>JAPDHL010001910.1:968329-1107329 GCA_032847665.1 Solanum chilense | reverse complement strand
AGGTAATAACTTAGTCAAATATCGAATACGATGCTTAATATGAGGTAAAGATAAGGGTTAGGAAAGCAACACACGTAGCCGGACCAAGGTACGGAGTGAGATTTTCTAGATGCCGGACCAAGGATTTAGAAATACATAACTTATCACTTTGCATGCAAGATACTAGGAAAGAATTGTTATAGTTAGAATTATCAAGTTATGAACCTGTGGGGAACACGTAAACCCTAGTTACCTTAATTCACTGATTAAAACCCAATATTAAAAGCTGTCAAGTGTCTCTTTCAATTACATTAGTTATTTTTACTCATTAGGTAATACAAACCCCCCTTTTATATTTTTACTTTCAAAGAAAGTTATCGACCAAACGATAGTAATACTAGGTTAAAGTTAAGTCTAGACTATTTTTCTCGTGGGAACGATCCCAACCTCACTAGTTGGGTTATTTACTTGACACGACCGCTTTACTTCTCATTTGAGAAGTAAGTTTGAGCGTATCAGTAGCAATCTCCTTATCCCATAACTATGCGCCCTCATAGGTGTAGTTATTGGAAAATACATGTAAAAGTTAAGAGAATGACTCTACCCTAGGCATGTGGGGATCCCTCATCCGATAAGGCTAGTAATAAGATTCCATATCTAGCTCTTTTGGTCTATGTCGGTTAATCTAACCCCCATACATGAATGAATGAACTTAAGTCTCCTAAAATAACATACTACTTAGGGTAGTTTGTGGAATGGGACGCCGTCTATCAATTTCACTAAGTAGTACTTCCGAAAGGGGAGTGTTGGTGTGTTTTATTTAAAGTGTATGAACTAAGTCTCCTAAAGAAACTTACTACTAAGGGTAAGTGGTGAATGGGAATTATCTATCCATTGCACTAAGTAGACCTTCTGAAAGACGAGTCTTGGTGTGTCTTATATGAATTGAATGATATTAGTCTTATAAAATAGTGTACTCTTTGGGTAGGTGGTCGAATGAGACGCCATCTATTCATCGCACTAAGTAGGAATTCTTAAATGAAAGTCTTGGTATGTTGTTTGAATGTTCTTCTAATGTCTTGTCATTGAGCGGGGACATTCTATCTTGAGGCGAGTTAGCTTAGAAGGGGTAGTCTTCGGGATCACCTAATTGAAGGAGATGTATCGGTGTTTCCTTCATGTATTACCTTGGTGAGTCTTAGGATTACCTTAGCTTGGAAAAATCCTACGGAAATGAGTTCACTTCCTCTTGTATTTTGGGAGTTCACTATTTTAGGATAAAAATGAATTCACTTTAATGAAATGGGATTCACTGTAACAGTTTGGTAGTTTACCTAAAAATGGTACTTTTTGATAAAATTATGGAAATCCTTATCTAAATGTTAAATGATGATCCTTATATTGTTTCACTTCTATATTCAGGAATGTTTTACTTAATTTCCGTGAAAGCATATTTATACTAAAATATCCCTTTTTGCAAGTTTTTGCATATGCCATACTTAGTACATTATTTGTAATAACCCCATACTTTTCTATACTCTCGAAGTATAGGTCTGGAAACGAGGATATAGTTAGAAGACAAGCTTGGGAAAAACACTCTGAAGACTAAGTATGTCCTCGTACATTCACATGCATAGTTCTGCTTCTTAGTTTTTGTTATTAAGACTTATTATGTATTTCTTTCAAATTCAAAAAAATGTGTCCCTAAGATATTTTGTCGTGCCTTTATGTTTTGCTGGTGATGATGAGATATTTCTTGGTATTTATGAAAGAATTCCTTTCTATCTTAAATGTCGTGAAAAGTTGTAAATTCTGTACTACTTTTCATGTCTTATGCAATGAATGATAGTTAAAGCGTTCGTACAAGAACCAAAAGGTTCAACTATGACTTGTGACGATCCAAGAGTTCTCCCTAACATCTAAAGGGTACTTTCGGGTCGTGACACAATTAATAGTATACGATCGTCCCAATTACACTTGAATTCAATAACACAAGCTCTTAACATATCTTCTAGGTTTGGATGGTATGTTGCGCTTGGCCGTCCATTTGAGAATTAAAAGAGGTGCTAAGTTTCACTTGAGTACCTAACCTCTTTTGGAAAGACCTCCAAAATCGAGAAATGAATTGGGCACCTCAATTCGAGATTATGGACAAAGGGATACAATGTAGACTTACAATCTCATTTAGGTACAATTTGAAATATTCCTCCGTCGAATAAGTAGATTTGACGGGGATAAAGTGGGTATATTTTCTCTATCTATCCATAATAACCCATATTGAGTCATTTTACCAAGGTGTATGAGGCAACCCAACTGTGAAGTCTATATTGATATCTTCCCACTTCCAAGTAGGGATATCCATCACTTGGGTTATACCTTCCGGTCTTTGATGCTCGACCTTAACTTGTTGACAATTAGGACATTTATCCACAAAGTCCGTTATGTCCCTCTTCAAATCATCCCTCCAATAGACCTATTGAAGGTCACGATACATTTTGGTGGCACAAGGATGAATAGAATATCATGAACTATGAGCTTCTTCGGAAATTTGTCTTCTCAAGTCATCGACATCCATTACACAAATCTACCTTGGTACCTAGATACCCCATTCCCCCCTCACCTCCAAGGAGAAAGATTCATTAAGCTTACTAAGTACTTGTTTCTTCAACTCCATAAATAGAGGATCAAGATATTTCTTAGGCTTCACCTCAATCACTAAAGATGATTCAGAGTTATGGTAAACCATGAAACCACCTTTTATAGAATCATATAACCGAACACCCAACCAGGACAATCTATGAACATCTTTCACTAACTCTTTGTTACTCTCTTGAACATGAGACACACTACCCACGATCATTTGCCTCAAAGCATCCGCAACCATATTGGCCTTGCCGGGGTGGTAAAGGCAAGTCATATCGTAATCCTTCTAAAGTTCCAACCACCTTCTTTGTTGGAGATTCAACTCCTTTTGAGTGAATACATATTGAATACTCTTGTGGTCAGTAAATAGATCCACATGAACCCCATATAGGTAATGTCTCAATATTTTCAAATTAAACACTACGGGTGCTAATTCAAGATCATGAGATGGATAGTTTTTCTTATGCACCTTGATTTCTCTAGAGGAGTAAGCTATAACCTTACAATGTGGCATGAGGACACAACCCAAAGCAACTTGAGAAGCGTCACAATATACTAAAAATGCTTTGGTACCCTCCGGTAAGGTCAACACCGGAGCGGAGGTAAGCTTATCTTTCAAATCTTAGAAGCTTCTTTCACAAGACTCCGACCACTCAAAGATAACCTTCTTTTGAGTTACGATGCAAACCTATCAACAAACCTTTTATAGTACCTCACTATACCTAAGAAACTTCTTATGTCAGTTGGAGTCAAAGTTCTCAGACAATTCTTAACCACTTCCGTCTTCTTTGGATCAACCTATATACCATCACTTGAAATAATGTGACAAAAAAATAACTGACTTCAACAAAAACTTACTCTTACTATGTTTAGCAAAGAGTTGATGTTCCTTGAGAACTTGCAATACAACCTTCAAATGGCCTATATGCTCATCCTCACTCTTAAATATACGAAGACATTATCAATAAAGACAATTACAAAAATCAAGGTAATTTTGGAACACTCTATTCATAAGGTCCATAGAAGACGCATGGGCATTAGTTAACCATAAAGACATGACTAGGAACTCATAATGGCCACACCTAGTTTGGAAAGCCATTTTAGGAATTTCTTCACCTCTCACCCTAAGTTGTTGATATCCTGATTTCAAATCAATTTTTAAAAAGTAACTCGCACCAATCGATCAAGAAAATCATCAATCCTTGCGCGAGGATACCTTTTATTCATAGTGACGTTCATTTGTCGGTAGTCAATACACATTCTAAGAGACCCATATTTCTTTTTCAAAAATAATACCGGAGCGCCACATGGACATATTCTTGGTTGTATAAACCATGTTCAAGCAAATCCTTGAGTTGAGCATTCAACTCTTTCAACTAGATTGGGACATCCCATTAAGAAGAATTTAAATGGATCTCGTATATGTGAACAAATCTATGCCGAAGTCTATTTACCATTCAAAAGGAATTTCGGGCAAGTCTACAGGAAAGACTTCTGGAAAATCCTTCACTACGGGACCGACTCTAAAGAAGGAGCTTCAGAGCCTAGGTCCTTGACCCTCACAATACGGTAGAGAAATACCTAAGAAATCATCTTACAAGCTTTTAAACATGAAATTATTCCACCTTTAGGGATTGTATTTCCGCCCTTCCACTCTATAATGGGTTTATTCAGAAAATTGAAATTAACTACCCCTGTTCTATGATATATGGAAGAAAAAATAGCATGCAACCAATCCATTACCAAAATTATATCAAAATTAAACATGTAAAAGTTCTACGAAATCGACCAAAGTAACTCTATTGGACAACATTATAGGAAAATTCCAATAGACTTTTTTTAGCAACAACCAAATTACCTACCGGGGTAGTAATAAAAAAAGGTTCATTTAAGACATCAGGTAACACATTAAACTTCATGGCTACTGAAGGACTTACAAATTATAAAGTAGAACCGAGATGTAAGAAAGCATATATTTTAATGGGAAATACTTGTACCATGCTGGTGACAATATCGGGAGAATCCTCTTGAGCACCCCTAGAAAAGAGAGCATAGAACTGATTCTTCTTAGGAGAATCTGAACTAGGACCACTTTCTTGATCTTGGCTATTCCCCTTCACGTAACCCCTTACCATAGGATAATCTCTCACCTTATGGTCACTCTTTCCATGATATAAACAATTATCCGTCTGCACTAGACATTCACCCACATGTTTCATACCACAGTTGGCAAAAGTAGGTTTCTTACTTGTTGAATAACCACTTCTTCATCTTTGGGACCTAGGGTTAGACACTCTATCATTACGAGCCTTGGGAAAATTAGAAGAAACTTTGTTGGAGAGTCTCTTCTTGAATTTAGGTTTTTCTTGAATTTCCAACCTACCCCTAGGTACCTCCTTCATAAGACCTTTTCTTCCTAGTATCTTTAATATTCTTATGCCCACTCTTCTAAACTTGTTGAGCATGCTCCATCAAACTAGAAATGTCCATGATGTCATGAAGCTTCTCTACACAACATTTTTCTACTAGATAATCGAACAATCCCCTAACAAAATGATTCATTTCATTCGTCAGGTTTAACACCAAAGGAGAGGCATACTAGACAATTTATTGAACTTCAAAAAGTACTCAAGAAAACTCATACCTCCTTGACGAAGGTTGATGAACTCTTCCACCTTAGACCCTCATTTCTAACATAGGAAGAACCTATCAATAAAATCCCTTCTAAAAACATCCCAACTTATGACACACTCTCAAAGCCCTATCGTCCCTCCATTGAGTATACCAAGTTTAGCCACATCCTTGAGTTGATAAACGGCTAGCTCGGCCTTATCATTTAAACTCATCACCATAGCATACAAGATCTTGTTTACCTCATCAAGAAATTCTTGGGAGTTTTCATTCTTAAACCCAATAAACATAGAACGGTTAGTCATAGTGAAGCCCCAAAATTGGGAAGCCATGGTACTAGCATTTTGGTGCACAAGGGATCCAACTTCCTAGTTTGCTTGAGCTGCCATAGCTTGAACTTGAGTAGTTATTTGTTCATCTTGAATAGTCATGTATTTTACGAAATTGGAAAATCCGACCTTAGCTTTCCATTCTTCAGAGCCGGAGGATTGACCGTAGCTTTGTGATATTCAGAAACTTGCTCTTGAGGAAGAGTGTAACACTCCGAAAGTTCATGACTTTATGTAGAGCCTAACATGTTGAAATATGGTTTGTAACAATTTTTAAGGCCTAAAATAATTTGTATACACCTTTAGGAAGAGTTAGAGTCATAACTTCAAGGAACGTCCATGACGTCCGGAGACTAGTGAAATAGGTGCTAGTGTGCCTTGGCATGTTTCATCGTTTTTTAGAAGACATAACTTAATGAAATTTTTTTATTAAGGTGTTAAACATGTATTAGAGTGTGTTTAGGGTAGAAAATTTTGGGTATGACTCCCCAAGGACTACCCAAAGTGTCCTTGGAGCGGACCATTGTATTTGACCCAAGTCTGTAAATCTTGGTATTGTGCATCTACGAGCCGAACCGACGAGCCATTTTTTGATCGGCAAGGCGTCGATGGCTCCGTCATTCAACACTTAGATATTTTCACAAAATGGCCAAAAATCAATCTCTATCACCAACAACAGTTTTGCAGTAAGGGGGTATATGCTGGTGTCGACTGACTTACGGACCATAGGTCGGGGTCTCGTAGGTCAGGTCTTGTTTTTCTATCAAATTTTTAATGAAGTAAATTATATTGGTTAGTTTCTTATGTGGTTAATTAAGGTTTGGGAGTGTCTAATTAAGTTATTTAAAGAACTATATAAAGATCTAATCCTCATTAAAGTAACCCAATTCACTTCAATTCCCAAACTCAAAGTCCTCTTCCTTCTCTCTACTTTCTCTCTCCCTAAAGAAGACTGCATTGAAGACCATGGTCAAAGGGATATGGGATTCATGATTTATATTTTTCTACATAAATCTTCAAGGATTAACATGGTATGGGAACTCTTCACCAATGGAACTCCTCTCCCCATAGGGTTCTTTCAAATTGATTTCCAAAAATTGAGAAATGGGTTTCATTCTTCATCCAAAATTGATGTTTCAAATTGTATTGTTCTTAATTTCTTTTGATTATTATGGATGAATTATGATGGATTATTAGTTAATTATTATAGTTCTTGATTTTAGACCGAGTTCTATGGAAGAGATCATGAATTGACCCTATTTTCGTAACCTTAGGTTATGAATTGATGTTGAATTGGTTAATGATGATGCAATTGACTTAATTATTATGTTAATTACTATTATGAGATTTTATTCAGCCATGGTAAGACCATAAAGAAGGCTTGTGAAGGTGAATTAATAAGACCTACGATCTTGAATCCTTACTTCAATTGTGATGGCTTATACATGATTATAGTATACAATTGACGTGTAGATTGTTATTAGATTATATAGGTTATGATGTTATAATGTAATTGAAATATCTTGACTACATGGATTGTGAGAAGTTGATTGTGAATCACTTATCTACCTTACAATGACATTATAATGCTAATATGTTAATCTCACATATGAGGGTTTGATTGAAAGAAAGTTCTCATGCAATTCCTAATGAGCTAATGATTATTATATATAAGGGGGTTAGTCTCCTATGACCTATGAAACATTATGATGATTTATAAATGATTAAAGACATTTCAAAAAGGGACTCTAGGTTAACCCTAGTAAACTAGTAGTGAGAAGTTTCCCTTCCCATGTAGGGAAGTAACTTTAAAACATTCTCATGAGATAGAGAAAACATTCTCATGAGATAGAGATCACAACACTAAGTACATAAATAGGGTCTCTTCTATGTCTACTAGTACTTGAATTATGTTTCCCCAATAGGAATACTAACTAGTGGATCAACCAAGAATGCTATGTTCATGTTTTGGTACTACCTTGGCAAGTAGTCCACCTTCTTTTGCTGTAGGGTTTCATGACACCTGATTCCATATTTTTCTCATGTGGTTTGTTTAGGTTAAGGCAAGTTTTCGCGAAAGTAAAATGAAGTAATAAAGTGAACTCTAACTAGGGTGAATTTAGTGGGTTGACTTAGTTTTGGTAGGGGTATGGGACTATACTTATACAATGCACTAGTTTTCCTTGAGGGAAGTCCTAGGAGGTTGTTCTTATTTTCATATAAAGTAAATGATATGCATATTTTCACTTTACATGTTTATGATCCTATATGATGTTGGTTTTACTTATGAACATGTTGTTGGCATATATTCCTATGTTATATGAAGTTAGACATTACTTATAATCCTTTGGTTTGTTTAGTTGGTTGAGTGGGGTTATAGGGCTTCACTTGGTTATGGCAATTGTAATATTGTGAATGATTTATGAATAAGGGTTTTACATGTGATTTACTGTTGTGAACTCTTGGACATGCTTTGTTGTTATAACATGATGTTGGAGTTGCTTTGTTTATGGTTTCAAATATGCTATTGCGCATGTTGATTTGACTATTTGATGATATTGGTCTTGTGTTGTGTATGATATTTTTATAAGGAATATATGAATGTTGACTCATTTATAGTCTTAGATGTGCATAAGGATTTCCAAAAAAGAAAAGGTAACTTCGCATGGTTTTTAACAAATGTCCCTTTTAGCATGATTTCAATGTTTTATGTGCATATGTTTCCATACATAGTACAAGTGGTCTACTAACCCATATTTCTATGTTTCTACAATAATGTAGGTTCCAGTTATTAAGTTCTTAGAAGGAAAATTGAAGAAGACTTTTATTCTATTCCCCAAGTGTTGGTAGGTCCTCATGATTGGGGATATTACCTTGTTCCACATTGTACTTTAAAGTTGTATTGTCCTAAAGGCATTATTCATTCCTTTATCATTTGGATATTGATGTACGCTTATATAGGATGTTGACTTTGTATTGGCTATGTCCAAGATTTGTACTCGTTTAAATGATTCAATATTAGACGTAGTATTAGATTATTTCTTATGTATTGATTATGTTGTCTAATCGAGAAGCCTGTGTAAGCTTCCTATTTTAGGAGTCTATGTAAACTCCATAAGTAGTAGGTGTAAGTTCTATGTAAACCTCACTATATAGATGTAAGTATGAAAAGTTATAATTTTTCCACATTATTAGCCTACGATGTGTGATGACGAATGCTAAGAGGCTAGTCTTAGTCCTCTCCGAGGACTACGACGCAGGTTACGTCAAAGGGGTGCTCCCCTGTAGTGATAAACTTTATATCAGAGCAAGGTTAAATAAATCTTAGGATTATTGTCTCATTGAACCACGTTTACCGAGAGTCTTGTTCATGGGTGTGAAGCGCGCCACACTTACGAATGAGAGTCTATGTGACGCTTCAGAATTTTCACTTATTGGTAATCTTGAAATTTGTGCCTTATGAGTGGTAATAATGTGTGTTCTTCTTTCTTCTAATCTTTTTCTTATGGACATAGGATATGACTACAACACGTGCATCGGCAATGAGAGTGTTTGGCTAATGCGGGAGTTCCTCCCAAAGATAACCAAGTGCCTCCACAAGGCCAAGCTCCGGTCATTCCTCCATGTCTGACAGATGGAGGGATATGGTCGGCATTTGTGACTTTTGCCCAATTCATGACTACCCAAGCTCAAGTTGTAGCCTCTTAAGCCCAAGACCTGAGGTCTCAAGCCAATCGGGAGGTGGGACCTCATATTCAACAAAATTCTAGAGCTACAACTTCCCGCTTGAGGGACTTCATTAGGATGAACCCTCGTATGTTTTATGGGTCGAAAGTGAAAGAATGTGACACCTCAAAAATGACTTAGATGAAGCTAGAGACTAACATTTTTTTCATGAGGGTCTAAGGTCCTAAAATGGTTTATAATGTTGCATTGAGGCATTGTCTAAAGATTTAGGTGCATTAGAAGTCAACGTCAAGGGTGTACCAAAACGTTTGACGAATAGTCACCTATGTGTCTCATGTGTGGTTATGCGCCTATATGTGTGTTTCATGATCTTATGAGGTCCTTTATATGAGTTAGTATATTTTTTATAGTCACTGTGTAAATTTTCATGAAGTTTGGAGGTCAAACATCCAAGAACGTCTATGACGTTCGAAAGGTTTTCTTTGAAATGACCTGTGTGTCTTGGCATGTTTCGTCTAGTTTTATATGTTTTTTTGGATGAAATTGAAGTGGGTGGTCTTAAAATCGTATACGATCATATTATAGTTTGAAACGTCTGGGAAAACATCTCCAAGGACCAACCAATAGGTCAGTCGAAGACCCATTGTTGAGGGCGTTGGTTAATACTTAGTCTGGTAGACTTGTCCTTCCAACGACAAGCCTTAGTCCCAAACCACAGACAAGCAGGATGGTGCGTTGGTTGGGAAATGGGCGGACAATGGCAACACGTGTTTTGTGCCTATAGTTCGCAGGTTAACAGTAAGTTGCAAGGGTGAATCGGTGAATTCAACCAATGTCCAATTAAGAGTTTGGGCGTTACTCAGGGGTATTTTAGGTATTTTAAGTTTGTTTATAAGTCCTAAATGCCTAGATGAATTCATTCTTCCAAATCAAAACCCAAAATCTCTAAGAAATTCTCTAGAACTCCACCAAAGCCAAAACTAAAGGAAGAGTTTGGATTGGAGATTTGAGTGGTTATTCATCATCAATTTCGAGGATTAAAATCATTTAGGTATGGTTTTTTATCCTTAAAACACTATTCATCAAGGATCCCAAAATTCAAAGAGATTTCTAAAGTTTCTTAGAGATGAACTTGTCCAATTTTATGATATATCCATGGGTTCTAGCATTAAAGGTTTTAAATAACTGTATATTCATTGAATTGTTGTTAATTAGATTATTTTAACTTAATTAACCTATGAACCCATGTAATTTATGAACCCTACTTTTTGAGTACTTTATGGTTGACTTGTTATTGACTTAATGCTTATGAATTCTAGTATAGTTTTCTATGAGCTATTGAATGATTTAACAATTGTATTCAATTGATGTATAGGCTGCCTTAGATTGATATATATATATATATATATATATATTGAATTAATGATCATGAACATGGGCTTTTTGGTATTGAATGGGACGATTTAGCTATGGATTGAAGTGGTGACAATGGATTGGTGGTACGCTGCCCTATTTCTCCTTAATTTATGTAATTTAGCTCTTCAATTATGTTGTGAATGGTATGGTCAACTTATGGTTGTGATTTTATGTGAATGATGTGGCCTTGTAGGCGTTACTTTATGTATAATGATCATCATGGCCTTGTCGGCAACCATTTGATATGTTATGATGATTTATTTAGTTTATTTTTGTGAAGTATGATCATATCTATCTACAGGTGAGTAATGTGAAAGTATGTTTTCTTCTATTGATGTTGTGAGGTGATCATGTTAGACTCTGATTATGTCCTTATGTGTGTAGTCTTAGAGTTGATGCATGATTATTCCTACTTGACGATTTTATTCTATGAAGGTTATATTGAAGATGTTATAGTAATGTATAGGATGACTTATAGATGATAATGGTTATTCCTATGTGATTCTAGAATGATATGCAATATGTGCTAAAGTGATGAATTGGTGTGTCTTGTGTGGTAGACTATGTTAATTACTTATACATGTATGGATGTGAATATGAGATGTCTTGACTTAGGATGCTAAATCCTCTTAGTCTTGTATGTATGAATGACATGAGACACTGAATGATGCTATGAAGGTCCTCTATGTGAAACCTTAAACCTAGTCTTAAGGTTATGAACCTTGAAGTCGAAAGTCATAATGGTATTCTTCTAAAATGAATGATGGACTTAAGATTGGTTGGCTGGAACGGCATCATATAATCCTTAGGAAAGTCATTAAGAGATCTTCGTCGCCATTATAAGGCAGTCCTAGGGGACCTCTTTGGTAAGGTGAATGTGATTTACTTATGAACTAGATAAGGAATCTGTTAATGTGATCTGTAATGCAAATTACTCTATGAGAGCAAAGGCTTGCACAGAGTGAGTATGGCTTGGGAAGTAGCTCTAGTTAAGAATGAGACTCGAGCACGAAAAAGTCCTTTATATTCCTTAACCATATGCCTACATGGGATGTGTCCAAGTTCTAAAATTGGCAAGTAGAACACCCTTCATTGGAGTAGGTTACAACTCCGGATTCCATGCTTTACTACCATGGTCTATGTAGGTTATTGCCTATTGTCATCATATGGGATGCCTACTAGTATTGGAGAAGTTCTATGAAGTTTAGGTGGTGGTATGGAACACTATCTAGACATTTCACAATGGGCTTTGAATATGTTAATGAGAGTACCTATGTCTGCTATAAGACCATTACTTGAATGTCCTTATGTGATGAATGTCTCTTAAATAAACTAAGGAATATAATGACTTAAGTTAAGAAGTCATGTTAAATTAATAAGTACTTATCTTGAGTAGTTAAAGGTTGTATAGTTAAGGTGTGAAAGGGGCATTAAACCATTTTAGGCTTTCAGCCACAATTGTAAAGTGTAGCCTAAACTAGCAAAAAGTGTGGCCTTTAATAAAGGCAACACTCTTTGACATTAGGCGACACTTTTTGGGAGGTGGCCTAAAAAGGTGTAACTTTTGACCTTTGGCTATACTTTTCAAGTTTTACCATAGCAGCTACGCTTAAAAAGTGTGGCTAATAAGGTCCAAAGGCCACATTTTGTAGCATCTCATTTGTCACACTTCGATTTGATAAAACCACACTTTCTAAACTGGCCCTTGCTTTGTTTTTGGCCACTCTTTGTAAGGGTACCTTTATATACGTGTTCAAAAACAACATTTATAAAGTGTAGCATTTTCAAATGTACAAAATACATTTTATAATCAATAAGCCACAGATTTGGTATCCCTCTAGTAAAAGGCTGGCAACATTGTTCAGAATTTTTGTAGACACAATTTCTTATGGAAAAATAATAATTTTTGTTTGATTAGATTCACTAATCACATAATTGTATAATTAGAGAGGCATAGACCGTGCTCAGCACTGCACAACATTGACATAAATATACTGAAATCATAGGATAAATACTCACAAAAAGAAGAGATTTCAATAAGACATGGATATAATATAGCTATACTTAAGATCAACAGGCAACAATCTAAATTATAATTATCATTTTTTATTATATTTCTTCAAGTGTGGCTCAATATTAACACGTTTTTAACTCCATAGTTTTTTATTGCTTGTTCCTTTTCTTTGCCAGTAGGCTGCTTGATGACTGTGTCTGCATGAAAGTAAAATAAGCTTATTGACCTTCTTATGCAATTATCCTTTAAGAATATCCAGTAGAAAAACAATACAATGCCTTTTACTAATAAATTATTTCAGTGCCGTTTTATGTGCTGCAGTTAAATCTCGAGTCATGATCCCTCCTTTGTTCCTGACACAGTATGCATCTAAAGCTCTAAAACAATTGTTGATTATCAATTACTTTTGACGTGTTGCCTGGATATACTTGAGCACAAATCTGTTCCAGAATCACTATTCCATTTTGAAAGTCATTTAATAGTCTATGGGGGATAATTGTAGTTGATGTCCATATCAAAGACATGGCTATCCTTATTATATGTACACTACAAATAAGCTTATGACATTCTAGTTGCTGGACACATCACCTTTATTATATGACCTGCTTAAGAATTCACCATATTTAACTAAGTTTATACAGCTTTTTTCTCGGAAAAATCGTATCACAATTGAGATGCATGCATGATATTCTGTAAAAGAAGAAGCAACCCAAAAAATTGATTGTTGCAAGCAAAGAAAGTGCTGTAAAAATTCACCAACACAATGAGCTAAAATAAACACTAAGATATAAAATTAAGAAAATTCAAAAATATTTAACACAGGAAGAAGCTGATGGAATTTAAGACTTACAAAAGGGTAAAATGAAATTGTGAATGAGAAGAAAGAGAGAAATAAGAATGAGTGGAACTGAAAAAACAAAAATGTCAATTTCTTCATACTAACCATATTATCATAAAAATGCCAGTCTTTTTGGGTCTTCATGCCAAAATCTACTTTGTTGGACAGGAATCAAAGCAAGCAACAAATACACAGATAAACAGAAAAATAGATATGGTAAAAATGCAAGATACATGTACTTGTGGACATTTTTACATTCTCACCTTGCAGAAGTGTAGTATATGATTCTCAACAAATGTATGCAAAGTGTCTCAGCTTGTTCCCATATCAAAGCTTTATTTGAAAAATTGAACTAACCATACGAACTGATCAACAGCAAAACAAACATTCAGCATGGAAAACTGATTCTTCCGAAGGTAATCCAAGTCATATCAATAACAGTCAAATTATGACAATATTACAACAGTAGAGCTAAGTATGGATGGAAAATTATAACAATTTATACAAAACTAGAAAAGTTAGACTCATAACACATTTATATAAAATAGATGCCAGAATTGGTCATGATTTTTTTTGAGTTTTTCACTTAGTAAAACTACAATTACATCTATTGCAACAAATGAGGTGATATCAACACACAAAACAATATCAGGTCGTTCAAATTCAACTAATCTCTTAACCACATTAATGAATGAGAAGCCTGAAAATATTAATTAGGATTGTCTTGCTTTTTAGTCCATTTTCCAATAATTGAAGTGAAAAAAAAGGCACAGATCCTTCACTCCCCACCAAAAATCAAACTTAAAAATAAAGAAGCAAAATAGAATTAGGAACAAAGAAAATTCAGTAAGAACATAAAAAAAACTCTACATGTGAAATAGGGGAAAGATCATTATTCCCTCTGTTTCATTTTACATGTCATAGTTTGTCAGGACACAAAGTTCAAGAAATAAGAACATTTTTCAAATTGTGTAATTTTAAACTAAATATTAAATGAATGCATCAAAATAACATCTAAATCTTATGGTTTTAAACATGTCATGTAGAATCTTGGAATTTAAGAGTTGGTGAATATAGAATGAGAAGTGACTTAAAATAAGTGACTTTATTTTCATGTACTTTCTTAAATTTATGTATCTCATAGTCATAATAAAAAGAAATTACATTATGCATAGTCGTGAACTCTTGCATCTACTTAATCTTCTTAAGAGGCACAGTGATACTCAGAATTTTAGGGAAGTCAATGGTGTAATTCGGACTAGATATGTAAGTTTCTCTAAAAATTCAGGAGGGGCGATTGTCCAACTAGAGAAACTTCATGAAGAAACATCATATATACATATATGAACATCAAAATTGGCTTATTGTAATTTCATATTAATTGAAAAAGGAATTCAAAAGAAAGAACCTAGAGTTTCTAACAAAGTTCCAGACCAATTTGTAATTGTATATACAACTCGAATGATATTACCAATAGGGTCAATCCACCAATAGAATAGATCACCGAAAATGGCTGCAACCAAACCGACAAATATTTGTGACTACATGAAAGTAGTGATCCTAGATATCATGGTTCCATAACATGCCAAATGATGCACAACAACACATATTTACATGAAATTATATAGGAAAAGGACCCTTGAATATGCTCTAACTGTCTTGTTTCCTGAACTTCTGCAATACATTTGGAAGACAAATTTTACTCAAGTAGATGTTAGCTTATTGCATATAGCGAACACAACTGCTTCTCACTCATCTTGTTTAAAGGTGTATCTTTTATTAATTGCTCCACAGCTTGCACTAAGACTTAAAATAATATGCAATCACATGCAGTCGATTAGTCATTCATGAATTTTAAACAATTAAAGCAGAGACAAAGATATGACATATGCAGAGGGCCCGTTTGGCCATAAATTTTCCAAATAATATTTGGGAAAAATTTGGCAAATAATGTTTGTCCATACAATTTGTCATTATTTGGCAAATATTTTTGGCAAATATCCCAAATTTCCAAATACTAGTTTTTTCTAGTATTTGGGCCAAATCTCATTATTTGGGATATTTTAAAAATTAAAATTTTACCTCAATCTTTTATCTTTTACAAAAACACCCTCTCTAGTAGTTGCTTGCGTTGTATTACATCATTTTTACGTGAACACCAAAATAGTGATGAAATATTTAGTGAATATTAAATAATGATATGATTGTTGATGAAAAATATTAAAAACTGGCTTTAGGTAACAAAGTCATGTACTTTATCTACTTCACGATGTATGGAATAATTCTTGTTGCCCTCACTCCAAATTACCACATTGCTTTAGTGTCATGGACATTATTTGTTATTGTTGTAACGAACAATCAATTGACTTGTAATACAAACTTTTAGTTAGTTTTGATAGTTTTTAAAACTTGTGTGTATAAATTATATTTTTCTAAAAAGGTGAAATATATTTCCCAAATTTTATGGCCAAACACATGGTGAAATTTCACCCAAATTTTCACTCAAATAATATTTGCCAAGAATATTTGAAAAAATCTATGGCCAAACGCTAGCTACGAGTTGAGATAACAGCTGCAAAAATTATAATCCCTACATGTGGAACTCTAAAATTACATCTAAAATTTTAGAACGCCTAAAATGAAAAGGTAATCATAAATTAAGATTTTTGAATGCCACCAATACGCACAAATAATAGGTTGAATAAATTTTTGTTGAACAGAACATAAGGTAATATGAACAATCTTGAAACTTGATAATCCACGAAAGCAATTTTGTGATTCTTTATTCAGAGATAAAACATCGTGTTTATCTAAAATCTTATCCAAACAAACCCCTTTTATTGATAACCATGTTAAAGACTCCATAACAAAAGTTTAATGGTTTTTTTCAATGGGGGTTTATCAAACAGAAAATAAGAATTATGATTATGTTTTTGTTAGTGTTTGTTGTGTTTAACTGTGGGAAGAGATAATGGTGGCTATTAGGGAGTGGACGTTGGGTAAATTTAACAACATTATACTTTCTTTTTCTCTTTATATCATTTTAAAAAATTGAAAAAATGACCACAATTTCAGCGAGTATTCAAGATTTAAAATAAGAAAAAGGAGAAGACAATCAAGCATAGTACCTGCAACACCGAAAGTGTTATAAATTTCAATTTCTCCACGAGATCTAAACAAACCTACAACTTACCTTGTGAAATCCCTAAGGTCAAGGGTGGGTAGAATGTACCCAAACCTAACCATGAAATCTAAATAATATATACACAAAATCTCTTCGCACATAAAATATTAACCCAACCTATTTCTTTTAATAATCTGTCACTCCAGAGGTACTTTTGCTCCTAACAATAGGACGATGAACTTCTGATCTACCAGAATCAAGCGAAGGGTGTGATATCTTCAATCTTTCTTCATTGATAATAAATAGATACCTGAAAATTAAATGTCCAGCAAATGAGTTATTTCAAATACCACATGAATAGCGTAATCTCTTATGAATTATCATTTACTGCCCACTTTCTCTTGTTTATGAAAAAAATATTAATAAATCCAAGCAAACATTAGGAAGTTATTTTGCTAAAGTACCCAACATTTTCTTTCACACAGATCCATATGTTCAGGCGTTGTATCCTTTAATGTAAAAAATAATTTCATAATAAGACTGGATGAAAACTTTCAACTCCAAGGTCCTCATTCCTCCAGAAAATGTAATTCTACGCAGAAATTTTATGAGGGTGTAGAAACCTCTCTACAAACAATCTATATTCAGAGAGTTAGATGTGTGAAATATTGAATGAAGCAAACATTACGAAGTCATGGCACATGATGTAGAGTTGTTGACAACTGGGAGCACTGATGCATCAATTCTTTTGCATGAAGAGCAGTACAAACATGGAGGAGCTAAAATAGAAGAGCTGCATATATTTGTATATGCACAAGTTCTGTCTTCTCATGCATTAACATATCATGTGTTGGTACAAACTTGGGAAAATAAATGCCTTGTTTACTTGTACTTGCATAATTACTTGAACTTGTTATACTCTTGATTTATCTGGCCTTGTGTATGGTTTAGCGTTCACCCTAAGTAAACATACAATAACATGAGATTCCTTATAAACCAGAAGCTTGGCAAGGCCACAGCCCGAAACATAAAACTCTTGATTCTCATCAAGGACGAGGTTAAACTATAAATTTAAATAAGTAATGCATCAGAAAGTGCAACTAATGAGGATTGAGGAGCAATAACAAATGCGTAGTCTGATTCACTTTCCATAACATGAAATTTGTTAAAGCATCATCACTTTCCATGACCATTATTCATATTAAAACACATTCAGAAACAATCTTGTAAGCAGCAATAGTTCTTATTGCTAAAGCAACAACTTTATCCATTTAGTAACATGGTCACTGATTAATGCTAAAAAAACAAACATAAGATATAAATCTAATGAAAACTTATTAAGTTTAAAGAAGATGTTGAAACAGATTTTCACCTAATCTACACATTACAACGAGATGAAATATCCAACTTTGTAAAACACACATGAACTAGTACCAAGAACTGAAATGAAGTAATTTTATTTAATCCAGTTATGGATTATTTAGAATTATGTCATAAATTTAACCCTAAATCGTAGAAGCTTTCGCCATTGTCATATCTCAATTTTTTTGAAAGATTTCCATAAGCTCCCATTGAAGCTTCAGCTCCATAAAACCAAAAAATCGAAAGAAATTTAACTCGACATTCTAATTTTCTAAGAAACTAGCTACATGAACAATTACTCGCTCTCTCTGGCTCTCACACACACATATTGTGTCACATTGTTGTCAGAACGAGATGAAATATAAAATTGTGTCAAGATTGGTGAGAAGATTTCAAAACCTTACCTGAAATGTTGTCGGTGACGAAAAGATTTTGGTTGAAGAAATTGAATAAGAAACGTAACAGCTTCAAAACCCAACCTCGTCGTTGTGTTGACATAGAAAATGTCAAAATATCCCTTGCTGAAGCGTTGGAGAGAATGTACAAACTTATTTTTCCAACCTAATGGCAAAATTGATTTAGGCAAAATGTTAGGGAAGAGGCATGTTCTTGATACTTGGAGAGAAAAGGCCCGTTCTTCAGACTTGGAGAGAAAAGGCTAGGCGTGATTTTTTTCTCATTTGGGGGAAACAAAAGTATTTATGTTTTATCAATTACTCCCTCTGTCCGGAAAATATTTATTATGTTGGTTTTAACAAAAATCAATTTAACTAACTTTTAAAGGTAATTTATATTCAATTAATTTGATATTTTAAATAAAAAAATTAGATATTCTAAAATTATATGAAAAGTTCTATAAACTACATTTTTTTCAAATTAATATGATAAAAAATGCATCTTAAAATGTTAGTCAAAGGTTTTATAGGTTGACTCTAAAAATAGAAATCATGACAAAAAATATCAGACGGAAGGAGTATTTTTTTTGCCTAAAAAAATTGAAGGAATAGTTAAAAATGTTGGAGGGAATATAATATTTTGGTAAAAATTTGAAAATCATATTTGTATTTGTTGTTTTTACAATTAGGAAAAAACAGAAAACTTAAAAAGTGTAGCCATATATGTCAATTGTTATTGCCAATTATATCAAACTTTAACAACGCTTATAAAATGTAGCTTATACCATTAGGGAGTACACTTTACAAGTGTTGTCAATATTATCGAAGCCAAAAGTTAAAAACTTAGGCTACACTTTAAAAGTGTCCCCAAAAATATTTTAGGCAACACTTTAAAAGTGTTGTTCAGATTTAGTGTGGCTATAGACCATAAAATGGTGTAGTGATAGGAATGGTCACTTAATATATTACCTAGATAAGTCTTAAGAATAACTATAGTTAGGGAAGTTGCTTGATTAAGTAGACATGATCCATAATTAGGTAGTCTTAAGGATTACTTAGGTAATCTTGGAGACGTCAAACATGGACATTACATTCTAGATTTACTTGAGTAGGCCTTTTGATAACCTTTGGGAGGTGAATGTCATATTCTATGAATGCTATTGTGTAAAGTGAGAATGATCTTATCCTAGGTAGTCTAAAGTAACTTTTAAGTGTGTGTGAAAAGGATTGTATGGGTGGTATCTTCACAACTCACTCAAGTGAACCTTAGAATCACTTTGGTAGGAGGATCTCATGTCTATGTTCTTGGCGTATTGTAAGTGTGTGTATCCATTATTGGTGGTCTAAGGATCATTTAGTTGTGTCTAGAGAGGTGTATGGGAGGTCTATATTTGTGTTACTTAAGTGAGTTTTAGGATAGCTTTTAGTGAGAGAATTTCATGCTAAAAATGTTCATTGTGAAGTTGAAGAACTTCACTGTAACATGGAAGCAATTCATTGTAATAGTGAATTAGCTTACTCTAAAGTGCTTCTTAAAATGTGAATAAATGGTAAGTGTTATCTTATCTGTTTCTAAGGTGTTAAATTGTGTTCTTATACTTATACTAGATGTATTAATCAAAAAGATCATGTTACCATTAAATGTCTGTTAGCATGATTTTAATGCATTATACAATACTTAGTACTTGTCTTTGTATTAATTGCATGCTTTTATCTATCTCAAATGTTATATATAGGTGAAGGTGCTTTTGGGATCTAAGCTTGTATTATAGGATTGTTCAATCAAGTTGAAGTATGTTCTCATTTGACTTGGGGGCATAGATGTCTTTTATTTCTCTTATTGAAATATTGTCATAGACCTAGTAGTATTATATTTCTATTATATGGGTCGTATCCCAAGTACTCTTGTGTCGAGGATTTGATGAAATGAGACTTAGTATTTCCTATGGATTTCGTATGAAAGAGTTTTTGATACACTATTTGAATGTTGTGAAAAGTTTTAATTCCGGTAGTTCATATATGTATATGCGAGGAATGATACGAAAAGGCTTGAACAAGTCCCGCGCGAGATCAAGTACGCCGTGGTACCATCCAAGAATACGCTAACTTCTAGGTTTTACATGCAAGTCGTGACAATCAAGATCCCCATGACTTCGTTGATGAGGTCTGCAAGATTCTGTATGACATGGGGTTGACTTCAAATGAAAAGGCCGAGTTAGCTTCCTATCAACTCAAGAATGTAGCTCAAACGTGGTACATCCAATGGAAATATAATAGGGCCTTGAGAGCGGGTCCTATCACTTGATAGGTCTTTAGAATGACTTTCCCCAATAGTTTCTTTACTGTGGAGAAAAGGGAGGCAAAAGTAGAAGAATTCATCAACATTCGTCAAGGAGGTATGAGTGTGCAAGAGTACTCCGTAAAGTTTACTAAATTGTCCAATTATGCTCTTTCCTTGGTGTCTAACCCAAGGGATTAGATGAGTCGCTTTACCAGAGGAGTGTCCGATGATTTGGTTTAAGAGTTGTCACACCCCGAGAGCACACCCTAGAAGGTATGGCGCTCTCGGAGCACAACGTGGTGTACTTGACCTCTCGGAGGTCTATTACAAGCCCTTAGACATCATTCATTGCATACATGTACTAAAAGTAATGCGGAAGAAAAAAATTCACACGAAAACCTCTTCAAATGTCTTTCTTATAAAAACAATAGAAAACTGTAAGTCTCATTATATGACATCCTTAGACTTTAATAAATACTTGTGATACGGCCCACACAATCAAAATATAACAATCTAATATCTATTACAATATTTTGAAATAAAGAAGTTTAAAGACGATTATTCCCTCGAGTCAAGTGAGGACATACTTCAACCTTGCTTGATCTATAACTAGATTCCAAAGTTGCTCCAAGATACCTCTCACCTTCTAACCACACATTTAGAGATAAACAAAAGTATGGAATTAGTACGAACACATGTAATAAGTATGACTTAATGCATAAAATCGTGAGAAACGGACATTTATAAGGAATATGCTCTTTTTGATTAAAAGTTCATAGTATAAGCATAAGAATAACATTTAAATACCAAAGATCACATTCAGAAGACAACTAAAATTATAGCCACATTACATGAAAGTTACAATAACATTATAGTAAGCTTACAAATACTTCACTGTAAGTTCATATAAAATCACATATTACAATATAGAATTAAAATACATCCAAAACACATAACTATGAGGTCCTCCAACCCAAGATGATTCGAAGGATCACTTGAGTAAGTTATGAAACGACCGCCCATACAATCCATTCACACACATTTAAAAGATCCTTTAGACTATCTAGAATAAGATCATTATCATTCATACAATAACATATATCCATAATATGACATTCTCCTTCCCAAGGTTATCAAAAGACATACTTAAGTAATTCAAGAAGAGAAATCACGTATACCCTCTCCAAGATTACATAATTGATCCTTAAGACTACCTAACTTTAGATCATGTATAATTTATCAATGAAATTTCCTATCTATAGTCATTCTTAAGAATTACCTAGGTAAGACATGAAAAGACCATCCTTTATGCCCCCTTAACACCTTAACTAGGCAACCCTTAAACTACTCTAGATAAGCACTTATTCATTTGCATGCTTTCTAAATTAAGTCATTATATTCCTCAATTATCTTAAGAGACATTCATCACATATAAAGACATTCAAGTAATGGTCTTGGAGAAGACCTAGGGACTCACTCACTAACATCTTCAAAGCCTAATCGTGTAATGTCTAGATAGCTTCCACACAACCACTTAAACTTCATAGAACTTCTCACATATTAGTAGGTATCCCATATAATGAGAATAGGCAATAACTGACATAGACCATACTAGATACGCATGGAATCCGAAGTCATGAACCTGCTCTGATGTAGGTTTGTTCTACTGGACAATGGTAGAACCTAGATATGTCCCATGTAGGCACATGGTTATGGAATATGAAGGGTTTTTTTTTAACTTTAGCCTCATCCTTAACTAGAGCTACTTCCAACACCATACTTATGTGGTGATAGCCTTTGTTCTCATAGAGTAATTCACATAAAGGGTCACATGAAGAGGTTCCATATGTAGTTCATAACCCAATGACATTTCACCTTACCAAACAGGGTCCGCTAGGGGTACCTACAATGGCTAAGAGGATAGCTCAATGACTTTCCTAAGGATGATTTCATGCAGTTACATCAAACCATCCTTAAGTCCACCATTCACGCAAGAAGGATTCCATTACGACTTTCAACTTCAAGGATATCGTACCTAACATCTTGGATAAAGGTTCCATATAAAGGACCTTCTTACCAATGTTCAAGGTTGCATTTCATTACCCATAAAAGTATATGAGGTTTTAGCATAGTAAATTAAGAAGTCATATTCACATTATACATGTATCAAGCAAGGGACATGAGTGTACGAAAAGAAGACACACATACATAATTCCCATATAGTATATCATTCTAGAAGCACATCGGCATAATAATTATCATTTATCGATCACCCTACTCACTACTATAATATCATCAATATAACAATCATAAGACTCACATAACCAGGTAGGAAGAATCATACATCAATCCTAAGACTAAACACATAAGGACATAACCCTAATCTTAAATGATGACCTAATGCCAATAGAAGAACACATATATTCTTATTACTCACATATAGATAGATATGATCATACTTCACATAAATCCCTACACAAATCATTATGATATATCAATTAATTCATAAAGTAACGCTGACGAGGCCACCGAATTCACAAGTAAAGAACATAGCACCGCCACCATAACTGGACTATACAAATCACAACATAATTCAAGACCTAATTTACATAAAATAAAGAGTTAATGCAGCATACCACCAATCCACTCTAAGCACTTCAATCCATAGCTAAATAATCCAACACAATATTCAAAGGCCCTTACCCATGGCCATGATCGACAATTCAATTCAATACTTACAGTAACAATTAATCAGAGGTAAAAATAGATTTATGAATTTTGGGCAGAGAATTAAAATTTCTGAAATGATATGATCATAATTCAACAGCCCTAATCAAACTACATATAATTCAATAGCATTAACGCATGATCAAGTCACCAACAAAGTAGTCAAAAACTAGGGATCATGAATTACATGGGTGCATGGAGTAATTAGGTTAAGACCATCAAATTAAAATCAATTCAATCAATACATAATTATTCAAAACAGTTAATGGAAGAACCCACGGATAGATATCAAAATTGGATAAGTTAACTTTGAAAGATTTAAGAATTCACTTTGATGTTTGGCTCCTTGAAGAAAGGATTTTCAAGGATGAAGAACCATACCTCAATTGATGCTAAACAAATAATTTGATGAAAAACTGATGCAGAATCACCAACCAATCTTCAATCCAAGCTCTATCTTGATTTTTGACTTCAATAAAGTTCAAGAGAGTTTCATAGAGATTTTGGGTTTTGATTTGGAATAATGAATTCATCTAGGTAGTTAGGACATATAAACCCACTTAAAATACCTTGAATAACCTAGGAAGCTGTCCCCAAACATTTATTTGGACGTGGGGAAAATTTACCAACTCACCCCTTCACTTAACAGTGAAGTTGTGCATGTTGTAGAACACCATCGACAGTTTGTCACCTACGGACCGTCACCCTACCAACAGGCCGTCCTGTATATTTGTGGTTTGGGTCAGAGGCTGGTTTTTGGAAGAAAAGCTCCCACGCCTAATTCCGCATCAATGACCTCCACCTACGGGGTGACGACCAGCCTATAGGGCGTCGATTGCCTCCGAAGGTGGGACTTCCTTAAGCAGTTTTTTCCACCAAGATGTTCCTTCCTAAAGGACTCTTTGTTAGTCCATGGGGACTTTTTCCTGGACGTTTCAAACCCGAATATGCTCCTATACAAGTTTAGTACCTCTCACATCAAATTCATTCAAAACGAACACGTAGAACTCGACAAAAAACACTAAGACACACAAGGTCGTTATAAGGTAAACCTTTCGAACGTCATGGACGTTGTTGAAGTTTGACCCCAAACTTCATTAAACTTTATCACTGCCTCCTCACATAATTATAACCCATTTTAGGACTTCAAAATATTATGAGACAAAAGTTATGCTCTAGTTTCACCTAAGTCCTTTTAGAGGTATTACAATCTCCCCACTTGGACAACATTCGTCCTCGAATAACACTTGCTACATATTAGGCACTTCTTTGAGATGAAAACTCAATAATAACTGCACATAACCATACCACACCATACACAATACCCAATTCATAAGAAAACCAATTTCACATACCTTTAACAACTTAAAACACAACAAGAAAATAGAATCTATTCAACAACTCATCAAATAGGACTCACCTTCTTCATTTCAAATAGCACGAACTTCTTTTGCATTCATTATCATGCTCATATACATAAATTCTAAACACCATACAACCATTTTTAACACAAGAACAATTTAATAAAAATTTAAGAAACTTCACAGTAAGTTAGTAGGCAACATAGTGAATTATGCAAAAATTTCCAAAAATGCAATTTTTAGGCAATTGATGATAAAAGCATGACAATATAATATACAAAACCATATAAGCTCAATTTAAAACATAATCATAACTTTATAAAATTCACATTGCAAGGAGTCAATGAAATTCAATTCCAACAAGACTCCTAACCACCATGCAATAATGCAACATACTACTATGACTTTCTAACTCTCAAGCTTTATTTGAATAGAAGATATGAGACAATCAATCAAGACTCTACTACTCACCATACTCCCCACGTAGAAGGAACTCATTACACCAAAGAGAGAAATACAAGAACTTACCATCATCATCATCATCATCCGACTTTGATCCCCTAGCCCGGAGTGCATAGAAGCGAGTGTTTTTTCGATCATAATCTCCCGGAACACTTGAGGAACTTGCTTACCTTCTCTTCCTCTAGTCGCAATAATAGGACAATCCCTCACTTTGTGTCCATCCTTATCACAAGCAAATCAACTCTCAGTACCCATTAGTAATTTTCCATAGTGCCTGTTTCCACAAGTAGCACAAGTAGGCTTTCAACCTTGAGAACCACTTTCTTTCTCAAGTTTCACCTTAGGAACCCTAGGTTCATCTTGAGTTGGAGCCTTCTTCTTGAACTAGGCTGGCTTTGATCACTTGACCCACTCCTCTTCATGTTTGGAGAGATCCAACTAAGCTTAGACTCTTCTATGGATTGATCATACACCACGAGACTAGAAAAATTCATATCAGCATAGATCATGGACATACGACATTCCCCTTTCACAAGGTCGGCTACATCAGTCACAAACCTAGTCATCTCATCCCTAGGATTAGACATAAGGTTAAGATTGATAAACTCCTCAACCATCACCTCCCTTCTCTTACGGGGAAAGTACTTTCCTAAGAAAGCCTCCTTAAACTCCTCCGACTTTATAGGACCCGACTAAACCGGCCTATTATCTTTGAATTGAGTGTATTAAAATTGATCAACTTCCCTCAATTGGTACGAAGCTAACTCTACCTTCTACCTAGAAGTCACCCCCATGGAACTCAACACCTTATAAACCCCATTTAGGAACTCTTGGGGATCCACTCCCACCATAGAGCCATCAGAAATATATGAGGATTCATCCTCACAAAATTTCTCAATCTAGATGTCATAGTTCTTTCAACAACATTCACTCTAGTCGCAATACCCCTATTATCATGGGTAGTCATGGCTCGGGCTAAAGCAAGTAAAGTCTCTATAATCTCCCCATTTTTTATTTCTGGGAAACCACCGGTGTCACGACCCAAAAGTACCCCCTAGAAGTTAGGGAGAACCCTCATTTCGTGACTGAGCGTACTTAACATTTTGGGGTCTTGTACAATCCCTTTAACTATCATTCATTACATAAGACATGAAAAGTAGTGATGAATTAAAAATTTCAAGAAAATTTAATAAAAACTAGTCTGTCATAAATATTTAGAGAACCTCATCGTCACAAGCTAACTTAAAAACACGACATAATATCATAGGGACACGACCCTTTACATTGAAATAGAATACATAGTAAGTCTTTAATTAAGAAACTAAGGAAAGGACTATTCCCTTGAATATATGCTGACATACTTTTTCTAGAGAGGAACTTTCCCAGTCTTCACCTTCAAACCTTCAAAAGCTTCCAACCTATACTTATAGAGTATAAAAAAATATAGGGATAGTACAAATAATGTACTAACTATGGCATATGACAAAATCATAAGAAAAGGGGCATTTTAGTAAAACAAGCTTTCACGACAAACAATTATAACATTCATGAATTGAGAAACAAAACAACATAAGCAACATCAATTAACACATTAAAGAACTATTTCAATAATTTTTAAACTAAAGCAACACTTCACAGTAACTTCCTAAAACTTCAGATTGAACTCAAATTGATATTACAGTGAACTATTTTGAACCTTAACAAGTGAATCATTTAAAGAAATCACAATAAACTACCCTATTCTAAAGGAGTGAATTTCCAAAGCCAAGTTAAGAGGAAGTGAGGTCATTTCTGTAGGATTTTCCCTAACTAAAGATTATCCAAAGACTCACCAAAATAAGACATGAAGGAAGTACACATATGCCACCTTCAATACACACCAAAGCGATCTTCAATACTACCCCCTTTTGGCTTACTCACCTAGGGAAAACAAGCCCCCACTCAATGACAAGACACTACAAGAACACCCAACAAACCACCAAAGTCTTCCCTTTTGGAATGCCTACTTCGTTCAATGAGTAGATGGCGTCCCAAAACACCACCTACCTAAAGTAGCATATTATTTTAGAAGGTTCGGCCCCAAGTCTTCCCTTTCAGAAGGTCATACTTAGTGCAGTATTAGATTGCGTCCCATACCACCACCTACCCTAAGTAGTACGTTATTTTAGAAGACATAGTTCATTCAATTCAAATAAGACTCACGAAGACTCACCTTTCGTATTGCCTACCTAGTGCAATGGATAAATAGCATCCTATTCCACTACCTACCCTAAGTAGAACACTCATTTAGAAGACTTAGCACATTCATTGCTTTTGTGGGAGTTAGCTTAACCGACATAGACCATGAGAGCAAGACATGGAATTCTGATATTAGCCCCCATCGGATAATGGATCCCCACTTGCCTAGAATGAGATCATTCTTTTAGCTTTTACATGGATTTCCCAATAGATATACCTATGCAGGCGCATAGTTAAGGGATAAGGAGATTGCTACTAACTAACTTATTCTCTACTAAAGAGGAGTACTCATCTCACGAGGTACATTTGAATATAACATCTAAACTCACGAAGTGTAACCACCTCTTAATCATATCCTCTCGGTGCTAGGCATAACTTCCCCCGGATTTCAAAGATTATAAACTATAGGTTAAGGATACTAGTGAACACCACATCTAAACTCTTGAAGGCATTCATCCTCCAACCTATCTTAGAAATCTCATGGGATGTAGTGGGGTTACTACTAAACACTTCATCTCAAATCACAAAGAGTGTTAACTCCAAAACTCCCCTTTATGACCTAACTAAGCTTCATTCATTCATTAAAGTGTGTGTGTGTGTGTGTACATGTGACACACCTTGCACATAAGCTTTATTTCATTTACATTTAACTTCTATACATCCTTAGACCTTCATTCATCACATAACACACTTTAAATGCTTCACATAATCATATAATTCCTTTATAGATATTCCTTATCATTATTCTCATAATGAGGTTCATAAAGCATTAACAAGAATAACAACATTTAAAGCACACACTAATTTTCTATATGAACATAAGACCTATCAGAGCATAAGGTTAGAATACCTAGGAACTAAGGCTCAAAACAACTAGGTTGCGTAGTTTCTAGCTTATGGTTGTGAAGTGCACAACAACGATGACTTAGAGACTTAGTGAAGTTAAGAATTTTCCCTTTTTCTACTCGATATTGTGCTATGTAGAGCTTTTACATTTTGTGTCATTCTAGCATCTAACATCCTTCTTGTGTGTGCATGTATAAAAATGAACACAAGAAGAAGAGTAGGACAAGCAGCTGCTGGGGGAAAACTAGCTCCTCCTCCAGCCCCAGCTGCTGGAGTGCAAGTGCCTCTCAACCCAAATGCATTGACGGATGGAGAAGTGAGAGCAACACTAATTCGGATGGCCCAAACCATCACTGCTCAGGTGATATACCGTGGTTTCACGGTATTTTTAATGCTTTTCCCTTAAGTTTAGTGTTATAAGAAAGACTTCTTATATTGATTTTTATGTAAGTTTCTCTTTATTTGCAGGAAATCTGTCTAAAGATGAACGCTGAAGTTTTTGATCAATTTTGGAGCAGCATGTGAAAATGGAAATAACATGAAAAATTTGAAGCAAATGAGTAGAAGAATAGGGACAAATTTTTTGATTTCCATAGTGAGGGTTAATTTGAAGAAGATTAAAATGAAAGTGTAATTTTTTTGGAAATGGATGTAGGAATTTATAAGAGTCAAAGAAGGAAGGAAGGAAGTTAAAAGCCCACAAAGTTCAATGAAAAGAAGAGCGAAAAAAGACATACACAAAGCACAAAACTCACACTTCCAAAAATAAATTAAAATAGGTGTAAAAATCTATATATATATATATATATACATACATACATACATACATACATATATACATACATACATACATACATATATATATATATATATATATATATATATATATATATATATATATATATATATATATATATATATATATATATATATATATATATATATATATATATATATATATATATATATATATATATTGCCTTTTTAGGAACCTTCACACCATTTGGGTTGATTTTGTGTTACCTAACATCTTGCCCCCTTTGTACAACGGGGGGAAGTCAAGTAGGGTCAATGGGTATATATTAATATCATTTTTATATATACAGTAGATATTGAATTTCTGTTGATTTTTTCATATGTTTACTTTTTTTTGTATTTTAAATTTTGTTTATAAAGATTCTAAAGTTGTCGCAGTTTATTGAACAACAATAAATGGAGATTATCTTTGCTAGCAAAATATTTATGTTTGTCTATCTAGCAAACCCAATATGATAATTTAATTTAAGTTAGCAAACTTGTTAAAATGATAAAAGTTAAATGTTCTTTTAAATCTTAATTAGTGGTCTTGAATTTGAGTCTTAAAAAAAGACATTTTCTTTGATAAGGAATGCTAAAATTTTTCTTATTATTAGGCTTTTTATAATGCAAATCCAAATTAGTCATGAGTGGACTATGAGCAACAAATGCTCAAAGAGTTAATGAGTTTCAAATTCTACAAAAAAAATTCAATAACGATAATTATCTTTTAATTTCATGGTTATTAGTGAATTTTACACGAATTTACTAGTAGTAATAAAATAAATAAAGTGGTATTTAAAAGAGAGAAAAAATAAAAAAAACCTAATATATTGCATATATTTTAGCTCAATGGGCAAATAACTCACAACAATTAGCCATAGAAAAAAAAGGGACATTAAACATGAGTATAGATGATATACTGTATAAGAACAGAAAAGTTATGACCTACGGAGCTTGTGACGGTCCGTCGAGCTTGTGATGGTCTGTGGGTGGCATCATAGTGAAGCTGCTGAAGGAAGATGGGGAAGTCTTACCATGTGTGGGATTACGGAGTTCATGACGGACCGTCATAGCCATGACGGTCTGTCCTACTTGTTCATCATGATGATCAGAGAGTAGTCCCAGTACCCGAATTCCAAGAAGTCTAAGTGTCATGGAACGGAGACCCTCGACAGACCAACGTACTTAAAATGGTCCGTCATACCTGTTCGTTGAGGGTAATGAAGAAAGCAGTAGAAGGATTTGTAAAGAATAGGATGATGGAGTCCATGGAGTCCATGACGTCATGTCGTGATCACGACGACTCGTCACGAGGTCCGTCGACTCGGACGCATTTTGACATATTTTCCACAATTAGAGTCCTTCTTTTATTAGGTTTTGTTTTTTATAAATAGTTGGAAAAACCTCATTTTGGGGTTAGACTCTTTGTTTGTAGACTCTTGGATATTAGATTTTTTTTATTATTATACTTTTGTAGAATCTTTAGTCCTTGACTAATTTCAGTAATTGAGATAATTTTTCTGGAATTGATTGTTGGTGCGTTTGTTGATTAATCAAGTGAACTTCTAGATTTTATTCTTTCTCATTAAAGTAAGTGCATGAATTCTTATATTGCCTATATGAATATTGTGATTATGACTACGGGTTACTAAACTCCATAACTTGGGGTGTGGGAACCATGGGCGAATAATGAGGTAAAACCTAACTAAAATAACAATTCTAGAATAGTGTCTTGCATGTATTAATAATTCTTTTGTTTAGAATTCTTTTTAATGGATGACCAATGTTAGAACTCGCCTTAATGCTACTTTCCGGACCAAGGAGGTAGATAATAGGAAAAGAATTATCAACATAGATTTAGTGTATACTATCTAATAAGCTAGTATTTATTGGTACGAAGTAATAACTTAGTCAAATATCGAATACAATGCTTAATATGAGGTAAAGGTAAGTGTTAATATAGCAACACACGTAGCCGGACCATGGTGCGGAGTGAAATTTTCTAGATGCCAGTCCAAGGATTTAGAAATACATAACTTATAACTTTGCATCCAAGATACAAGGAAAGAATCGTTATAGTTAGAATTATCAAGTCAGGAACATGTGGGGAACACTTAAACCCTAGTTACTTTGATTAATGGATTAAACTCAAGATTTGAACCTATTAGTTGTTTACTTCAATTTAGCTAATTATTTTCATTAATTTAGATATAAGAACCCCCCTTTATTGTCTTTTGCTTTCTATAAATAATTGACTAAATAATAGTTATAATAGATTAAAGTTAAGTCTGAACTATGTTCCTTGTGGGAACGATCCCAACCTTATTAGTTGGGTTCTTTACTTGATACGACCGCTTTACTTCTTATTTGAGAATTAAGTTTGAGCGTATCAAATTTTGGTGCCGCTGCCGGGGAAATTAGATTTTAGATTAACTTAAACATATTAGTAAGCTTAGTCAATATTTTCTTGATTTTAATTTTCTACTGTTTTTTATTCTTGCAGAACTATCTTCCTTTTATGCCAAATACATGGAGAGGAAGAGAATCTTTGTTTCCCTACGATCATGAATTAGAGCGTACACTACGCAACATGAATCAAAACTTGGGTTTTAATGATGATGATCCAAACCAGAACATCCAAGCTTCCATTATGTTCATGGTCAGTTATTACTCGATGATCCGGGTGAAAATCAACAAAGAGGACAGTATCCCGCTCCACGCCCTCATTAATACTACGGAGGCTATGATAATATAGCAGACTCTGATGGTCCCCTTGTCTTGCCCCCTCTACCATAAGCCACACTTTTTTGGTAACTATTGTCTGATGCAAATGCTCACTGCCAGAGGTTTGTTTTCTGGGCTACCTTCTGAGGATCCACATGCCCATATAGCTAAGGTAAGGGCAGTGTGTAAAAGCTGTGTAGGGAGGCCTGATTTGGATTTGGATGTAATAGGGATAAGAGTCTTTCCTCTCTCTCACTGACAAGAGAAGCTCCTATTTGGTTCACTGAGCTCCCTTATAACTCAATTTTCACTTGGAACAAACTAAGGGACGTTTTCTTAGCACGTAACTACTCGGTCTCCAAGAAACTAAACCACAAAGACAGAGTGAACAACTTTGTGGCACTACCATGAGAGTGAGTAAGTAGTTCTTGGGATAGATTCCCCTCATTCTTGAGAAGCTTCCCCTATCACCGCATAGATGATGAGTCACTGAAGGAATACGTCTATCGGGTACAGGATGATAATAATAAAGCGGTATTGTATACTATAGCAGGTGGTTCTTATGGGGAGTGTCCTTATGCTGAGATTGCTGAAAAGTTAGAGAAAATATCCCGAAATAATAAAGCATGGAGTACTTTTCTGAAACACCACCACCAAATGATGAATGCTATTATGTAGAGGATTCCTATGCGGCAAATGAGCAGACAGGGGGTTTTTGACCGAGTGCCCAAGGCTCAAATTAGGAGAATTGGCGTCATGTTCAAGGAAACCAATGTTGGATATATGGTAAATTTCGCCGTGAGGGTCATTATATGTGAGTTTGGAACTACAACCGCGACAACAACTTCAACAAGGGTAACTATGGTAACAGAAATGATAGGAATGGGTCCTATGTCGCTCCTCGAAATCGTGAAGTTACTCCTACGGATGGTGGAAATAGTATGGTGCGAGTTGAGGATATGTTGCACAAAATGATAAGGAGGTTCGATGCTAGTGATGAGAACATGAAAGAGTTAAGGAGTGATTTAGCGAGTATTGGGTGGAAAGTCGATACACATGCAATATTGATTAAGCAGATTGAGTTGCAAATGGCCCAATTATCTGCGACTGTGAACACACGGCGACACTGTCCAAAATTTGAAAAATAATGGACACTGTATGACAATCACTACTCGGGGTGGTAAGCAAACCATTTACCCACCTATGTCGTCTAATGAGGAAAAGGTGATAAAAGATAATGATAAAGTGGTAGAAGTTATTGGTGAAGTAGAAGATAACACGGGATGCTGAAGTGCCTACAAAGGTAACTCCCATGCCTCGACCCCCCCTTCCTCAAAGATTAGTGAAGAAGACCGAGGATGGTAAATATCGGTGTTTTAGAACAATATTGAAGCAGCTTTCTATTAATGTCCCTTTGAAAGAAGCTCTAGAACAAATGCCCGGTTATTCCAAGTTTATGAAAGATCTGGTTACAAAGAAATGATCGGTCACTTTTGAGGATGATGATAGAATGCAGCATTGTAGGGATATTGCTACAAGATCTGTTGTACAAAAGAAAGAAGATCCGGGTGTGTTCACTATTCCTTGTACAGTCGGGTCATTACATTTTGCGAAAGCATTATGTAAATATGGGGGCAAGCATAAATCTCATGCCCCTCTCGATTTACAAGAAGTTGGGTTTGGGTGATCCAAAGCCCACTGCGATGCGGCTACTTATTGCCGATCGAATAGTAAAAATACCGATAGGGATACTCCACGATGTGCTAGTAAAAGTGCAGTAGTTCATATTTCTAGCAGATTTTGTTATTCTTGATTGTGAAGTCAATTTTGAAGTGACTATTATTTTTGGGAGGCCATTCCTTGCTACGGGTAGAGCCTTAGTTTATATGGAAAAGGGGCAGATGAAATTTTTGTTGAAAAATGAAGGAGATACCTTCAACATTTGTAGGTCCATGAGGTAGAGTGGTGAGATCCAATCGGTATCTGCTATATCCTACAAAGAAAAGATGAAGCAGCACCATGACCTAAAAATTGTTGGGGATTTGGTGCTTTTACACAATTCTAGGTTGCGGTTGTTTCCAGGCAAGCTCAAGTCCAAATGGACTGGTCCTTACTTGATTACCCAACTATTCCCTCATGGAGTAGTTGAGTTAGAAACCAAGGAGGGTGTGCAGTTTAAGGTAAATGGACAACGAATAAAACTCTATTTTTGGCATGATGAATCGGCGAATGAAATGATAGAGGCATACCATCTTGAGGAATGTTGAGTAATCAAGTGTCCTCATTAGTGCCGCGACGTTAAATCAGGCGCTGGATGGGAGGCAACCCAATACTTATTGTTTTTCTTTCTAGTAATGGTAGCATTTTCTACTAATGGGTTTTAAATTTGCAAGCACATCACCAAGAAATTCTGCAGAAAATCACTCTGCAACAGTCATTAATGGAAACATCGACGGACCGTCACGCATGCGACGGACCGTCGTATGAATTCATCATGCCAGGTACGTCTTTCATTTATTTTAAAAATAGCGCACACACGACAGAACCAATGACGGACCATCACATCTGCTACGGACCATCGTCGGGGACTTGTGCATCAGTAATGAGCATACCTTGCCCGACCCGACTAGGATCTTTTAAAATTTTCAACCTATAAAACCCCCCACCCCTTCATTTGAACGATTTCTTTCCCTCTTTCTCCCATTCCTGCCCTTTTAAACTACCAATTTCCTACCCCTCTTTTAACTGATCACTTCCTCAATTCCCCAATTCCTAAAATCTACTCTCTACTAGTCGGAGTGTGCTGCTGTTGTTCTGTTTTTGCTAACCAAGTGCCTCACTTGCTTATCTTTCTCCTATTCTCAGGTATGTGTCTCTAATTTCTACGCACTTACATTGCATTTTTGTTTGTCAAATAGTATTAGCCTATTTCTTATTGATGAGGTCTTCATTCTTTGAACAAATTTTGTCTTACCTAGGTTGAGAATCCTCAAATTGCCTTGTTAAAACTCTAAAAATAGGTGCTTTAGCATTGCTAGTTTCCTAACTATTTGGATTAGAAACATATAGGTTAACACTATGTTCTCCATGTGAGTCACAGAGGATGAATGTGGCATCCTTAGTTTTGTCACTGAACAACAGAACGAGACCCCGATGATGGACCATTGTACCCACGACGGACCGTCATAGGGTCCGTTCCAACATCCCCAACACCCAATTGTCCAATTTTATCCAAGTTTCCACCAACAGACACATGCGACGGACCGTCGTTCCCACGACGGTCCGTCCTGCATAACCGTTCTGGTTGTCAGAGACCCTATTCCTTAGAGTTTCCAACTTTTTCTAAGTGTTTTCTGACGGACATCTATGACGGACCGTAATAGCCACGACGGTCCATCCTGCACAACAGTTCTAGTTGTCAGAGACCCTATTCCTAAGGGTCTCCAACTTTTTCTAAGTGTCTTCTGACGGACATCTAAGACGGACCATCATAATCGCGAGGGTTCATCCTGCACAACCGTTCTGGTTGTCAGAGACCCTATTCCTAAGGGTCTCCAACTTTTTCTAAGTGTCTCTAACGGATATCCATGACGGACTATCATAACCCTGACGTTCCGTCCTGCACTAACCGTCATGACGGTCAGAGACCCCTCTCCTAAGGGTGTCCATACTTTTTCTAAGTGCCCCACGATGGACATCGATGACGGACCATCATAATCACGACGGTTCATCGTTCTTATCTGTCATAACTGTCAGAGACTTTCTTTGAAGGGTCTCCACATAAACATAGTTTTAAGCAAGACATGACAGACCCCACGACGGTCCATCGTACTCACGATGAGCCGTCACCTGGTTTGTCGTGTTTCACTATTACTATAGAAATGTCTTTACAACTTTGCTCTTATATTTATTTTGTGTCATTTTTGTTTGTCTTGTTTGCTTCTTCTAGTACTAATATTGATTCCTTACAGGTACTATCTCTAATGTCACCAAAACAAGATCGAGTTTACGCACGTGGGCGTTCAAAGTCTGTCACCCCGTCTGCCCGCCTGGTTATAGGCTCTGATGATGAGCATGATCCCGAGCACGTGCCCCCAGGCACTGCCACTCCATCACGAGCTGCACGGGCAACCAGAGCTACGCCCAAAACGGTGGCGTCTGGCGTAGTCACTGCCTCCCAGTCTGATGAGGAGCGCACACTGACTGGCACACCTTCTGTGTCATCTACACATGAAGAAGGAGCGTCTGGATCCTTAGGATTTTCGTAGTCAGAGGAAGCCTGTGGGTCTGCAAAAGTCCCTGCATCCGCCACAGCTGCACAGTCTGCCTCGTTTGATGAGGCTAACAGTTCTGATTCCACTCTCGGCTCACCGACTCGTGCTCTCACCCCAGTTGCCCACCAGCCCAACCAGTGATGTGTCGACGGGAAATATCACATTTATTCCTACGCCAAGTTTCTAAATGATAAAGCCGTCATGATACGGACCCATACACTGGAGAGGCAGGTCCTTACGGGATGTTACCCCACCATGCAAGACATCCACAACCTGTTCACCATATACCAGATGGAGTGGACAGCTCGTTCATTAGGCCATTATAGTGAAGAGTTGGTTTGAGAGTGCTACGCCACTTACGTGGCTACTCTCAGATCACAGATAGATAGGCGGGCTGCCCCTGCCAAATAGGCCCCTTCTACAGAGCCTGCTGTGGACAAAGTGATAATGACCTTATTCGCCATTTCTGAGATTCCACCACATCCTCCTCGAGAGCATGCTAAGAGGCGCAAGGGTTGAGAGGAGGATGAGGCTAGATCACAGAAGAAGGAGAGTTGTGAGATGGAGGCTACGAGGAGAGCCTCGCTTGTTGATAAGGAGGCGAGTCGGATCAGGGTTGTGGAGTTAGATGTTAGGGCCTCTAAATCTAGAGATGTGGAGACCGCGGGAGGAACTACTGATAGTGTCGTTGCTGATGAGGACACTACTGAGGGTGTCCAGATTACAGAGGTAATAGATTCTGGGGAACCGGACCCATTAGCTTGCTGATCGTCGGCGCCTTGCGCCCCATGTATGCTTCACCTACCACTGTCGTATTTTAGTTTTTTTATGCATTGAGGACGATTGCTTATCTTTTTGTTGGGGGTGGGGTGAATGAAAAGTGAGTGCTAGGGTGAAGTCTGAGTAGCCTAAGTCACTATCCTCTTTTGGGGTTTTGTTGCTTGTGTTCTTTTTCCCCAAGAGACTGATTATTTTACTGTTGAACCGGCATGTCTATATGTTGTGTACATAGTATAAGTCTGTAGCATGATGGATAAAACAAAATTGATATCCTGATGTAATGAAAATGATGCATGACTAGGCATGGTAATTAATAAATGTGTGGCTCTAAGCATGACATAGAGATACACCACTACATGACCCTAAGCCTAAAATTCGAACTAGGTGTCTGATAATGTAGTAGAGTAATGAGATGTCAAGTGAGTATAAGGAAAATTCGAATAGTCCACCATTTGTACTGAGCTAGAACTTGCCTGGTTAGTCCTGCTAAAAGTAAGTTGTAATAGATAATTAGGGAAGTATCATAGGACCTTGTTCAATTTAGCCAATTTTTACCCTAAAAAAACCCCGAATGAAATTAATCTCTCTTTGATCCAAATGATTTGGGCTTAAACTAGACCTTTCTATTTCACCCCAACTACTCTTTTCTTGAAATAATGTGTTGGACCTGGTCCCTCCTTGGAGATGTGCACCTCAGCTTATGCGAAAAGCATAAGTTGAGGGCAGCTATTGTATTAAACTACCTTTTCATGTCCCTGACCCAACTTTGGGTATTGTGTACTTTGACTCATGGTAAAACCATGAGTTGAGGGTGGCTATTATGAGGGATGCTCTAGAAAATGAGGTTGAAAGAACAAAGAGAGAGAAAGAACAAAAGTAAAGTGACTCAAAACCAGTTGAAAGAAAAGTAAAAAATAAATGCATAAAGAAATAAATATAATCAATACGAGCAATAAAAGAAGACAGTCACTTACACAAATGAAGAAAGAAGCGAAAATAGCAAGGTGAAAGAATATGAGAAATTGGGCACAATAAAATGATAAAAAGTGGTACATTTAGCTGATATGTCAAGGATGGAGACAAGTCACTAAAATATACCTAAATATACCCTACTTGACCTTGAGCCTATGTTACTAGATAAGAAAGTCCTATCATGATCCTAAGAGTTGAATGGCGAACCTAAAGTAGTGAAAATAAGGGCAAGCTTAGGGCAATATGTATGAATGAGTGTGAATTTGTTCTGAGAGTGAGTATTGAAAATAAATCCTTATACTCAAAGTGAAATCATTGTGTGAAAAATGAGGATGTTGTTTTGATGTGAGGACACTACCTGCAATTCCGGAAATATTAGCACCTCGGTGAGAAATTGAAGAGGATATGTGTCAGTGTGTGGTGAGTCCGTGTCATGGTCTGATCCCACATAATTCAAGCCTAATAGTGATAACATGCATGAATATGATGTGACTGATCGGGATTGATAGCCAAATGATTGCGAAAGCAAAAACATGGATACTATTCTACAAAGATTTTGTAGTTTGTCATAGTGGGTCCCTTGAGGACAAACAACGCATTTAAGTTGAGACTGTTGATATACCGTGGTTTCACAGTATTTTTAATGATTTTTACTTAAGTTTAGTGTGTGTCCAAAAGCCTTTTTGTATTAATTTTTATGTAAGTTTCTCTTTGTTTGTAGGAAATCTGTCTAAAGATAAACGCGGAAGTTTTTGAGCAAGAAATGTAGAAAAGTTACCACCTACGGAGCTTGTGATTGTCCGTCGAGATTGTGGTGTTACGTACGTGGCATCGTAGTGAAGTTGTTGAAGGAAGATGGGGAAGTCTGACCAAGTGTGGGATTACGGAGTTCATGATGGACCGTCATAGCCACGACGATCCGTCCTGTTGGTTCGTCTTGATGATCAGAGAGTAGTCCTAGTACCCAAATTCCAAGAAGTCTAAGTTTCATGAAACGGAGAACCTGTCCGTCATACATGTTCGTCGAGGGTAATGAAGAAAGAAGCATAAGGATTTGTAAAGTACAGAATGACGGAGGCCATGACGGCGCGTCGTGACCACGACGGCCCGTCACGAGGTCCGTCGACTCGGACGCGTTTTGACATATTTTCAGCAATTAGAGTCCTTCTTTTATTAGGTTTTGGTTTTTTATTTATAGTTGGAAAACCTCATTTTTGGGGTTAGACTCTCTTATAGTTAGACTCTCATATAATTAGACTCTCATATAGTTAGACTCTTTGTTACTAATCTCTTGGATATTAGATTTTTGATTATTATAGTTTTGGAGAATCTTTAGTCCTCGATTAATTTTAGTTATTGAGACACTTTTTCTGGAATTGATTGTTGATGCGTTTGTTTATTAATCAAGTGAACTTATGGATTTTATTCTTTCTCATTAAAGTAAGTGCATGAATTCTTATATTAAAAATATGAATATTGTGATTATGACTATGGGTAACTAAACTCCATAACTAGGGTTGTGGGAACCATGGGCGAAATAATGAGGTAAAACCTAACTAAAATAACAATTCTAGAATAGTGTCTTACACGTATTGATAATTGTTTCAATTAGAAGTTTTTTTAACGGATGGCCAATGTTAGAACTCGCCTTAATGATACTTGCCGGACCAAGGAGGTAGATAATAGGAAAAAAATATCAACATAGATTTAGTGTATACTATCTAATAAGATAGTATTGATTGGTGCGAGGTAATAACTTAGTCAAATATCGAATACAATGCTTAATATGAGGTAAAGGTAAGGGTTAGTATAGCAACACATGAAGCCGGACCAAGGTGCGGAGTGAAATTTTCTAGTTGCCGGACCAAGAATTTAGAAATACATAACTTATCACTTTGCATGCAAGATACTAGGAAAGAATTGTTATAGTTAGATTTATCAAGTTAGGAACCTGTGGGGAACACTGAAACCCTAGTTACTTTGATTAATTGATTAAACTCCAAGATTTAAACCTGTTAGTTGTCTACTTCAATTTAGCTAAATATTTTCATTAACTTAGATATAAGAAGCCCCCTTTATTGTCTTTTGCTTTCTAAGGAAATAATTGACTAAATAATAGTAATAATTGATTAAAGTTAAGTTTGAACTATTTTCCTCGTGGGAACGATCCCAACCTCATTAATTGTTTTCTTTAATTGATACGGCCTCTTTACTTCTTATTTGAGAAGTAAGTTTGAGCGTATCATCAGGCACATACTATCATAGCCCAGACTAGTAAAGAGGGATCTCCTAGGGAGAACCCACATGCTAGCACCATAGATAGTAGATTGAGAAATTTCACCGTTATTAATCCTCCAGTAGTCCAAAAACAACGAGGATCTCCAGGAGTTTGTGGACGAGGTCCACAAGATTGTGCTTGCTATGGGTGTTAATGTAGAGGAGAAGGTTGAGTTGGATGCATACCAACTCAAGGATGTGGCTCAGGTATGGTACAAGATGTGGGTAGATGGCGAAGCACCAGGATTAGTCCCCATCACTTGGGGCATTCCCAAGACTATATTCATGGAGAGGTTCTTTCGCAGAGAACAGAGAGAGGCTAAGGTTGAGGATTTCATCAACCTACGTCAAGGAGGTTTGTTAGTCAAGGAATACTCCTTGAAGTTTGTTAAGATTTCCAAATATGCTTCTTCCCTGGTGTCTAATAGCAAGTATGAGATGAACAGGTTTTTGAATGGTGTATCGGAGGATTTGAAGGAGGAATGTCTTGCAGCCATGTTACATGATATCATGGACCTTGGTAGGTTTATGGTACATGCAGAACAGGTGGAGGAGAGTCGTCAAAGGAAGAGAGGCCGAGAAGGCAAGAAGCCAAGGCCCACGAATCAGGCCCGTTCTAGCACTGGTAGGAGTTCGTTTAGAGTCCAGGACAGGACCAAGTTCAAGATGGGGCACCAACACTCAGGTAATCCTACTCCTTCAAAGAACACTAATCCCAAAGGGGGCAAGTCTGGCCTCAAGAAGGGCAATGATAGAAATGCCCAACGTGACAGAAAGAAGTGCGGTAAGTGTGGCCATTTGCATGGAGGTGAGTGCTTTGTAGGTACTAATGTCTACTATGGGTGCCGCAAGAGCAGGCATATAATCAGGGACTGCCCACATGTGAAAGATCAGGCCAAACAAGATACTCAGCCTCGGTATAATAATCCTATTGCTGTAGCCGAGCCTCCCAAGAGGAACAAGTTTTATGCTTTGAAAGGTAGAGAGGAGCAGGATAAGTCAGCTAATGTGGTCATTGGTAACTTGGTTGTCTTTTATTTTCCTGTGTATGCATTGTTAGATCCAGGATCAACCTTATCTTTTGTTACTCCTTTAGTAGCTTGTAAATTTGACTTGCTTCCTGAGATCTTTCATATACCTTTTCTAGTTAGTACTCCCATAGGGGACAACATAAGAGCTGAAAGAGTATATAGAGATAGCCCAATAACTGTTCTTGATAATGTCACTTATGCTGACCTAATAGAACTAACCATGATTGGCTTTGATATAATTTTGTGTATGGATTGGCTCCGTATGTGTAATGCTACCATAGACTGTCAAAACATAGTAGTAAGGATTCCGTTTCCTAATGAGTTAGAGCTGGAATGGAAAGGGCGTAGTTCAAATCCAACAGGCCAAATATTTTTCCCATCTTAAAGCCAATAAGATGTTATCTAAGGGTTATTTATATCACTTAGTCAGAGTCAATGACTTTGCGTATGAATTTCCTTTTATAGAGTCTGTGTCCGTAGTGAATTAGTTTCAAGATGTCTTTCCCGAGGATTTACTAGAAATTCCTCCTGAACGCAAAATTGACTTTGGTGTTGACTTAGATCCCAACACCAAACAAATTTCCATTCCTCCCTATAGAATTTCTCTAGCTGAACTCATATAGTTGAAGTTGCACTTAAACGATCTACTTGATAAGGGCTTCATCTAGCCGACCATATACCCATGGGGGCTATAGTGTTATTCGTTAATAAAAAGATGGAACCCTTAGAATGTGTATGAATTATCGAGAACTAAACAAAGTAACTATAAAGAATAAATACCCTCTTTCCCAGAATTGATGATCTATTTGATCAGCTCCAAGGTTCAAGTTCTTTTCTAGTCATGTCATTTGGTCTCACAAATGCACCAGCCGCGTTTATGGACCTTATGAATAGGGTCTTTCATGAATACCTTTATTCTTTTTTCATAGTTTTCATAGATGACATCCTCATAGACTGAAAGACTAGACAAGAGCATGAACAACATTTCTGAATGACATTGCAAGTACTCATGGAACATTAACTTTATGCAAAATTCAGTAAATATGAGTATTTGCTAAGATCATGACCTTCCTTGGTCATTTTTTTTATCCGACCAGGGTGCAGAAGTTGATTCAAAAAAGCTTGAGGCAGTAATGAATTTTCCGAGACCCCTCACTCCTACAGACATTCGGAGTTTCTTGGGTTTGGCTAATTACTATCGCACGTTTGTTGAGGGCTTTTCCACTATTGTTGCTCCATTGAATAAGATTTAACAAAGAAGAAGTCAAAGTTTAAGTGGTCTGAATTATGTGACAAGACCTTCCAAGATCTCAAAGAGCGACTCACTTCATCTCCAATTCTCACATTGCCGAGGAGTTGTGTAGGGTACATGGTATAGTGTGATGATTCCCAAGTAGGTTTGCAATGTGTTCTTATGTAGGATTGAAAGGTGTTTTCATATGCATCAAGACAGTTGAAAATCCAAAAGAAGAATTACCCTACCCATGATCTTGAGTTAGTTGATGTGGTATCTGCGTTTAAACATTCAAGACATTACTTATATTGTGTATATGTTGATGTATTTACTGACCATAAAAGTCTTCAGTATTTTTTTACAAAGATACAATTGAATCTTCGTCAGAGAAGATGGATAGAGCTGCTCAAGGAATATGACATGAGTGTCCACTATCACCCACGTAAGTCCAATGTAGTTGCTGATGCCTTGAGCCAATTGAGCATGGGCAGTGTTTCTCATATTGATGATGATAAGAAGAAGCTGGTTAAAGAGGTACACCAATTAGCTAAGTTAGGTGTACGACTGGTAGATTCACCAAGTGGGGGTGTTTAAGTTAATTCCAGTTCTGAATCCTCACTTGTTATAGATGTTAAAGATAAGCAACATCTCGACCCAGTGCTCATGGAGTTGAAAGACTCACTATAGAGTAAGCTTAATTAATCATTCTCCCTAGGGCGGGGTGGATGGTGTGCTTTGATACCAACGCTGATTTTGTGTACCCAATATTGATAATATGATAAAAAATATTATTTCATAGGCTCATTGCTCCAAGTATTCCATTCATTCAGGTTCCACCAAAATGTATCATGATCTCAAGGAGATCTATTGGTGGGAAGGTATGAAGCGAGATATTTCTATGTTTTTGGAGCATTGTCCCAATTGCCCACAGTTTAAGACCTCTTGGCCCTGGAGGTCTAACCCAGTCGATTGAGACCCCAACGTGGAAGTGGGAGGCTATTAATATGGACTTGTGGTTGGTCTTCCCATGACCCGGAAACTGCATGATTCCATTTGGGTCATTGTTGATCGGATGACTAAGTGTTCTCACTTCATTCCTGTGAAGTCTACTTAGAGAGCCGAAGATTATGCCAAGTTTTATATTGATGAGATAGTGAGGTGGCATGGGATCCCTTTATCTATAATTTCCTATATGGGAGCTCAGTTCACTTTACACAGATGTGCATCATCCATAGTAAGTTGTGAATCATATATTCACAAAGAGTAAAGTTTCAAGTATGTTGATGTGTTTTTCGAAAGTACCCTCTTTGAGTCAAAATGATGTGTAGTGTCATTCAAGGACGAATGTTCCTAAGGGGGGGGGGATAATGTAACATTCGAGAAAATGTACTTATCTAGTGAAGGGTCTATTAGGCTTTCAGAATATGTATTGGGGTACATAGGCATCCCAATGCCCAATATTAAGAAATATAGCGCATGTTAGAGAATATTTGCTTAAGGGTGTTAGCCAATTTGTATGTATTAAGATATACTTTGATGTTCAATGCTCCAATAAAAGCTTGTTTTGGAATTGTACCTCCAATGAGGACCCTAAGCTAATAAAATTTTCATTTCTTAGATCCCACACATTAGGTACGAGGCATCCAAGAGTCAAGCCTAGGTACCATAACACATGATCATTTAAAATGATCATGTTGATTAAGAAGTTCCTAAGGACATAGTGAGGGTCCTTCGACTAGAAATGCGCAGCAACACATGTGCAAGAGACCAAGAGACCAAACCCCAACCAAATTCGGTTAGGTTAGTTAGGGGAAGGGGCGCGACCGGGTAAATCCATGTAGGGAATAGCCTCCTATAATTCTCTAGCCTCTAACTAACTAACCTAAATAACTAACTAACCTAGGATTAAATAAAATAAACTAACTAGTGTACCCGAAATCCTAAAATCTAACCGGATTACACAAGCCGGGCAACTAACTAAAGAAACATCCTAGTAACTAACCTAGGATTGTCCAAAGAGGTTGGTTATGGTCATAGTGACTTAAGGTTAATTAAGTAATTAACCTAGGTTACTTAATTAATTAAATTATAAACTTAATTAATTAAAACAAAAAGTCATGGTCAAGTCGAGACAACTTAGCAAATTTTCAGATTTGGCTAAGTCAATTGCTCTCCTATTTCTAGTCAATTTAGGAGGGGCATTTTGGTAATTAGCAAATTTATTATTTAATTTAGTTAATTAGCGTAAGTTGAATTATTTAATATTCTGTTCATAAGACTTAGACTCACGTTTAACTAGGTAAGAAATCTCGCAACTCAAAAAACAGTAACAAACGTAAGAAAAATAGTGAACAATCTCCTTAGGCGATTTCAAGGCAGCTCTTAAGGATTTTTCGTGCAAAGTACGGGGTGATCTTCATAGATTCAATTCTACAGTAAGGTATGGGTTTCTCTCTCTTGGATTCCTTTCCCCAAGAGGCTTTCCTAACGTATTTTAATTCAAGAAAATTAAAACTAGGTTTGTTCCCAATGAATCGAATGTTCATCTCCCTAGTTCTCCCTATTTCCGATTCTAGTATTATGTATAATTCAAATCTTGAGCATGTTGTTGGTATGTGGTGCTAACTGATCATTATGTGTAGATTTATCTGATTTAATAATGTTGAATGAGACCTATAGGTTAGATCCGTATGATTAAAGTATCATTTACATGACATAAGAGTGTTGTAATGCCCAATTGTGTTTGGGAAGATGAAATTGTTAAAAGTTGGCTTGCTTAAAATCATGAGATTAGTGTAGTGTATATACATGAAGTTAATTGACTTGGCTAAGATATTCTCATGATCAGTGTTTAGTGAAAGTTTGGTCTGTGCCCTAAATTGTCTTATAATATTATTTCCAAAATGTGTAATATAATTGGCCATTGAGAAAAATACCAATCATATATGGCCAATGTAAATTATGATGTTCTTGTAAGGACAAATATATGTTAAAGAATGACTTGACAAGTTGTAACTCAATGAACTCATAAACCAGGGTATGCCAATGATTGGGACAAGTCCCCACATACCCTATATAAATGAACTTGTGAACATTGTGGCACATTGAATAAGTCCTTACAAATTTCAGAAAGAAAGGTACAAGACTACCAAATAATGTTGAACAAGATAAGATGAGTAATGAAATAACATAAAAGATTATGAGTCATGAAATTGACCTAGGGTGTTAAATTAACCTAAACAATTATGTTAAAGATACTCACATAAGAGTGTGTTAGAAATCGTGAGACAAGTCTCATTCACACCATAATGATTATGTACGATTAAACTTCACATTCATCAAATGGATAGAAAGTCTTCCATTGAGCTAAGCATACCTCATACTAGAAGCAAGCTTCCATAATGTATGAGTCAACTCTAAAAGTTGTAAAGTATGATATGTTGAGCAAAGTACCGATAGACAAGCAATGATCTTGTGCAAGCACATGTAAGCCTCATGAGATGAGACTCCCACCAAGGTGGATAAAGGTCTCCAAAATCTCCTAGTCTTTGAACTATGTGGCAAGCATAAGTTACTAGATAGTGGATCCACCTAAGAAAGCTAGGAAGTATTCGGTTTCACCATGGCCGGTGAACCACCTCTTTTTGGTGTGGGGGAAGACATTCGATTTTATGTTAGCTCAAATGGTCGATGTAGGTTAAATGCTAGTACTCGATTTCACTTTAGCCGGTGAACCACCTCTTTTCAGTGTGGAAAAGACACTGGATTTCATGTTAGCTCACATGATCTATGTTATTTTAATGCTAAAGATTTCTGTAAGAAAGAAAGAAGAAAAGTATGTTCAAAGTGAACATGAGATCAAAGAATAAGATATGTAAATTCAAAAGTGAACAAAGTAAGAAAAAATATAAGTATATCAAATTACCAGTGTTTGATAAGAATGAAGTTTTAACAGTTACTGTATTATGCCAATATATTATACAATGATCAAATAATGGGCATAGCCAATTATCTTTATATCATGCTAATGAAAAAATAATGGGAAGAATAAATATATGCCCAAGCATCTTTATATTATGCAAACAACCAAATAATTGGAATAGCTAATAAAGATTGGCTTATAAAGACTCATGCCAATTTAACAAGAATGGAAAGAATAACTTGTAAGTAGGGTAGTCAAATCATTTCATTAGTCTTTTAGATTACTTACTTGATTCATTGTAGGAATGAGAATACAATGAATCATTGAACTCGTAAGTAAAACATAGGATCAAAGGATTTCGTGGGAAACAGGCTCTCGTCTTAAGGGGGAGAAAAAATATAAAATTTTGCTTCAGTAGTTCGAAAATAAATGTTCAGTATACAAAGGTCTTATGTTCAAATAAAAATGAGTTGTGTTCTTTAAATGAATGAAAATATGTGATATTCATAAATAACGAATTAGGAAAGTAAAGTGACTTCACTTTCCAAAAATGACATGTTGCTATAGGAAAAGTTTTCCTTAATCATGCATAGTCCTTATGTGTTTATGTGCATACACCTAAACTTAGTACAAGTGTGTACTAACCTATATACCTTTAGTATTTTTGGAAATAATATTGTAACCAAATTTAATGGCATAAACCAATTCAATGAACACTGGTCATGAGACTATCATTAGCCAAGTAAATTAACTTCATGTACATACTATAGTAATCTCATCATTTTAAGCAAGCCAACTTTTAACAATTTCATCTTCTCAAACATAATTGGGTATTACAACATTCTTTTCTCATTTAAATGATACTCCAATAATAATAATCTAACCTATAGGTCTCATTCAACATTATTAATCATTGAAACCTACACATAATGATTAGTTAGCACCACATACAAAAAAACATGCTCGAGATTTGCATTATACAAACTACTAGAATTGGAAATAGAGAGAACTAGGGAGATGAACATTCAATTCATTGGGAACAACCCTAGTTTCGACTTTCTTGAATTAAAAAAACGTTTAAAAAGCTTCTTGGGGAAAGGAATGAAAGATATAAAACCCATACCTTACTGTAGAATTCAATTTACGAAGATCAACTCGTATATTGCACGAAAAATCTTGAAGAACTACCTCAAAAGCACCTAAGGAGAATTGTTCGCTGTTTTTCTTACGTTTGTTACTTTTTTTTTGAGTCGTGAGGTTTCTTACATATTTAAACGTGAGTCTATGTCTTAGGAACCAAATATTGCCTAATTCAACTTAGGCTAATTAACTTAATTAGATAATCAATTAGGTAATTACCAAAACGCCCTTCCTAAATTGACTAAAAATAGGAGAGCATTTGACTTAGCCAAATCTGAAAATTTGCTAAGGTCTCTCGGCTTGACCATGAATTTTTTATTATTTAATTAAGTGGATAATTTAATAAGTTAAGTCACCTAGCATAATTATTACTGTAACCGTAAGTAACTAGGACTATAACCAACCTCTTCGGACCTTCCTAAGTTAGGTACTAGGATGTTTCTATAGTTAGTTACCGGCTAGTGTCACCCAGTTAGCTTTTAGGATTTCGGGTACACTAGTTAATTTATTTTAGATAATCCTCTGTTAGTTATTTATTTAGGTAAGTTAGTTAGAGTCTAGAGTTTGTTAGGAATCTAGGCCTCACATGGCTTTACCCGTGCACGCGCTTGCCCCCTTACCGCCCTAACCAAATTCGATTGGGGCTTGGTCACTTGGTCTCTTGCACATGTGTTGCTGCGCATTTAGTGTCCAAGGATTCTCACTATATCCTTGGGCACTACTTAATCTACATTATTATTTTAAATGATCTTGTGCTATGGTACCTAGGCTTGCCACTTGGATGCCTCGTACCTAATGTGTTGGATCTAAGAAATGAAAATTTTACTAGCTTAGGGTCTTCATTGAAGGTACAATTTCTAAACAAGCTTAGGTTGGAGCATTAAACATCAAAGTATATCTTAATACATAGAACCTAGCTAACACCCTTAAGCCAACATTCTCTAACATGCCCAATATTACTCAATATTGGGCATTGGGATGCCTATGTACCACAATACATACTCTTAAAACATAATAGACCCTTCACTAGACAAGTACATTTTCTGGAATGTTATAGAGTCTCCTCACCCTTCCCTCTTCCAACCTCTCTAGTACCCATCTTTATAGTATTCATCTTCCTAAAAATACAAATAAAATCATTAAGAAAGACACTTATAACTTTTTATCTACGGCAAGACATAAGAGAAGGAAGGGAAACTCTATTGTGCTATAGATTCTCACTCATAGATGTGTCGCAACTCACACCGATGATCGAGACTCTACTAGACTTGGATTTATAAGATTTTTTGATTCATAAGACCACTTTTATAACCTAAGCTGTGATACCAAGTTTTTCACACCCCAAGAGCACACCCTAGAAGGTATGGAACTCTCGGAGCGCAATGTGGCGTACTTAACCTCTCGGAGGTCTTGTACAAGACCTTAGATATCATTCATTACTTAAATGTATGAAAAGTAGTGTGGAACTATAACTTTTCACACGAAAACATCTTAAAATGTCTTTCATATAAAAAAATTAGAAAAATCTATGTCTCATTATATACCATCGTTGTACATTAAGAAATACTTGGGGCACAGTACATACAATCAAAAAACAATCTAATATCTATTACAATACTTTGAAATAAAGAAGTCTAAAGATGATTATAGATTCCAAACTTGCTCCGACATACCTATCACCTACTAACCACACCTTTAGAGATAAACAAAAGTTTGAAATTAGTAACAAACACATGTATTAAGTATGACTTAATGCATACAACCATGAGAAGTGGACATTTATAAAAAAATATGCTCTTATTGATTAAAACATCATAGAATAAGAATAAGAATCATATTTAAGCAGCAAATATCACATTTAGAAGAAAATACATATTATAGCCACATTAAATGAAAGTTACAATAACATTACAGTGAGTTTACATCGACTTCACTGTAATTTCATCTAAAATCCGTATATCACAATTTAGAATTAAATACATTCAAAAGACATAATTATGAGGTCCTCCTACCAAATAGGATTCTAAGTCTCACTTGAGTGAGTTATGAAGCGACTGCCCATACAACCCTTCACACACACTTTAGAGATCCTTTAGACTATATAGAATAAGATTATTCTCCCTTCATACAATAACATATATGCATAATATGATATTATCCTTCTCAAGGTTATCAAAAGACTTACTTCGGTAATTCAAGAAGACAACGCCCATATACCCTCTCCAATCCAAGATTACATAAATAATTCTTAAGACTACCTAAGTTTAGATCATGTCTAATTTATCTACCTATTTCCTATCTAGAGTCATTCTTAAGACTTTCCTAGGTAAGACATGAAGATACCATCCCTTATGCCACCTTCACACCTTTACTAGGCAACCCTTAAACTACTCTTGATAAACACTTATTCATTTACATGCTTTCTAACTTATGTCATTATCTTCAATAGTTCACATAAGAGAAATTCATCACATATAAGGATATTCAAGTGATGGTCGTGGAAAAGACATAGGGACTCATTCGCTAAAATCTTCAAAGCCTAACCGTGCAATGTCTAGATAGCATCCTATACCACTACGTAAACTTTATAGAACATCTCCAATTGTATTAGGTATCCGATAAGATGAGAATAGGCAATAATCGATATCGACCATACTAGCTATTCATGGAATCCGAAGTCATGAACCTAATCAATGGAGGTTTGTTCTATGGGCCAATGGTAGAACTAGGACACATCCCATGTAAGCACATGGTTAAGGAATATGAAGGGTTTCTTTGTACTCTAGCCTCATCTTTTACTAGAGCTACTTACCAAACCATACTCACTCGGTTCTAGCCTTTGTTCTCAGATAATTCACATAAAGGATCAGATGAATAGGTTCCGTATATATTTCATAACCCAATAAGATTTCACCTTACCAAAGAGGGTCCACTACCACTACCTACAATGGATAAGAGGATCGCTCAATGACTTTCCTAAGTATGATTTCATTTCGTTCAAGACAAATAACCTTAAGTCCACAATTCACACATGATGGATACCATTAAGACTTTCAACTTCAAGGAAATCATAACCTAACATCTAGAAGGAAGGTTCCACATAAACAACCTTCTTAACAATGTTCACGGTCCTATGTCAATCGCGCCTACAAGTTTAAGAGGCTTTATCATACAAAGTAACGAAGTCATATTCATATTACACAGATATCATGTAAGGGACACAAGTCTACAAAAATAAGACACGCACACATACCTCACACATCGTATATCATTGTAGAAGCATATAAGCATAACCAACATCATCTATCGATCACCCTACTCACTAATATAATATCATCAACATAACCATCATAAGACTCACATAACCAAGTAGGAAGAATCATATATTAGTCCTAACGCTGCACACATAAGGACATAGCCTTAGTCTAACATGATAACCTAATAGCAATAGAAGAACACATATTTTACAGTACTCACATATAGATAGATATGATCGTACTTCACATAAATTATTACACTGATAATCTAATATATGAAGAAATGGTAACAAGGCCATTATTATCATAATTTATTAAGTAACACCGACGAGGCCACATAATTAACAAGTAAAACACATAACACAACCACCATAAGTGGACCATACCCATCACAACATAATTCAAGACCTAATTTACATAATATAAAGAGAAATATCGCAGCGTACCACCAATTCACTCTCACCACTTAAATCCATATCTTAATGATCCAACATAATACTAAAAGGCCCTTATCCATAGGCATGATCACCAATTCAATTTAATAATTACAATTAGACGATGAATCAAAGGTAATTCAACATAGATTTGTGAATTAAGGGAATCATACTAACAATTCTAACACGATTCTATCATAATTCAATAGCCATAATAAAACTACATAAGAATTCAATAGCTTTAAGGCATGATCAAGTCACCTACAAAGTAGTCGAAAACAAGGGTTCATGAATTACATGGGTGCATAGATTAATTAGGTTAATTTTGTCAAATTAACATACATTCAATCAGTACATAATGATTCAAAACGTTTTATGCGAGAACCCATGGAGATATATCAAAATTTGACAAGTTCATCTTTGAAAGATTTTACAAATCACTTTGAAGTTTGGCTACTTGAAGAAAAGAGTTACAAGGATAAAGAACCATACCGATATTGATGCTAGACCACAAATTTGATGAAGAATAGATGAAGAATCACCAAACAATCTTCAATCAAAGCTCTATCTTAAGTTTTGACTTCAATGGAGTTATAAAGTGTTTCTTAGATATTTTGGGTTTTTGATTTTGAATTAATAACTCATCTAGGTAGTTAGGACTTATAAACCCACTTAAATACATATAATAACATTATTAAACCTCCAAATATTTATTTGGAAGTGGGGTGAGTTGGTTAGTTAAAAGTGAAGTGCACAGGCTAAAGACCACCATCGACAGTTCGTCAACTACAGACCGTCACCCAACTAACAGGCCATCTTGTTGTTCCTTGGTTTGGGTAAGTGGTTGGTATTTTGAAGTAAGATCTCCCAATCCTAAGTCCCCATCGACCCCTCCACATACGGGGCGTCGATTGCCTCTATAGTTGGGACTGCCTTAGGCAGTTTTGGCCACCAAGATGCGTTCTTCCTCAAGGACACTTGGTTATTTCTTGGGGACTTCTTCCTGACCGTTTCCAATGCGAGTACGCTCCTATAGAATCATTTCTCTACACCCATTTTGGGTCATGAGGCTATCCACCCCGTGAGGACCGTTAGTGGACCCTCTAGCCTTCCCTCCTTAGGATAGTGCCACCCTCTGATCTATAAGTCTAGTCGGTGCTAAACTATATCCATATAAAAGGAGTTGTATTATGATTTAGGTTGATGAACTCTCATCTATGACCAATGAGATAAGCATATGAGGAGTAAATCTCCTAAAGCCTAATTTTAAAAAGTATTTTTAATAAAGGCTTTCAATAAAGGGAACTTAGTTTAGCACCAACTGATCTTAGATGAGGGGTGCCCCTTCCTAATGTGGGAAGGCTTGTTCAACATAGTCCTAAAGAGGTGGATAACTACAATGCCTCAATAAGAATAAAGAGGGTTTCCATAAGTGGATAACTACAATGCCTTAATAGGCATAATGAGGGTTTCCATTTATATCTCCAAGTTCCATAAACTATGCTTGCCCCATATGATCTACAAAGTGACATCACCTAATATGCTAGCATGATGTTAATGTTATACTTTGGAAAAGTACAAAACCTTCCCTTTGTGTAAGGCTCGACAACACAAAATTCCTTTTTTAGCACCCATGGCCTTAGGGTTGGTTAAGGCTATTGTTTCCCTAAACTAAAATGGACAATGGAAGTAAAGTAAGGACCTTAATTAGGATAACCTAAGGGAAGTTGCTTATTGTAGGTGGGGGTATGGAACTTTACCTATGCATTTGTAATACTTCGAAAGTCTAAGACCTAATCTATAGCCTAACATGAGTGTTTAAGGGTTAGAACACTATTTGAGGTCCTAAATGAAGTACATAAAACCTTTTCAAGGTATTTTAGTTAAAACGTCAAGGAACGTCCATGACATCCAGTAAATTTGTAACATGGACTTATGTGTTGCCTTGATGGTTTTAAGGAAGTAACTAAGGATTATTCATGGAAGGTGATGATGGTGAATCTAGGTTCGTAATAGGGTCTAAAAGAAGAACGACCAAGTGAGGAGTTCCAAACTTCAAGAGAAAGACAAAGCCAAGAGGACAAGGCTACACAAGAAGGGAGGCTAATGCCTCACCCTTCATGAGCATGACCACAAGAAAGGTGGGGAGCTCGTGAAGGATACTTGGCCATGGGGTAATGGAGGTCTTATGACCTAGCAACTGTCCAAGCTACCACGATTCACTTCACGTCTCTTGGTGCACTTGACTGAAGGAATGGATAGGTCGTGAAAGTTCCTTAGCCAAATGAGGAGAATTTTGCAAGGCAATGTGGAGCTACTTCTTAAGAGCACTACGAGCCACTTGAAGGGCCGTGGTGCATCTTCACGGAAGTTTGCAAGGTGCTCCGTGGTCCATCCTTGGTTGGAAAAATGGAAAGGGTCTCTTTGGAATAGCTAATGCCTCACCATTCCACGACCACCACCAGTTCCGTTGTACACTTCACACATTGTGAAGTGGGGTGTGGTGATGGTTGGTGGCTTCACAGTGAAGTTAAGTTGGACTTCCCTTTTGGAAGTTTAACTTAATGAGGGGTAGTTTGGGTATTTTGGCGGTGGACTATGCATTGACTTTAGGTCAATTTTCATTAATTTCCAACTCCAAAACTTCAGCTCAAATTGAAAACCAAATTGCTCTCACCTCTCTCTACTTTCTCTCTCTCCATTCATCCTCTATTGAAGAACAAGAAGCTTGAGGAAGAAGACAAAGTGTCCAAGGTTTTCACTCAATTTTTGTGGCCAAAGCTTCATTAAAGTATGAGTTATTTACTCTTGGGACTCCTTTCCCTAAGAGGTTCTCTAAAAGTAGAATTTCAATTACCGAGATTCTTAGGGTTTCTCTCTATAAATTGTTTTTCTCCTAAAGTCAAAGTTGTTGATTGATTCTGCGGAATTATAATTTTCTATGACTAATCTAGTGTAGACTATTGTGTAATTGATGTTAATTGTGGGAATTTGTATAGATTATGTCCTTTCCCCTATTCACCAAAATCTTGGTTCTTACAGTTGTGAATGTGTAGATTGTTCTATCTATCTTATTCAATCTATGGAAGGCCTAGGGACATGTATTGGTTGGATTAGACCTAATTCTTGAAGAATTGACGATCAAACCTTTCCCCTTATACCCTAAGTTATGAATTGAAGTTGATTGGGCTGGTGATGCTATAATTGGCTTAGCATTGTATAGATTAATGTTGTATAATATTGTTACTCCTATTGTTGGGTGGAATTGATTGGTTGATGGTAAAACCATGAATGATGGCTTATAAAGGAGATTGGGTACGTCTTGTTATATTAATCATTTACTTCAATTATGATTTCTTTTATGTAGTGATGAAAATTATATTGAAGAATACATTATGTTAAGATTCATTATGGTTGGTATGGTGTTGAGTTGGAATGTCTTGAAGTATGGTTTTTGAATTTTTGGCTAAGATGTAGATGTTATGAGGATGGTGATAACTTACCAATTTCCTTATCATAAAGTAACTATGCAAATGTGCTAGCCTCACATGTATAAATTGTAATTAAAAGACAATACTCATGCAATTCTTATTGACCTATGATGATGATTATATAAGGGATAGACCCTATGATCTATATTAAGCTATGATGATTAATAAAGGCATTCAAGACATTTCAAAAGGGATACTAGCTTAGCACCGAGTGAACTAGAGTGAGGAGTGTCCCTTCCCACATAGGATAGGTAGGATCACTAATGTACTCATGAGATTGGATACTATAATTCATGTACCATAAAGATGGTCCCAACTACATGTCCTAGTTCTTCAAATATGTTTCCCCAATAAGAATACTAGCAAGTGGATTCATGAAGATGCTATGTCCATGTTTTTTTACTAGTGTGGCAAGTAGTCCGCCTTCTTTCGATGTAGGGTTCCATGATGTCGGATTCAATATTAGCTAATGTGGTCACGATTAAGGCAAGATTTTCCCAAAAGGTTAAAATGAAGTAATGGAATGAACTCTGACTACGATGACCTAAGGGGTTTAGCTTAGTCTAGGTAGGGGTTTGGGACTCTACCTATATATTGCACTAGTTATCCTTCAGGGAAGTCTTAGAATGATGTTATTATGTATTTATATGCTTATTTATGTAAATGATGTGTATATAATGATCTTACATGTTGATGACACTATATGGCATTGGTTTCACTTATGAACATTTTCTTTGGTCTCTATTGCTAAAGCATGATGTTATGTACTACTGATGGTATGTTATGTGATGTTGGAAATTCTTTATGTTTCTTGTTAAGGTTTACTCGATTGAGTAAGGTTATGGGGCTTTGCTTAGTCATTGCACTTGTGGACTTAATGAGTGTTCATGAGTAATGTTCTTTCTTTGATTATGATGTTATGATCTCTTATACATGCTTGTTGATGTTATGACTTGATGATAGAGTTGTCTTGATTATGTGTTCAATTTTGTCATATGCATGTTGACTTAACTAGACTTTGTATTGTTTGTCTTGTGATTAATATGGTCTTGACTTAATGAATAAGTACGCTTCACTTTTATTGGTTAATGAATGTGCATGATGCTTTTCAAAGTAAATAAGTATTTTTAATGGAAATGTCCCTTTTTAGCATGATTTTATGTGGTATGTGCATATGGTCCAATAATTAATACAAGTGATGTGCTAACCCAATTTAACCCTTTTTGCCCAACATTTTATGTTCCAGTCGTTGAAGGGTTTGTGATGACATTGAAGGAAGGCTTGGAATTCTCACTCTCCATGTTGGGTAGGTCCTCACTACTTCTAGGACAATGAAACTTTCTAGCATTTGGATGTTGAATACTTTTAAAGGCACTCATTTGAGCTTTTAAGATTGTATAGCCTATATGTGGCTCTTATTGTATTGATGTATGGGCTATGCCCAATTTTTATACCTTTAATACGATGTTATGTATATATATACATATGTGCGATAAAATAAGTCTACGTAATCTTCTTACACAAACGGTCTACGTATACTCAGTACGAATACAGTATGCGAGAGTTCTATGAAAACCTCATGATAGATAGAAGAAATTTTTTAAATTTTCCGAATTTTAACCTATGAATGTAAGAATGTAAGCCAAAATGCTAGTGTTAGTCCTTTTTGAGGATGTCAACGTCGGTTACTCTATGGGGTGCCTCCCGGATTTCACAAATTTCATATCAGAGCAGGAGGTTGAATTTCTTTAGAGTAGATGTCTTAATTAGCCACGTCTATGTAGATTCTTATTCATAATTGTGAAGATTACCAAACTATGATTAGGAAACTATAAGATGCTTAGGAAACTTTCCTTTTCTTGGAAATATAATATCGTGCCACTAAAGTCATAACTCTATTGGCCCTTAGCATCTGATCCTTTTATTGTGATTATAGGCAATGAATACTCAAAGAACAGCCACTCAAAGACGCGATGAAGATATTTGTAATGCATGAGTTGCTCCTTGTGGCAATAAAGATCCTCATCTTGAAGAAGTTGCTACTGATGATCAAGCTCCGGCCATTCCTCAAGCTTGTCGGATGAGGACGTAAGGTTAGCTTTTGTCCTAATGGCCCAAGAAGTTACTCCACAAGCATAAGCCATAACTACTCAAGGACAAGCCATGATGGCCCAGGTTAACCGGGAGATTCTACCCTGAGGAAACCAACATGTTAGTACCATGGCCTCCCTTTTTAGGAATTTCACAAGGATGAACCCCCCTACTTTATATGGATCCAAAGTTAAGGTAGACCCCCAAGAGTTCATTCATGAAACATAAAAGATTCTCTATGTTATGGGGTTAACTACTAGTTAGAATGTCGAGTTAGCCACTTACCAACTCAAATATGTGGCCCAAACTTGGTACATACAATTGAGAGACTATAGGCCTTTAAGAGGTGGACCGGTAACATGGGAGATTTTCAAGAAGGCTTTTCTTGATAGGTACTGGTAGATGAGGGAGCCAAAGTGGAGGAATTCATCAACCTTTGTCAAGGAGGTATAAGTGTACTTTGAATACTCTTTTAAATTTACTAAATTGTGAAAGTATGCTCTTTCTATGGTTTCCAACCCTCGGGATGAAAAAAGACTCTTTGTGACGGGAGTGTTGGATGACTTGAAGGAAGAATGTGTTTCGACTATGCTACATGATAATATAAACATTTCCCGTCTCATGGTTCATACTCAAAAAATAGAAGATACAAGAGTTAAGAGAATGAGTAGGGACGCCAAGATGGCAAGGTTAATGATGGTGGTTCTTCAAAGCGTAGGCTTGATATTCAAGAAGAGCCTAGATTAAAGAGGAGGATTTCTAATCAGGTCCCTACCAAATTTACCAAGGCTTGTAATGATAGGGTGTCTAACCTTAACTCTCAAAAGGGAAGAGGTACTAGCTCACCAAACAAAAAGTCAACTAGTAAAATGTATGGAAAGAATCATTATGATGATTGCCTTGTTGGGACCGAACAATTGTTTTAGCTGTGGCAAGAGTTTCCATAAGGTTAGCAATTGCCCAAATTTGAAGGGGAAAGATAAAGGTAGTGGGTAAGCTCAAGCTAGTGGTTATAATGTGAATCCTCAAAAGAAGAACCGTTTTTATGAACTTCGCTCTAGCGGTGAATAAGAATGTTCTCTCGAAGTGGTGACCGGTATGTTAAAAGTCTTGTCTATTGATGTAAACGCTTTATTTGATCAGCATGCTATATTTATATTTTGTTACTACCTTGATAGCTAGAAAATTTTATATTTTTCCCGATATTCTAAATGAATGTTTCATGTAACTACCCTGGTAGGTGAGTCAGTAGTTGCAAAGAGGTATATAGAAATTGTCGTATAATGTTACCCAATAGAATTCCTCATGTTGAATTATTAGAACTTGATATGGTCGATTTTGATGTCTTTCTAGGGATGGATTGGTTGCATGATTATTTTGCTTCTATTTATTGTAGAACTGGAATTGTGAATTTAAATTTTCCAAATGAGCCCATTTTAGAGTAGAAGGAAGGGGGGAGGGAACTGGAATTGTCAAGTTAAATAACAAGTATCCTCTGCCTCATATTGATGACATGCTTGATCAACTCCAAGGGGAAAGTTACTTTTCAAAGATTGACTTGAGATCGGGGTATCACCAACTTAGGGTAAGAGGTGAGGATATACAAAAAATGGCATTTTGAACTGGATATTGTAATTGTGAGTTCTTATTAATTTCCTTTGGTCTCACTAATGCCACGGTGGAGTTTATGGATCTCTTGAATAGATTGTTTTCCACGGTGGAGTTTATGGATCTCTTGAATAGATTGTTTTGAAGTTAGAAAAAATCATTTGTTAGTGTCTTTATTGACGACATCTTGGTATATCTGATGAATTAGGGTGAACAGACGGACCATTTGAGTGTGGTGCTACAAGTGCTTAAGCAGAACCATGTATTTGCCAAATATAGAAAATGTGAGTTTTGGTTAAGGTCGATGGCATTGCTTGGTTAGATAATCTCTTGTGAGGGTGTTGAGGTTGATCCAAGAAAAACCTAGGCGGCGAAAAATTGTCCTAGGACATTGACTTCAAAAGACATTAGAAGTTTCTTGCATCTAGCGGGTTATTATAGGAGGTTTATGGATGGTTTTGCATCCATTGCATCTTCCTTTACTAGTTTAACCCAAAAGAGTATGAAATTTCACTGGTCCTAGGAATATGAGAGAATTTTCCAATTCTTGAATAATTGGCTTACATCCTCTACTATGTTGACTTTACCAAAGGGTACCAAGGGATTCTTTGTGTATTGTTATGTATCCCGAGTGGGCTTGGGGTGTGTGCTTATGAAACATAAGAAAGTAATATCCTATGCCTCTAGACAACATAAGGTGCATGGAAAATAATTATCCAACTCATGATCTTGATTAAGCGGCCGTGGTATTTGCTTTGTAAATATCAAGGCATTACTTGTATAGTGTCCATGTTTATGTGTATACTGACCACAAGAGTCTTTAATATGTGTTTACTCAAAAGGAGTTGAATCTCCGACAGAAAAGGTGGTCGGAATTATTGAAATATTACGACATGAGTGTTTTCTACCACCCCGGAAAGGCTAATTTGGTTGTGGATTCTCTAATCTGTATGACCACGGGTAGTGTGTCTCATGTAAAAGAAGTAAAGAAATACCTAGTAAAACATGTTCATAGGTTGGATCGTTTGGGTGTTAGATTGGAAGATTCTCCATATGGTTGTTTTATGGTCCATCATAACTCCTAGTCATCTTGGTATTTGAGGTGATGTCCAAGCAATACCTTGATCAACCTTGGATGGAGTTGAAGGAGTCGGTAACTGGTAATCTTAACGCATCATTCTCTTTAGGGGTGGATGGTTTCTTGAGGTATCAAGGAAGGTTGTGTGTTCCCAATGTATATGGCTTGAGGAATCAGATTCTTGAGGAAGCTCATGGATTCCGTTACTCCATTCATCCAGGTTTGACAAAGATGTACCATGACCTTAGAAAGGTGTTTTGGTGGGAAGTATTATAGAAGAAGATAGCGTCATTTGTTGCTAAGTGTCCAAATTGCCATCAAGTGAAAGCCAACACCAAAAGCAGGGTGGTGTACTTCAAGAAATCCAAGTTCCTACTTGGAAGTGGGAAGACATTAATATGGATTTTGTGGTAGGTATTCCTCGGACAGAAAACAAATATGACTCCATATTGGTGGTTGTGGATTGGTTGACCAAATTCGCTCATATTATTCCCGTCAAATCTACTTACTCAGCGGAGAATTATGCAAGGATCTTCATAGATGATATTGTGTATCACTGTGGTATTCCGTTATCCATCATATTTGATGTGGCTGCAAAATTCACATCTATGTTTTGGAGGTCATTTCACAGAGGGTGGGGTACCAAGGTAAAGTCAAGCACCGCCTTTTATCCTCAAATAGATGGTCAAGCGGAGCGTACTATTCAAACCCTTGAGGATATAGTTAGAGATTGTAAAATTTATTTCAAGGGAAATTGGGATAAGCACTTTCCTTTGGTTGAGTTTTCCTACTACAATAGTTACCATTCATCTATATCTATGGCTCTTTTTGAAGCCTTGTATGGTAGAAGGTGTAGATCTCTAATTTGATGGTTTGATGTGGGTGAGTCTTCACTTTTGGGTCCCGAATTAATTTATAAGACATCGGAGAAGGTTCATATTATAAGTAATCGCTTGAAAAAAACCTATAGCCGTCAAAGTCTTATGATGGCCATAGGATAATAGATTTAGTGTTTTAAGAAGGTGATAAGGTGTATCAAAAAAGTTCGCCTATGAAATGGGTGGTGAGATTTAGTAAGAAAAGGAAGTTGAGTCCTCATTATGTGGGTCCTGATGAAATTTTTTAAAGGGTTTGCAAAGTTGGGATTAAAATCAATTCAGTGTAATGCTAAGGGATCCACTTTAACATTTTAGTAGTTTACTATAATATGGTACTTCTTACTAAAATTATGGAATCCTTTTTTAAGAGTTAAACGATGATCCTTATGTTGTTTTACTTTTATATTCATGACTGTTTTACTCAATTGGTATGAAAGTGTATTTATAATAAAATGTCCTTTTTTTTTTTTTTTTTTTTGCACTCGGTAAATTATTTGTACTAACCCCATTCTTTTCTATACTCTATAAGTATAGGTTTGGAAGCAAGGTAGAAGTTAAAAGACCAGCTTGGAAAAAACACTGTCAAGACTAAGTGTAAGACCCCGAAGATGATCTACGTTAACTAGAGCCTAATATGTTTGTATTAATGTTATAAGGTTCTAAATATGTATAATATATGGTATAGAGGAAGTAGCTAAAATATTAGAGGTGTTTCAAGTCAAACGTCAAGGGACGACTAAGAAGTTTGACGTAAGTCACCTAAATGTCTAAAATGTGGTTTTATGTGTTTATGTGTGTTTAATGTTTTTTAAAGGTTCTTAAATAAGTTATTATATCATGTATAGTCAGTTTTTATAGTTTCGAGAAGTTTGAACTTCAAACGACCAAGAACGTCCAAGGTGTTTGAAAGATATGTCTTTAGTTGACCTTGTACGTCTAGGCATGTTTCATCGAGTTTAACGTGTTGTATTTGTATGGAATTCTTGTGATAGATGTTAAAATTATATAAAATCATATTTGAGTTGGAAATGTCTAGGAAATTATCCCCAAGGACCATCATGAGGGACTTAGACTAGTGTGAAGAATGAAAGCTTGTCCAGACACTGTTGCTACGGACAGAGGCCTGTGACGGCCCATCGAGGTGGTGACGCCCCGTTAGGGGCAAGTCGTCACGCGACCTGTTCTCTTGCGCAGGTCTGCTGCCTAGTCAAGGGATGAATTGTAAATTCACCCCACTTCGTCATATACGGTTATTTAAGGTTCATTTGGGTATTTTAATCAAGTATATAAAGGGTAATCAGATGGAACACTTTATTTTTCAAAATCATAAACCCAAAACACTTAGAAAATATACCAAAATCTCCATTAAAATTCAACTTGAAGAGGCAGCCTGATGAGGGGTTTTTGTGTCAAAATTCTTCATCAAAGTGAAGAATTATCATCCTTGAGGTATGGCTTTTAATCCTTGAAACTCGTTTCATCAAGAAGACCAACTCTCAAGATGCTCTTCAAGTTTTCTAATGTGAATTGTCTAAATTCATGATTCTACCATGGGTTCTTTCATAACTGATTTTTAAGCATTTAATCATGATATAATTGATATTGTATTGAAGATTTCAATCTAAATTACCTATGAACCCATCTAAATTGATGAACCCTAGTTTTTGACTATAATGTGGGTTACTTGATATTAAGCTAATATTGATGATTTATTATGTACTTTCTTATGGGCTTTCTAATGATATAAGAATTGTATTCAATTGATATCTAATTGATCTTAGATTGTTCAATCTAGATTGAATTTTTTAGATTGTTGAAGCATAAGCCGTAATGGCGTCCTTCTAAGTAAAGGAATGATGGACTTAAGGTTAGTTCGATGGAACGGAATCATATTAATCCTTAGGAAAGTGATCATGAGCTTCTTTTATCCATTGTGAGGTAGACCTAGTGGACATTACTTGGTGGGATAAATGTGATTGGGTTATGAACTTGTTATGGAACCCTTTTATGTGAACCTAATGTATGATTTACTCTATGAGAACGAAGGCTAGAACCGAGTAAGTATAGTAAGGAAAAGTAGTTCTAGTTATGTATGAGACTAAACTACAAAGTATGACCTTCATATTCCTTAACCATGTGCATACATGGGATGTGTTTAAATTCTACCATTGACAAGTAGAACAACGTCATCGGAGTAGGTTAGAACTACGGATTCCATTTCTAGATATCATGGTCTATGTCGGTTATTGATTGTTCTCAATATATGGAAAACCTATTAGCATTAGAGGAGTTTATGGAGTTTAGGTGGTGGTATGGGATGCTATCTTGACATTGCACAATATACTTTGAAGGTGTTATGTGGAGTTCCTAGGTCTTGTCCAACACCATTATTTGAATGTCCTTTATGTGATGTATGAGTCTTAATAAACTAATGAAATAATGAACTATGTTAAGGAGTATGTAAATAAATCTGTACCTAATCTAAAGTGACTTAAGGATTCCTTAGCTAAAGTGTGAATAGGGCATAAGGGATGATCTTCTCATGTCTTATCTTTGGAAGTCTTGAGGATGACTCTAGTTAGGGAAGTTGGTTGATTTTGTGAATATGATCTAATCCTTAGGTAGTCCTAAGGACTATTTAGGTAATGTCGAAGAGGTCACTATGTACGTTATCTTCTTGATTTACTTAAGTAGGTCTTTTGATAGCCTTTGTAAGGAGAAGGTCATATCACCTATGTGTTGATATATTATGTGAGCATGATTCTATCTTAGGGAGTCTATACGATCTCTTAAGTGTGTGTGTAAGGGATTGCATGGGCGGTCGCGTCACAAATCACTCAAGTGAGACTTAGATTTCACCTTTGGTAGAAGAATCTTACCTAGATGTTTATGATTGTTTCGTATGTATGTATGTGACTCATTATTGGGTAATGTTAAGTGTCGTTTAGGCACATCTAGAGAGGGTGTATGGGCGGTCTCTCTTTGTGGTGACTTAAGTGAATTTTAGGATGACTTAAGTGAGGAAATTACATGTTAAAACTATCTTATGTGTTTCTAAATTTTTTATGATGTAATTATGATTAAAATATGTTTTTGAAAAATAAAAAGATGCATATTTGAAATAAAGTATGTTTTCATGATTTTTATGCATAATGTCATACTTAGTGCATATGGTTGTACTAACTCTATGCTTTTATCTATCTATATAGTTCTTGGTAGGTGAGGAGCTTTGAGAACTGAAGACTTGTACTTAAAAGATCGTTTAAGAGAAGTTGAATTATGTCCTCAGTTGATTTGAGGGAATATATGTCTTTTATGGTTCTTATGGAAGTATTACAATAGACTAAGTACTTCTATATTTGTAATTTGAAGTTTGGGCCGTGTCCCAAGTATTCTTGTGTCTTAAGATGATGAGATTGAAACTTAGTACTTCCTATTACTTTTATATGAAAGATATTTTTAAAAATAAATTATGTTTTGTGAAAAGTTTTAATTATGCAATACTTTTCACTATGTATATGCAACGAATGATATGAAAGAGGCTTGTCTAAGAACTCCGAGAGTTCGATGATGCCGGTTACAATTCAAGATTATACCATGATTTCTAGCGTATGGGGTTTGGGATGTTACAAGCTTGGTATCAGAGCATAGGATGGTGAAAGTTGTATTAGGTATCAAGAAGTCTCACCAAGTCACGTCTAGTAGAGTCTTGACCATCGGTGTGTGTCGTGACACATCTGTGGGTGAAACGCTATAGGATTATAGAATTTCCCTGCTATTCTACTCCTATGTCTTGTGGTAGAGTAAATGTAATGATTATCCTTCTTATGAGTTTCCTTGTGTTTTATAGGAGACGAATACTAGAATAATGGCCGCTAGAAGGTTGGAAGAGGAGAGGGTGAATGAGGAGTTTCCTTCTCAAGTAGAGCAAGTTGAGCAGGTTCTTCAAGGTGGTTAAGGAGTTCAAGGTACTCAAGATGCCCAAGTGTTTCCATAAGGTGATCCTATTACTAATGTGGAAGTAGTTATAGGGGTTCCAGAGATGTCTAACAGGGAGATTAAAGAGGATTTGATTGCTATAGCCCGAGTCGTGACTATGCAAGATAATTTGAATATTATGCCTAGGGTTGTGGAGAGCACTATGAGATCTAGGTTGAGAGATTTTGTGAGGATGAATCCTCCTATCTTTCTTGGCTCTAAGGTAAATGAGGATCCCCTTGAGTTTCTTGATGGAGTGTACAAAGTTTTGAGTGCTATGGGGGTTACATCTAGGGAGAAGGCGGAGTTGGCTTCGTACCAATTGAGGGATATTTCTCAAATTTGGTACACTCAATGTAAGTATAATGGGCCAAATGGATGGGGTCCTATTGAATGGGAATAATTTATGGAATATTTTCTTGGTATGTACTTTCCCCAAGAGAGGAAAGAAATTAAGGTGGAGGAGTTTACCAATCTCAAGCAAGGACATATGAGTGTTGAGGAGTACTCTTTGAAATTCTCAACTTTGTCAAGGTATGCCCCTTCTATTGTGTCCAATCCAAGAGATGAAATGAGTCATTTTGTTATGAGCGTAGCCGACTTAGTGGTGGAAGAATGTCGTCCCACTATGTTTCATGACGATATGACCCTAGATAGACTCATGGTGTATGCACAATCAATTGAATAGTCTAAACATAGGAGGATAGATATAAGTTTGAAAAGGAGCGGTGCTAGTGATCAAGAGCAAACTAGGCTTAAGAAGAAGGTTCAATCTCAAGGATAATCTAGGAGTGCTAACTTCAAGGTTTAGAAAGGAGGTGTTCCAAGGATGGCAAGCCTACTTGACAAATTGTGGCAATAAACATTGTGGTGAGTGTCTATTAGGTACCGGGAGTTGCTTTGTTTGCAGTAAATATGGTCACAAAGTGAGAGATTGTCCAATGACTGCTTCTAGAGGTAGAGAGGGTAAGCAAGTTGCTCCTTGTATTCCAAAAGATGATGTTTCAACAAAGAGGCGTTTCTATGCACTCCGTTCTAGAGTGGAGAAGCCGGATGAGGAGGAGAGTGATGATGATGTTGGTAAATTCTCTCTTATTTTTTTAAGATATAAGTTCCTTCTAAGTGGGGAGTATGGTTTGTAGATGGGATAGAAGTCCTTGAATTTTGTTGCTTGTGCATGGTGTTTAGGAGCTTGGTTGAAATTGAATTTTATTTGCTTCTTGCATTGTGTGTTTTAGGAAGCCATTATTATGTTGAAATATGTATTTATATGATGTTAATTTGCATATTAGAATGTTTGTATCATGAATTGCTTAAAATGTGGATTGTTGAAAAATTTCTCAAAAACCACTGTTGCTTTAAAAAATGCATGCTGCCATATTTTTGGGAAAATTACTAATTGATTCGTTTGCCTAAAAATATTGTGATGTGTTTAAAATCACGTATATGAGTAGGATATTGAGAATAAAATGAGTTTTTACTATTTGGATTGAATGATGTGAGTTTTGTAGCATAATGACTTATAGAATTTTTTTCTAGTTTCTTGTTGTGTTGTGAATCTCTTGACTATGTGAAATTGATGTTTTCTTCTTGGATATGTGTTGTACGGAATGTTTATTAACTTATCGATGAGTCTCTAATCGTGGAACTATTTGGAGAGTGATAAATGTAATTCGAGGACAAATGTTGTTCAAGTGGGGGAGATTGTAAGACCCCGAAGATGATCTAGGTAAACTATAGCCTAAAATGTTGGTATTTATGTTCTAAGGCCCTAAATATGTATAATATATGATATATAGATTCTAGCTAAAATATTAGACGTGTTGGAAGTCAAACGTCAAGGGACGACTAAGACTTGTTATGACTAAGTCACCTAAATGTCTAAAATGTGGTTCTATGTGTTTATGTGTGTTTCATGGTCTTGTAAGGTTCTTAAATGAGTTATTATAGCATTTATAGGTAGTGTTTAGAGTTTCGAGAAGTTTGAAGGTCAAACGACCAAGAACGTCCAAATTGTTTGAAAGATATGTCTTGAGTTGACCTTGTACGTATAGTCTTGTTTCGTCAAGTTTTACGTGGTTTTTTTTATGAAATTCTTTTGAGAGGTTTTAAACTTATAGACGATCATATTTTGGTTTAATAGGTCCGAGAAATTATCCCCAAGAACTATCAAAGGGTACTTGAGGAACACCAAAAATTAGTGTGCAGGCAGACCCAAGCAGACCCTGGCGACGAAGCAGTCAACGGCCAGTCGTGGTTGTGACACCCCGTCAAAAGGTCCCGTCGCGAGGGACATAGCCTTGTGTGAAGAATGGAAGCTTTTTCAGCAACTATTGACACCGACGGAGGCCTGTGATGGCCCGTCGAGGTGGTGACGCCCCGTCAAGGGCAAGTTGTCCCGCGACCTATTGTCCAATGCATGTCTGCTTCCATAGTCAAGGGGTGAATTGTAACTTCACCCCACTTCTAAAATAAGTCATGGACTGTTATTTAAGGGTTATTTGGGTATTTTAATTAAGTATATAAAGGGTAATCACATGGAAGACTTCATTCTTCAAAATCATAAACCCAAAACACTTCAAAAATATCCCAAAAAACCTCCATTGAAGTCCAACTTGAAGAGGAAGCTTGGTGAGTGTTTTTTTTGTAGAAATTATTCATCAAAGTGAGAAATTATCATACTTGAGGTATGGATTTTGATCCTTGAAACTCGTTTCATCAAAGATCCCAACTCTCAAGATGTTTTTCAAAGTTCTCTAAAGTGAATTATCCAAGATCCTTGTGGTAGGATTTCTTAGATTTATAAATATATTTTGTATTGACCTAGATTCATTGCGTAATATAGTTTTTGTATTGAATTGATGATCATGTCCATGGGTAAGGGCTTTTTGGTGTTGAATGGGACGATTTAGCTATGGATTGAAGTGGTGAGAATGGATTGGTGGTACGCTTCGCTATTTCTCCTTTTTTTATGTTATTTTGCTCTTGAATTATGTTGTAATTGGTATGGTCCAATTATGGTGGCGGTGCAATGTGAATGATGTGGCCTTGTCGGCGTTACATTATGTATTATGATGATAATGGCTTTGTCGGCAACTACTTTAAGAACGTTGAATTTGAAAACCGTAATTGCGTCCTTCTTGTATGAATGATGGACTTAAGGTTGGTTGGCTGGAATGACATCATATCATACTTAGGAAAGTCATTTATCTATCTTCGTCACCATTGTAAGGCAGCGCTAGAGGAATTCTTTTGTAAGGTGAATGTAATTTTGCTATGAACTAATTATGGAATCTCTTCATGTGATCTTTAATGTAATTTACTCTATGAGAACAAAGGCTAGAACCGAGTGAGTATGGATTGGGAAGTACCTCTAGTGAAGAATGAGACTAGAGTACAAAGAAATCATTCATATTCCTTAGCCATGTACCTACGTGGGATGTGTCCAAGTTCTACAATTGACAAGTAGAACTCCCTCCAACGAAGTAGGTTACAACTCCATATTCCATGATTTTCTACCATGGTATATGTCGTTTATTATCTATTCTCATCATATGGGATACCTACTAGTATTGGTGAAGTTCTATGAAGTTTAGGTGGTGGTATGTGACGCTATCTAGACATTGCAAATAGGCTTTAAAGATGTTAGTGAGAGTACTTAGGTCTTTTCTAAGACCGTTACTAGAATGTCCTTATGTGATGAATATGTCTTAAATTAAGTAAGGAATGTAATGACTTAAGTTAAGAAAGCATGTTAAATTAATAAGTACTTCTCTAGAGTAGTTATTAAGGGGGCATAGGAATGGTCACTTATTATCAAACCTAGATAAGTCTTAAGAATGACTCTAATAAGGGATGTTGATTGATTAAGTAGACCTGATCCAAACATATATAATCATAAGGATTAGTTATGTACTCTTGAAGAGGTCAAACGTGGACATTCTCTTCCTTTTTTATTTGAATAGGTATTTTGATAAACTTTGGGAGGTGAATGTCATATTCTATGAATGCAATTGTTTTAAGTGAGAATGATATTATCTTAGGTAGTCTAAAGGATCTTTTAAATGTGTGTGAAACGGATTGTATGGGAGGTCGCTTCACAACGAACTCAAGTGAACCTTAGAATTACCTTTGGTAGGAGGATCTCATGTCTATGTGCTTGGTGTATTGTAAGTGTGTATATCTCATTATGAGTGGTCTTAAGGATAATTTAGGTGTTCCTAGTGAGGGTGTATGGGTGGTCTCTGTTTTTCTTACTTAATTGAGTCTAAGATATCTTTTAGTGAGAGGATTGCATGCTAGAAAGTGTTCATTTTGAAGTTGAAGAACTTCACTGTAACATGGAAGCAGTTCACTGTAACAGTGAATTAGCTTATTGTAAAGTGTTATTTAAAATGTGAATAAATGGTTAAGTGTTATATTATGTTATTCTAAAGAGTTAAATGATGTTCTTATGCTTATACTATTATGTTTTAATATAAAAGCGCATGTTTCCATTAAATGTCCGTTATCATGATTTTTATGCATTATGTCATACTTATTACATGTGTTTGAACTACTTCCATGGTTTTATCATCTCTAAATTTATTCATAGGTGAAGGTGCCTTTGGGATCTAAGCTTGGCTTATAGGACCGTTCAAGCAAGTTTAAGTATGGTCTCATTTGATTCGAGGACGAACGTTGTCCAAGTGGGGGAGAATGTGACACCTTGAAAATGACTTTGGTGAAGATAGAGCCTAACATGTTTGTCATGAGGATGTAAGGTCCTAAAAATTTTTATAATGTTGTATTGAGACAATGTCTATAGATTTAGGTGCACATTGGAAGTTAAAGTCAAGGGTCGACCAAGACGTTCGACGACTAGTCACCTATAAGCCTCATGTACGATTATGTGCCTATATGTGTGTTTCATGAGCTTATGAGGTATTTATATGAGTTATTATAGTTCTTATAGGCAGTGTGTCAAGCATCATGAAGTTTGGAGGTCAAATGTCCAAGAACGTCCATGACGTTTGAAAATTTTTCCTTGAAATGACCTTGTGTGTCTTGGAAGGGTTCGTCGAGTTTTATGTGTTAATTTTTGATGAAATTGATGTGGGAGATCCTAAAATCATATACAATCATATTACAGTTGGAAACGTCCACGAAAACATCCCCAAGGAACAACCAAGGGTCCTTAAGGAAGGACCCTTCACAAGGGCCAAAGATGTAAAAACCAGCCCAACCTACGGATGGCAATCGACGACCAGTAGGTCAATCGACGCCCCGTAGATGGAGGGAGTTGGTTTAAACCTAGTCTGGTCGATTTAGACTTCTAATGACTAGCCTCGGTCCCAAACCACGTACCAGAAGGACGGTTCGTTGGTTGGAAAACGTGACGTCAATGGCCAAGCGTGGTTTGTGCCTGTAATTCACAGGTTCACAATAAGTTACAAGAGTGAATTGGTAAATTCACCCAATGTCCAAAAAGATTTTGGGCGGTTACATAAGGGTATTTTAGGAATTTTAAGTGGATTTATAAGTACTAAATACCTAGATGAATTAATTCTTCCAAATCAAAACCCCAAAATCTCTAAGAAATTCTCTAGAACTCCATTGAAGCCAAATCAAAAGGAAGACCTTAAATTGTAAATTTAAGTGGTGATTCTTCATAAATTTTGATTATTAACATCATTGAGGTATGATTTTTGATCCTTGAAACTCTATTCATCAATGAACCCAAAATTCAAAGAGATTTATGAGGTTTTCTAAAGATGAAATTGCCTAATTTAATGATCTATCGATGGGTTCTTCCATTAAAGGTTTTAAATCATTGTATATTGATTGAATTGTTTATAGTTAGATGATTTTCACTCAATTAACCTATGAACTCATGTAATTGATGAACCCTAGTTTTTGAGTACTTTACGGTGGACTTGATATTTACTTAATACTTATGAATTCTAGTGTAGTTTTCTATGGGATTTTGAATAATGTAAGAATTATATTTAATTGATGTATAGGCTGTCTTATATTAATAAATATATATTTAATTGACCTATATTCATTGATTACTATTTTTTTTTTATTGAATTGATGATCATGGCCATGGGTAAGGTCTATTTGGTATTGAATGGGACGATTTTAGGTATGGATTAAAGTGGTTAGAATGAATTGGTGTTACGCTGACATATTTCTTCTTATTTTATGTAATTATCTCTTGAGTTATGTTGTGATTTTTATGGTCCACTTATGGAGGAATTTCTATGTGAATGATGTGGCCTTGTCGGCGTTACTTTATGTATTATGATGATCATGGCCTTGTTGGCAACTACATTATATGTTATGATTATTTGTGTAGATTATTTATGTGAATTATGATCATACCCATCTACATGTGAGTAATGTGAAAGTATGTGTTCTTCTATTGATGTTGTTAGTTGATCATGTTAGACAATGAATATGTCCTTATGTGTCTAGTCTTAGAGTTGATGAATAATTATTCGTACTTTATTATATGAGTCTATGAGGGTTATATTGAATAGTATGACTTATAGATGATAATGGTTATTCCTATGTGCTTCTAGAATGATATGCCATATGTGCTAAAGTGAAGTGTTTGTATGTCTTGTGTGGTAGACTCGTGTCCTTTACTTGATACATGTATGGATGTGAATATGAGATCTCTTAACTTAGTTTGATAAATCCTATTAGTTTTGTATGTATGAATGACATAAGACCTTGAATGATGCTAAGAATATCCTTTATGTGAAACCTTAAATCTAGTAGTAAGGTTATGAACCTTGAAGTAAGAAATCGTATGGTATGCTCCTTGTATGAATGATGGACTTAAGGTTAGTTGAATAGAAAGTCTTCGTATCATCTTTAGGAAAGTCATTAAGCTATTTTGTCGCCATTGTAAGGCATCCATAGAGGACCTCCTTGGTAGGGTGAATGTGATTTGATTATGAACTAGATGTGAACTCTCTTCGTGTGATCTTTAATATAAGTTACTCTTTGAGAAAAAAGGCTAGCACGGATTTAGTGTGTCTTGGGAAGTAGCTCTAGTGAAAAATGAGACTAGAGTACAAAGAAACCCTACATATTCCCTAACCATGTGCATAGATTGGATATGTCCAAGTTCTACCATTGGCAAGTAGAACACCATTCGTTGCAGTAGGTTACAACTCCGGATTAACCTGGAATATTTCGGTTATTGCATGTTCTCATCATATGGGATACCTACTATTATTGGAGAAGTTCTATGAAGTTTAGGTGGTGGTATGGGACACTATCTACACATTGCACAATAGGTTTTGAAGATGTTAACGAGAGTCCCTAAGTCTTCTCTAAGACCATTACTTGAGTGTTCTTATGCGATGAATGTCTCTTAAATTAACTAAGGAATGCAATGACTTAAGTTAAGAAAGCATGTTAAACGAATAAGTACTTATCTAGAGTAGTTAAGGGTTGTCTAGTTAACGTGTGAAGGGGGCAAATGAATGCTCACTTTATATCTTACCTAGATAAGTTTTAAGCATGACTCTAGTTAGGAAAGTTGGATGATTAAGTAGACATGATTAAAATATACGTATTCTTAAGGATTACTTAGGTAATCTTGAAGAGGTCAAATATGGACATTCTCTTCTTGATTTACTTGAGTAGGTCTTTTGATAATCTTTTGGAGGTGAATCTCATATTTTATGAATGCTATTGTGTTAAGTTATAATGATCTTATGCTAGGTAGTCTAATGGATCTCTTAAGTGTGTGTGAAAGTGATTGTATGGGAGTTCGCTTTACAAGTCACTCAAGTGAACTTTAAATCACTTTTTGTAGGAAGATCTCATGTCTTTGTGTTTGGTGTATTCTAAGTGTGTATATATCATTATAAGTGGTCGTAAGGATCATTTAGGTGTGCCTAGAGAGGGTGTATGGGTGGTGTCTCTTTGCCTTTACTTAAATGAGTCTTAGAATAACTTTAGTGAGAGGATTGCATGATATAAAGTGTTCATTGTGAAGTTGAAAAACTTCACTGTTACATGGATGCAATTCACTATAACTGTGAATTAGCGTACTGTAAAGTGCTTCTTAAAATGTGAATAAATGGTTAAGTGCTATATAATCTGCTTATAAAGAGTTAAATGTTGTTCTTAATCTTATACTATGATGATTTAATCAGAAAGATCATCTTTCCATTAAGTGTCTGTTATCATGATTTTTATGCATTATGCCATACTTAGTACATGTGTGTTTGTACAAATTCCATGCTTTTATCTATCTCTAAAGTGATTAATAGGTGAAGGTGCTTTTGGGATATTGGATTATATGATCTTTCAAGAAAGTTGAAGTATGTCCTCATTTGATCGAGGGGATAGATTTTTTTTATTTCTCTTATTGATGTAATATAATTGACTTAGTAGTACTATATTTATATTGTATGGGCCGTTTCCCAAATAATCTTGTGTCAAGGATTTGATGAAATGAGACTTAGTATTTCAAATGGATTTCGTGTGAAAAAGTTTTTGATAGACTATTTGAATGTTATGAAAAGTTTTATTTCTGCACTACTTTTCATATATCTATATGCGATGAACGATAAGAAAGGTCTTGTACAAGACCTCAAAGAGGTCAAGTACGCCGTGCCACAATCCAAGAATACCCTAACTTATAGGGTGTGCATGTGGTGTGACAATGGATATCCCCAACACTTCATTGATGAGGTCTACAAGATTCTTTATGCCATGGGGTTGACTTTAAAAGAAAAGGCCGAGTGAGCTTCCTATCAACTCAAGGATGGAGCTCAAACATTGTACACCCAATGTAGAGATACTTGCTCCTTAATAGTGGGTCCTATCACTCGGGAGGTGTTTAGAATGGCTTTCCCTAATATTTTTTTTGTTAGGGAGAAAAGGGAGGCGAAAGTGGAAGAATTGATCAACCTTCAACAAGGAGGTAATGAGTATGCAATAGTACTCCATAAAGATCACTAAATTGTCCAAATATGCTCCTTCCTTGGTGTCTAATAATGCTTAAACGTACCTAGAATGCCTGGAGTTGACTGGGTTCACACGACTTGTAGAACGTAGAACCAGACTTCAGAACCTATGCACTAGCCAATCCAACCAACTTGTGAGTTAGTTTAGCAAGGCAAGGTGAGAACAAACCATATAGGGCAACCGAATATATGATATTCACTCAGATGAGCTTTACCGAACATAAAAGGGGTAATCTTAGGTTTGGAGGGTCTAGGGGTAAAATGGTCTTTACCAAGCTAGGGGTAGTATTGTAATTACCATAAGTAATTAATTAATTAATCAATTAATTTTATTATAGGAATGGTTTGATTCGGTTGACCCGGAATGACCCATTTCGCGATGGAGGCTTCACCCAGGTTCGAGCTTTGGTGGAAACGACGTTTAGGTGGATTTAATTTATGCTTGTCACCTGATTTTGTAGGTTCATGGTGGTTATTTCACGTAGCCTTTGAAAAAATTCAGAGTTTTAAACAATTAAGAGAAGTCCTAATTTGACTAAGTCTCAACCTAGTCTCCTAATCTTATGCTAACACTAACTCACGTTTCTGTCTACTCATCTCTCATTTCGCGATCAATATTATGTAAAAACAAAAGAACAGAACTAAAATATATATAAACAAAAAGTTCATACCACTCAAGAACTTGAACACTCAAATTTGAAAGGAAAATAAGCTTCAAAACGAAAAGCAAAAACAAATTCTCGACGTATTGTGCTTGTGATTTCAGTTGTGAGATATCGACTTACTGGGGTGGGGGGTTGGAAGCATATAAGAACCTCTTTTAATGACTTCATGTATGGGTTTTATTCTCGCTTGGTACCTTTCCCAAGAGACCCCTAAGGTTCAGTGTGTTCGCAATCGAAAACTAAGGTTGTCCCCGTTTAATGCCATGTCATTAGATTCTTTGAAAGATTCAAGTATGTGTTGGTATGACTTCTAGTAGATGATTTTTGGGCTGGTTGTGATTACGTGTTTGAATCTGTATTCAGAATTATGTAGAAATGAAAGATGTATTCCGAAAATGTGAAGTTAATTAACTTGTTTGTGCATGTGTGTGTGGTGAATTAGACATGGTTTGAATCAGGGAAAAAGAAAAAAAAAAAAGTGTAGGTGAGGGGATTCGAATTCGAGTCCCCTAGTGAAGAATAAGAAATCAGAAAATAATAAAAAAAATGTAAGTGTTGTAGAAGGGATTCGATATTGGGTTCCTTTACCAATTTTGTATTGACTCATAAGTCATACGTGAATATATGATTAAATGAATGTTGCCTTTAAGGATCGGAAGTGAGATTTTGGCATACTTACAAGATGCATAAGTCTTGTACCAGATAACCTTGGGTAAGTATGAATCACTTTGAGGAATTACGAATAAAGCCTTATGGCTTGTATATATGGATCCATCAATCTAGCATAGGTTTAAAAGTAAGTAACCCTAAGATTTTATGTAATGAATGATGTGACCCCAGAAGGGTTAAGTAAGATTGTGAAAACACTAAAAGTCCAAGTGCATTGACATATGATGATATGAACATTCACGTAAAAAGGTGTGAGTTATTATGAATGGCAAATGTTCTAAGGCTAATGAATGTTGTGACAACATGATAAGAGGCTAATGTGAATAATGAGAGGAATCTCAAATGTTCTTAAGTAAATGTTACCAAAACATACTCACCTATGAGAGTGTAAAGTTAATGAAGATACCAGTGTCTATGAACACTTTAATGAATGTATTGAAGTTAATGTATACTTAATACTAATCATGAGATGAGAAATCATATAATGATATATGATGTCCTCATGCTAGAAGCCAACTTCTATGATGTATGAGATGAATGTAATGGAACTTTATACTGAGCACCGATAGGCTAGATTTGAGTGGACATTCCTTCTTTAAGGAAAGTAAAGGTTCGTTTGATTCTCATAAGATGAGACTGTCCATCCAGATGGGTATGTGTTTACTTATATCTCCTAGTCTTTGAACCTATGCAGCCAACATAGGGATCTAGCAGGGTTCAACTCCCTGTATACACTTGCATGTTTTAGTTACACTTTGGCTGGTTATTCCACCTCTTTTCAGTGTGGGTAGACACTAGATTTTTTGATGCTCACATGATCTATGTCAGTTGAGATTAAAGTTCCGAAAGAAAGAATAAGGCCAGCCTCATATAAATGCACACAATGAAATGAACGATACCGAAGGTGTTTGGGTAGGATAATCAAGAGGTGAACATGACTTATGTTATGACACTAGGTCATTCTTAGCCATTGAACAGTCAACCCTACGAGGGTCTTAAACTACATCCTAGGTATAACTTGTGTTTAAACCAACCCCTGAATGAAATGAAATAAATTATGTATGAATGAATGAAGCAGACTCTCTATTTTCTAAGGAAGGATCCCTTGTTGAAGTCCCATATGTTGAACCCTCATTTTGGGAAATCGTAATGTTAAGTCCATGTTTCAAATGTCTCATGGCATATGATCAAATGAAATGCATTATGATATGTGCTATGTGCTATGTGTTATATGTTATGTGCTGTATGCAATATGTTATTTGTTAAGTTTAATATGATACATATGATGATGCATGTTACTCTCATGGCATGACTTTCCTAATCATATTTTGTCAAGTCGACTGACTTGACTTTCCATATCTTATATAATTAGGAGAGAGCTATTCTAAATCATGCATGTACGGGGTTTGTGCTTGCATATACCCATACTTAGTACAAGTGTGTACTAATTCCATACATTTATCTAGTTTTAGGTGCAGGTGCAGCTGGACATTAGATCTTACGAGTCGACACAGATATTATCCGGACGTGGAGATTTTATCCGGGTTTGGTAGGCCCGCATGCTTTCGAGGATGCTTACTTATTAATTCTAGCGTAGACTATGAGACAGTGGAGTCTGTTCCACTAGCGTTTCTTTCGTATTTACTTTCAGACGTTGTATTTGTGAAATTTTAGCAACTCTATAATTATAAATAATTTTTTATTTGATTATCCTTATTTAGATTGTTGTTCTGAACGCTTATGATTTTACATAGATAGTATTATGTGTGATCAATATTTTCCAATATAAAGTTTAAGTAAACAAAAGTTCAATTTTTTCCACTAGAATTACCTAGACGTAGGCACATACACCTCAAGCCATCACTGTGCATGCTCATGCTATGAAGACCCATGCGAACAGACAGGAGGTTCAGTGGGAGAACCCACCATCCCACAACATGGCGAACATGTTGCAAGATTTTACGAGGATGAATCCTCTAATCTTTTCAGGAACTAAGGCTCCATAGGACCCTTAGGTGTTCGTGGAGGAGGTCCAAAAGATTCTGGTGGCGATTGGGGCCATGGAGATTAAGAATGCTGAGCAGGCCTCGTATTAGTTGAAGGATGTTGCACAGTCTTGGTGTAAGATATGGCTAGATAGCAGCCATTGGGCAGAGGTCCGATCACATGGGAGCTTTTTCAGACAAATTTTTTGGAGAGGTTCTTCGCTAGGGAGATGGGAGATCCTAAGGTTGAGGAGCTCATCAATCTTAAGCAAGTCTCGATGTCTGTTAGAGAGTATTCCTGAAATTTGTTAAATTGTCCAGGTATGCCACTTATCTTCTGTCGAACAGGAGGGATGAGATCAGCTGGTTCCATACAGGGATCTTAGAGGAATTGGAGGAGCAGTGTCGGGGTGCGATGCTCCATGACAGCATGGACTTTTCCAGGCTTATGGTAAATGTCCAGAAGGTGTAGGAAAGTTGGAAGAAGAGGAGAGTCCGTGAAGTCAGCAGGCCTAAACTTTCTGAGCAGACAGATTCCTGTAGACATTGTTGCATGAGCACTTTTGAAGATCGTAATTAGCCCAGATTTAAGAAGGGGCATCAGAGTGCAGGGAACACTAACTATCAGAGGAGTTCAACACCTAATGGAGGCAGACTCGAGCCAAAGAAGGGCAATGGTAGTTATGTGCAGCATCTCAGAAAGTAATGTGGTAAGTGTGTTCGTATTCACAGTGGAGAGTGCAGACTAGGCACAAATGCCTCCTTCGATTGTGGAAAGATCGGACACATGGTCAGGGACTGCCCACAACATTGGGGTGAGGCTGGAGGAAATACTTAGCCTAAGCCTAATACCCAAAATGCTATTGCAGCCGAGCCTCCTAAGAGGGATAGATTCTACTCGTTGAAGGGCTGGGAGGAGTAGGAGAAGCCTGCTGAAGTGGTAATAAGTATGATGCCAGGTTTCTAAACCTCTGTTTATGCTTTACTTCATATAGGGTCTACGGTCTTTTTTGTGACTCCCTTGCTTGATCTTACTACCTGAGGTTTCGCATGATCCTATTGTAGTTAGTACTCTCTTAGGAGAAAATGTGAGAGTTGATAGGGTTCATAAAGACTACCCAAGAGTAGTATGTAGTAAGTCTATGCGTGCAGACCTTGTTGAGTTACCCATGAATGACGTTGATTTTATACTTGGTATGGAATGGCTCCATAAATGTTATGCCTTCATGGATTGTCGTAATAGGTTTGTGAGATTCCGTTTCCCTAATGAATTAGAGATGGTCTAGGAGAGGTACAATTTAAGTCATTCAAGTCCCTTGATTTCAAACCTATAAGCTAATAAAATGATGTCCAAGGGATTGTTATGTCATCTTGTGAGTTTCAATGATCTAGATCATGACATTCCTTCCATAGACTCTGTGCATGTAGTGAATGAGTTCCGAGATTTTTTCCCAAAAGATTTGTCTGGAGTCCCTCCCCTCGAGAGATTAATTTTCGTATCGACATAGATCCTGCTACCAAACCGATTTCAATTCCTCCCTACAAAATGGCTCCAGCTTAACTCAAAGAGTTGAAGCTGCACTTACAAGATCTTACTGATAAGGGCTTCATCCAGCCGAGCATATCCCCTTGGGGCGCTCCAGTGTTGTTTGTGAAAAAGATGGATGGAACCCTTAGGATGTGTATCAATTGTCGGCACATCAATAAAGTCACTATAAAGAACATTTATCCACTTCCCAGAATAGATCACTTACTCTATTAGCTCCAAGGGTCTAGATTCTTTTGAAGATTGATCTTTGTTCTGGGTATCATCAGCTTACGGTTAGGGATGAAGATATCCCAAAGACAGTCTTTCGTACCTGTTATGGTCATTATGAGTTTTTAGTCATCTCATTTTCTCTCACTAATGGACCAGATGCATTTATGGACCTCATGAACCAAGTCTTCTATGAATACCTTGATTCATTAGTCATAGTATTCATTGATGACACCCTCATCTACTCTAAGACCAAGGAAGAGAATGAACATCATTTGAGACTAATCTTGTAGGTACTTAGAGAATATCAATTCTATGCCAAATCAGCAAGTGTAAATTCTTGCTTAAATCGGTGACCTTCCAGGGTCATGTTGTGTCCGATCAAGGTGTGGAGGTGGAGCACAGGAAAACTGAGGCTGTTAAGGACATGACAAGACCTCTTACTCCCACAGATATCTGTAGATTTCTAGGATTGAGTAGCTACTATCGCAGGTTCGTGGAGGTTTTTCCTTCCATTGCTGCTCCACTTAGTTCTTTGACTAAGAAGAAAGCAAGGTTTGAATGGGCGGAGACTTATGAGAAGAGTTTCAATGAGCTCAAGGACAGACTCATTTCAGCCCCATTATTTACGTTACCTAAATGTGGTGATAATAACACTGTTTATTCTGACACATCTAGGGTTTGTTTGGGTTTTGTTCTTATGCAGGGTTGTAAGGTTATAGCCTATGCATCAAGAAAGCTCAAGTTTAATGAGAAGAATTATCCCACTCATGACCTGGAGTTGGCAACTTTGGTGTTTGCATTGATCTGTGGAGGCATTACTTGTACGGAGTGCACATCGCTACATTCAATGTCAGCGGAGATGCTTGGAGCTGTTGAAGGACTATGATATGAGTGTCCACTACCATCCAAGAAAAGCAAATGTTGTAGATGATGCTTTGAGAGGGTTGACCATGGGTGGTAAATCCCACGTTGATGATGGGAAGAAGGAGTTGATGAAGTATGTACAAAGATTGGCAAGACTGGGTGTGCAGTTTATGGCTTCTACTGGTGGGGTATTTTAGTTCATCCCAGTTCTGAATCATCCTTGGTAGCTAAAGTCAAGAAGGGTTAGCATCTTGATTCACTGTTGATGGAGTTGAAGGACTCAATGTTGGTAATGATGAATGAGTCCTTTACTTTGGGAGGTGACAACATACTTAGGTAACAGGACAGGCTGTGTGTACCATACACGGATGATTTGCAGACCAAGATTGTTTTAGAGGCCTATGGTTTTAGGTATTCGATACATCCAGGTTCCACCAAGATGTATCATTACCTCAAGCAGATCTATTGGTTGGATGGCATGAAGAAGGACATTGGTGAGTATGTGGCTAAGTGTCTTAATTGTTAGAAGGTTAAGGCGGAGCACCTTAAGCCTGGTGGTCTCACTAGGATAATTTAGGTTCCGACATGGAAGTCGGAGGCCATTAACATGGACTTCGTGGTTAGTCTTCACAGGACTACGAGAAAACATGACTTCATATGGGTTATTATAGACAGGATGACTAAGTATTTCCACTTTATCCCTGTGAAGCCAACTTACAGGGCCGAGGATTATGCGAGGCACTACATTGAAGAGATTGTGAGGTGGCATGGTATTCCAATGTATATAATTTCGGATAGAGGAGCTCAGTTAACTTCACATTTCAGGAGATCTTTCCGAAAGAGCTTAGGCACACAGGTAAAGCTCAATACTACCTTTCATCCTCAGACAGATGGGAAGGCAGAGCGCTTGGGTGATCGACTTCAGAGGTAGTTGGGATGACCATCTGTTATTGAGAGAATTCTCATAAAATAACAGCTATCACTCAAGTATTGGGATGGCAGAATTTGAGGCACTGTATGGTAGTAGGTTTAGGTCTCCAGTCGGGTGGTTTGAGCTTGGAGAGTAATCAATTTTAGGTCTAGAGATCATTCAAGAAGCCTTAGAAGGTAAGGGTGATTAGGGATAGATTGGATACTGCTTACAGTCGGCAGAAGTCTTTTGCAGATAACAGGAAATAGCCCTTAGAGTTTTATGTATGTGACAAAGTATACTTGAAGATATCACCCATGAAGGGGGTGATAATGTTTGGCAGGAAAGGGATGTTGAGTATGGGGTATGTCGTTCCATATGAGATTCTACAGTGTGTGGGTGAGGTGACCTATGAGTTGGCATTGCCTGCGGAGCTGGCTTCTTTTCATCTAGTCTTTCATGTCTCTATGTTAAAAAAGTGCCTTGTTGATCTAGCATAGATTCTTCCTATAGAAGGTTTGGGGGTTGATGAAGACTTCTCCTATAAGGACGTTCCTGTTGAGATTTTAGACCATCAGGTAATGCGGCTAAGAAACAAAGAGGTAGCCATTGTGAAATTATTATGGGGGGACTATATTTTTTAGGGTGCTACGTGGGAGGCCTAGATCGATATAAGATCCCTCTATCCTCATCTTTTCAGCTCTTGAGGTTAGACTCTTTACTATTAAGTCTAAGTTTCCTTGTATCCTACATTCTTTGTTTATATTGCTTGACTGTGTAAAACACTTATATTATGATATGAATGGCATTGTACGAGATAATTAGAAGTTTCATTCGGGGAAAAATGTTTCTAAGGGGGGTTAATGTAACAACCTAAAAATAACTATGCTAACTAATGCTTAAACATACCTAGAATGACTTGATTAGACCAGGTTCACACGTCTTGTTGCTCATAGAACTAGACCTCGGAACCTATGCACTAGACAAGCCAACCAACTTGGTGAATTATTTGAGCTAGGCAAGGTGAGAACCAACCTAGTAGGGCACCCGAATTGAAGAGATTCACACAGATGAGTGTTACCAGACTTAAAAGGGGTAATCTTAGGTTTGAAGGTTCTAGGGGTAAAATGGTCTTTTCCAAGCTAGGGATAGTATTGTAATTACCCTAAGTAATTATTTTATTTTTTAATTAATTATATTAGAGGAATGGTTTGGGTTGGGTCGACCCAGAATGACACATTTCGCAGTGGAGGCCTCATCTGTGTTCGAGCCTTGGTGGAAGCGACGTTTAGGTGGATTTAATTAATGTGTATTACCTGATTTTATAGGTGCATGGTGGACATTTTGACGTAGCCTTTGAAACAAAAAATCAAATTTTGAAACAATTAAGAGAAGTCCTAATTTGACTAAGTCTCCACTTAATCTCCTAATCCTAAGGTAACACTAACTCACGTTTCTCCCTACTCCTGTCTCACTTTGTGATCAACACTGTGTAAAAACTAAAGAACATAACAAAAATATTTAAAAAAGAATTTCATCAATACTCAAGAACTTGAACGCTCAAACTCAAACGTAAAATAATATTTGAAATGAAAAGCAAAAACCAAATTCTCAACGGATTCTTCTTGAGATTTCGGTGGTGGGACGTCGGCTTAGTGGGGGGGGTTTAGCATGTAAGAACATGTTTGACTTTAGGTATGGGTTTCCTTCTCTCTTTGTCCCTTTCCGAAGAGACCCCTAAGGTTCAATCGATTCACAATCGAAAACTTAGGTTGTCCCCGTTGCATGCCCCTGTCATTAGATCCTTTGAAAGATTCATGTATGCGTTGGCATGACTTCTGGTAGATGATTTTAGGGCTGGTTGTGATTACGTGTTAGAAGGTGTATTTGGAAATATGTATAAATTAAAGAGGTGTTCCAAAAATTTGAAGTTCGTTAACTTGTTTGTGCATGTGTGTCGTGAATTAGACAAGGTTTGAAGCTTGATATTTACATGTTAAAATATTATGAATTATGTGTGTGCAAATATGTTAAAAAAGTGATGTTCATATGAGTTCAAAGTTGAAGAATTTAATTATTATTCTTTACTGAAAGTAACCTTGAAAATGAACCTAAGTGTCATTTTTCTTGTCTTGTTTTCTCCTTCTAGTACTAATAATGATTCTTTACAAGTAATATCGATCTTATGCACGTGGGTGTTTAACTTCTTTCACCCTATCTGTAGGATTGGATATAGGCTCTGATGATGAGCATGATCCCGAGTACGTGCTCGCAAGGACTACCACTCCAGCACGAGCTGCACGTGCAACTAGAGAGATACCCAAAAAGGTGGCGTCTGACGTAGTCACTACCTCCCAGTCTGATGAGGAGCGCACACTGACCGTCACACCTTCTGGGACAACTACACAAAAAGAAGGAGCGTCTGGTTCCTTAGCAGTTTCGTGGTCAGAGGAAGCCTCTGGGTCCGCAGAAGTCCTTTTACCCGCCACAGCTTCACAGTCTGCCTTGTCTGATGAGGCTGACAGACCTGATTAAACTCCAGGCTCACCGACTGGTTATCTCGCCCCGATTGTTGACCACCCCAACTGGTGGTGTGTCTATGGGCAATACCAAGTGTATTTAGACGCCAAGTTTCTAAATGATAAAGGCGTCACGACACGGACCCTTACAATGGAGAGGCGGGTCCTTAAGGGAAGTCTCCCCACCATGCCAGATATCCATAATCTCTTCACCGGAAACCAGCTAGAGTGGACAGCTCGTCCGTTGGGCCGTTACAATAAAGATTTGGTCCGAGAGTTTTATGCCTCTTATGTGGATACTCTCCAATCACAGATCGATAAGCGGGCTGCCCCCGCCAAACGAGCCCCACTTGAGCATGTTAGAGTATGCGTCATACACGTCGACATCTCCGTACCATCCATTCGTCGGTATCTATACGGCGAGGATGTTTATACCAACATGACCCCTCTCACCGCCGAGTTCGACTACCGGTGGCAAATTGTTAAAGATAGCCAATTCTTGAGTGAGACATCGCTGATAGAGACCACCAAGAGGTGGATGGCCCAGCACTTATCTATTGATGGAGAGGGTGTCGACTGGGTAATGGAGTCGAAGGGAGCGATCAGGAAGGATAACTAGACCTTCATGGCTAAGTTTTTATGCTTGATTATCCGCCTTTGCCTCTCCCCCACGGCTGCTGATAATATAGTTACATGGGATCGTGCAGTTCTGATGGCAGCGATGATAGTCGGGTTTGAGGTTGACTTCGCTTCGCTTCTACAGGCGTTCATGCACGAGAGGGCCTTCAAGGCCACGACTACTTACCCTTTTCGGTGCATGATATTTTCCTTATGCAGTTCCGCAAGTGTGACCATCTGGCACATTGATCATCTTAAGAATCAGCTGGGTACTATTAGTATCGACCTTATCAGGGATGAGGCCAATGAGTGTGCTCCACGTATAGGGCCCCGTTAAGAGTAGCCTCCACTTGGTGAAAATCTGATTGATACAGTAGCACATGCTCGAACGGCTACGCAGTCTACTTTTGCAACCACTGACACTTACCCAGTCGAATTTATCCCGAGTAGTAGCACTACCCCTAGCTCCTCTTGCTCAGCCCCTTTCCCCACTCTGGTCCCGCTTGCTAGGGTCCAAAAACTTGAGGCTCAGATGGCCATACTTCTGGATCACATCCAGCCTTTGATGTAGCGGTCTATTGCTGAGGCGGAGGAGTGCTTGGAGCGTAAAATAGCACAGCACACCGAACGGAAGATCACTGAGGTTCATCATTGCTTAGATGCTTTTGAGTTGCGGGTGCTTGCCCGGCCATCCCCCCTGATGGACGTGTCGACCCTTCAGGATGCTGTTGAGAGTCCGCAAGAAGGTATAGATATGATCCTAGAGGCTAGGGTGCCTGAGTCTGAGGCCCCTTCTGCAAAGCCTGCTGAGGACACAGGTTGGCGGCTTTATTCGCCACTTCTGAGATTCCACCACCTCCCCCTCGAGAGAATGCTAAGAGGCATAGGGTTCTGGAGGAGGATGGCGCAAGAGCAAGGAAGAAGGAGCTTCGTGAGATGGAGGCTGCGAGGAGAGCCTCGATTGCTAATGAGGAAGCGCATCAGATCAGGGCTATAGAGTCATCTGCAGGGGCATCTAGCTCCAGAAATGTGGAGACATCAGGAGGCACTATTGATAGTGCCGTTGGTGATGAGAACACTACTGAGGGTGTCCAGACTACATAGTTGTGGGTTCCGGGGAACCGGACTCACCAACTTGCTGATCGCCGACGCTTTGCGACCCAGGTTTGCTTCACCTACCCCTTTAGTACTTCAGTTATTTTAATGCATTGGGGACAATTGCATATCTTTTTGTTGGGGATGGGGTATATGGAAAGTGAGTTCTAGGGTGAAGTCTGAGTAGCCCAATTCACAATTCTCTTTTGGGATTTTCTTGCCTGTGTTCTTTTTTCCCAAAAGACTGATTATTTTTATTGTTGAACCGACATGTCTATATCTTGTGTACATAGTATAAATCTGAAGCATGATGGCTAAAACAAAAATGATATTTTGATGTTATGAAAATGATGCATGGCTAGGCATAGTACTTAATAAATGTGTGGCTCTAAGCATGACATAGAGATACACCACTGCATGACCCTAAGTCTAAGACTCGAACTAGGTGTTTGATAATCTGGTAGAGTAATGACATTTCAAGTGAATATGAGGAAAATTTGAATAGTCTACTATTTGTAGTGAGCTAGAACTTACCTGGTTAGTCCTGCTAAAAGTAAGCTATAATAGACAATTAGGAAAGGATCATAGGCCCTTGTTCAATATAGCCAATTTTGAGCCTAAATAAAAAAACCCGAATGAAATTAGTCTCTCTTTGATCCAAATGCTTTGAGCTTAAAATAGACCTTTCTTTTTCACACAAATGATCTTTTCTCGGAATAATGTGTTGGCCCTGGTCTCTCATTGGATATGTGCACCTTAGCTTATGTCAAAAGCATAAGTTGAGGGTGGCTAATGCAGTAAACAACCTTTTCGTGGCCCTGACCCAATTTTGGGAATTGTGTACTTTGACTCATGGTAAAGCCATGAGTTGAGGGTGGCTATTATGAGGAATGCTCTGGATTGTGGGGTTGAAAGAACAAAGAGAGTGAAAGAACAAAAGTAAAGTGACTCAAGAACCAGTTGAAAGAAAAGTGAAATAAAAAAAATATAAATAGAAGCAAGAAAATAAAAGAGTCACTTACACAAATGAAGAAAGAAGAGAAAATAGCAAGGTGAAAGAAAATGAAAAATTGGGCGAAATAAAACGATAAAAACTGGTAGGTTTAGCCAAACGTCAAGGAGGGCAAAAAGTCACTAAAGTATACCTAAATATACCCTACCTGACCCTGAGCCTATGTTACCACCTAAGAAAGTCCTATCGTCATTTTAAGAGTTGTAAGGCGAACTTAAAGAATGAAAATAAGGGAAAACATATGGCAATATGTATGAATGAGTTGTGAATTTATTCTGAGAGTGAGTGTTAAAAAGTAATCATTATACTCAAATTGAAATCATTGTGTGAAAAATGAGGATGTTGTTTTGAAGTCAAGACATTAGTTGCAATACCAAAAATATTAGCACCTCCATGAGAAATTGAAGAGGATAGGTGTCACTGCATGGTGTGTCTGTGTCATGGTCTGATTTCATATAATTCAATCCTAATAGTGATAACATGCATAAACATGATGATACTGATCGGGATTGATAGCCAAATGATTGCGAAAGCTAAAATATAGACACTATTGTACAAAGATTTTGTAGTGAGTCATAGTGCGTCGCTTGAGGACAAACAATGAATTTATGTTGAGGGTGTTGATATACCTCCGTTTCACAATATTTTTAATGTTTTTTCCTTAAATATAGTGTGTGTCCAAAAGCCTTTTTGTATTGATTTTTATGTAAGTTTTTCTTTATTTGCAGGAAATCTGTCCAAACATGAACGAGGAAGTTTTTGAGCGAGTAATGCAGAAGAGACAACCTACAGAGCTTGTGATGTTCCGTCGGGCTTGTGAAGTTCCTTAGGTGTCACCGTAGTGAAGAGCATGAAGGAAGATGGGGAAGTCTTACCAAGTGTGGGAATACAGAAGTACATGACGGAACGTCATATCCACGATGTTCTGTCTTGCTGGTTCGTCGTGATGATCAGAGAGTAGTCCTAGTACCCAAATTCCAAGAAGTTTTAGTATTATGGAACGGACGCCCTCGATGAACCGTCATGCTTGAAATGGTCTGTCATACCTGTTCGTTGAGGGTAATGAAGAAAGAAGCAGAAGAATTTGAGAAGTATGGGACGATAAAGGCCATGATGGCCTATCGTGTCCACGAAGGTCCGTCACGAGGTCCGTCGACCCAGACGCGTTTTGACAGATTTTCAGTAGTTAGAATCCTTTTCTTATTACACTTTTTCTGGAATTGATTGTTGGTGCTTTTGTTGATTAATAAAGTGAATTTCTAGATTTTATTCTTTCTCATTAAAGTACGTGCATGAATTCTTATATTAAATGTATGAATAGTGTGATTATGACTATCGGTAACTAAACTCCATAACTACGGTTGTGGGAACCATGAGTGAATAATGATGTAAAATCTTACCAAAATAGCAATTCTAGAATAGTGTCTTGCATGGATTGATAATTCTTTCGTTTATAATTCTTTTTAACGGATGGACTATGTTAGAACTCGCCTTAATGCTACTTGCCGAACCAAGGAGGTAGATAATAGGAAAAGAATTATCAACATAGATTTAGTGTACATTATCTAATAGGCTAGTGTTGATTGGTACAAGGTAATAACTTAGTAAAATATCGAATACAATGCTTAATATGAGGTAAAGGTAAGGGTTAGTATAGAAACACACGTAGCCGACCAAGGTGCGGAGTGAAATTTTCTAGATGCCAGACCAAGGATTTAAAGATACATAACTTATTACTTTACATGCAAGATACTAGAAAAGAATTGTTATAGTTAGAATTATCATGTTAGGAACATGTGGGGAACACTTAAGCCCTAGTTACTTTTATTAATTGATTAAGCTCCAAGATTTGAATCTGTTAGTTGTTTACTTTAATTTAGTTAATTATTTTCATTAATTTAGAAATAGAAGTCCCCCCTTTATTGTATTTTGTTTTCTAGGGAAATAATTGACTAAATAACAGTAATAATAGCATAAAGTTAAGTCAAACTATTTTCCTCGTGGGAACGATCCCAACCTCATTAGTTGGGTTCTTTACTTGATACGACCGCTTTACTTCTTATTTGAGAAGTAAGTTTGAGCATATCATCCCTCCCCCTCGAGAGATTGCTTTTGGGATCGACCTAGATCCCGTTACAACCCATTCAAATTCCTCCCTACAAAATGGCTTCAGCTTAACTCAAAGAGTTGAAGTTGTACTTACAAGATCTTACTGATAAGGGCTTCATCCTGCCGAGCATATCCCCTTGGGGCGCTCCAGTGTTGTTTGTGAAAAAGAAGGATGGAATCCTTAGGATGTGTATCAATTGTCGGCAACTCAATAAAGTCACTATAAAGAACAATTATCCCCTTCCCAAAATAGATCACTTATTCTATTAGATCCAAGGGTCTAGATTCTTCTAAAAAGATTGATCTTTGTTCTAGTATCATCACCTTATGGTTAGGGATGAAGATATCCCAAAGACAGTCTTTCATACCCGTTATGGTCACTATGAGTTCTTAGTCATCTCATTTTGTCTCACTAATGGACCAGCTGCATTTATGGACATCGTGAACCAAGTCTTCTGTGAATACATTGATTCTTTAGTCATAGTATTCATTGATGAGACCCTCATCTACTCTAAGACCAAGGAATAGCATGAACAACATTCGAGACAAATCTTGCAGGTACTTAGAAAACATCAATTCTATGCCAAATTCAGCAAGTGTAAATTCTGGCTTAAATCAGTGACGTTCCGGGTCATGTTGTGTCTGATCAAAGTATGGAGGTGGAGCACATGAAAACTGAGGCTGTTAAGAACATGTATAGACCTCTTACTCCCACCGATATCCATAGCTTTCTAGGATTGACTGGCTACTATTGCAGGTTCGTGAGGTTTTTTCTTCCATTGCTTCTCCACTGACAACTTTGACTAAGAATAAAGCCATGTTTGAATGGGCGGACACTTATGAGAAGAGTTTCCAGGAGCTCAAGGATAGACTCACTTCAGCCTTACTGCTTACGTTACCTAAATATGGTGAGAATTACATTGTTTATTGTGAAGCATCTAGGATTGGTTTGGTTGTGATGTTATGTAGGGTTGTAAGGTGATAGCCTATGCGTCCAGATAGCTCAAGGTTTATGAGAAGAATTATCCCACTCATGACCTTCAGTTGGCATTTGTGGTGTTTGCATTGAAGTTGTAGAGGCATTACTTGTACGAGTGGACGTGGATTTGTTCACACACCACGAGAGTCCCTAGTACGTGTTCACAAAGAGGGAGTTGAATCTATGTCAGTGGAGATGGTTGGAGTTGTTGAAGGACTATGATATGAGTGTCATCTACCATCAAGGGAAAGCAAAAATGTTGTAGCTAATTCTTTGAGAAGGTTGAGCATGGGGAGTACAGCCCACGTTCATGATGGGAAAAAGAAGTTGGTGAAGGATGTAAATAGACAAGCCAGATTAGGGGTGTGGTTGATGTCTTTTACTAGTGGCGGTGTTTCAGCTCATCCCTGTTCTGAATCTTCCTTGGTAGCTAAAGTCAAGAAGGGTCAGTATCTTGATTCTATGCTGATGGAGTTTAAGGACTCAGTGCTGGTAAAGATGAATGAGTCCTTTGCTTAGGGAGGTGACATCATACTTAGGTACCAGGACAGACTGTGCGTACCAGACGTGGATAATTTTTGGACTAAGATTGTTGCAAAGTCCCATGGTTCCAGGTATTCGATACATCCAGGTTCCACCAAGATGTATCATGACCTCAAGAAGATATATTGGTTGAATGGCATGAAGAAGGACATTGCAGAGTATGTGGCCAAGTGTCCTAATTGTCAGCAGGTTAAGGTGGAGCACCTTAAGCCTAGTGGTCTCACTCAGATTATTGAGGTTCTAACTTGGAAGAGGGAGGCCATTAACATGGACTTCGTGGTTGGTCTTCCGAGGATTAGTAGAAAGGATGACTAAATATGGGTTATTTTTTATAGGATGACTAAGTATTCCTAATTTATCGTTGTGGGTTTATATACAGGGCCGAGGATTATGTGGGACTCAACATTAATAAGATCTTGAGGTGGCATGGGATTCCTTTGTCTATCATTTCAGATAGAGAAGCTGAGTTTACTTTTCATTTCTGTATATCCTTCCAAAATAGCTTAGGCACGCAGGTAAAGCTCAGTACTGCCTTCCATCCTCAAACATATGGGTAGGAAGAGAGCACCATTCAGACATTGAAGGACATGTTGAGGGCGTGTGTGATTGACTTCAAAGGTAGATGGGAAGACCATCTGCCATTAAAAGAGTACTCATATAAAAATAGCTATCACTCCGTATTCGGATGGCACCGTTTGAGGCACTGTATGATACGAGGTGGAGGTCTCCAGTTGGATTGTTTGAGATTGGAGATTCATACATTTTGGGTTCAAAGATAATTTATGTATCCATAGAGAACGTCAGGGTGGACAGGTTGGCTACTGCTTACAGTCGGCAGAAGTGTTATGCAGATAACCGGAAGAGACCATTAGACTTTAATGTTGGTGACCAAGTATACTTGAAGATATCACCCATTAAGGGGGTTATGATGTTTGGGAGGAAAGGGAAGTTGAGTACGAGGTACGTCAAGCCATACGAGATTCTACAGCGTGTGGGTGAAGTGGCATATGAGTTGGATTGCCTGCGTAGCTAGATTCTATTCATCCAATCTTTCATGTCCCTATGTTAAAGAAGTGCCTTGGTGATCCATCACTGATTCTGCCTGTTGAAGGTTTGGGGGTATATAAAGACTGTCATATGAGGAGGTTCCTGTTGAGATTTTAGACCGGCAGGTGAAGAGGCTGAGAAAAAATGAGGTTGCCACACTGAAGGTATTGTGTAGGAACCATCTTGTTGAGGGTGATACGTGGGAGGAAGAGACCTATATGAGATCCCGCTATCCTCATCTTTTCATCTCTTGTGGTTAGACTCCTTACTCTTAAGTCTAAATTTCTTTGTCTCTCTATTCTTTGTTGATATTTCTTGACTGTGTAAAGTACTTATATAATGATACGAATACATTGTATGAGATAGTTAGAAGTGTCATTCGTGGACGATTGTTCCAAAGGGGGAAGGGTATAATGTAACAACATGAAATGATTATGCTAAGTAATTCTTAAATGAACCTAGAATGTCTAGATTAGACCGGGTTCACATGGCTTGTTATGCATAGAACTAGACCTCAAAATGTATGCCCTAGAAAAACCAACCAAATTGGCGGGTTAGTTGAGCTAGACGTGGTGAGAACCAACCATGTAGGGCACCCGCATTGAAGATTCACCCGGATGAGTTTACCGGACTTAAAAGGGGTAATCTTATGTTTGGAGGGTCTACGGGTAAAATGGTCTTTTCCATTCTAGGCGTAGTATTATGATTACCCTAATTAATTAATTATTTAATTTAATTAGAGGAGCAGTATGGGTCAGGTCGACCCGGAATGACCCGTTTCTCGATGGAATCTTCACTTGGGTTCAAGCCTTGGCGGAAGCGACGTTTACATGGATTTAATTGATGTTTATTACCTGATTTTTAGGGACATTGTGGTCATTTCACGTAGCCTTTGAAAAAAAACCCTGATTATTAAACAATAAAGAGAAGTCCTAATTTGACTAAGTCTCCACCTAATCTCCTAATCTGAAGCTAACACTTACTCATGTTTCTCTCTACTCCTCGCTCACCTCATCAACATTTTTTCAAAACTAAAAAATAGCACAAATTTTTTTTTTTTAAAAAAAAGAGTTCATCCACTCTCAAGAACTTGAATACTCAAACTCAAAAGCAAAATAAGCTTCAAAACAAAAAGCAAAAACCAAATTCTCTACGGATTGTGCTTGTGATTTTGGTGGTGAGACGTCGGTTTAGTGGGGGGGGGGGTTGGCAGCACGTTAAATTTCCTCTATCATTAGATCCTTTGAAATATTTCACTATGCGTTGGTATGACTTCCTGTAGATGATTTAAGGTCTAGTTGTGATTACGTGTTTGAATGTGTATTCGGAATAATGTAGAAATGAAAGAGGTGTTCCGAAAATGTGATGTTCTTTAACTTGTTTGTGCATGTGTGTATCGTAAATTTGACACGGTTTGAAACTTGATATTTACATGTTAAAATTTTATGAATTATGTGTGTGCGAATATGTTAAAAACACTATGTTCATATAAGTTCAAAGTTGCAGAATTGAATGATAATTCTTGACTAAAAGTAACCTTCAAAATTCACCTAAAAATCTCCCTAAAAGCTACTCGACATTGCTTAATGTTTAATGTGAATGACGGTGCAAAAATAGGCTGCAAAAATGTGGTCAAATCCAGATTTCTGGAATTCGGTTTCGGTCACACAATGAAGTTTTGGAAACTTGTAAAAAGAACCAAAAATAATGTGAGGTCAATGGGGATCGAACCCGAGACCTCACTGCATGAATATTATATAAAAAAATAAGGTTAAAGAAATGTGGCACGTGGGATTTGAACTCGTGTGCCTTGACTGGAAATAAAACATAAAAACAAAAATGAGATGTGTGGGGTTCGAACCCACAACCTTTCGGTCAAACATCAGGAAGAATTAAAAAAATAAAAATGAGGTATGTGGGAATTGAACCCACAACCTCTCGGCCGAATGAAAAGAATTGAGGAGAAAAATGAAGTGGGGCGGTGGAGGTTCGATCCCACACTATCTCGGCCAAATGAAAAGAGTTTAAAGGAAAAAGGAAAATAAATAAACATCGGTGTGGGGGTTCATCTCGGATCTCCTTAGCCTAGACATCTAAGGGGAATTGGGGAAAAAGGAAACAAAAGAAAGTGTAGGTGAGGGGATTCAAAATCGGGTCCCCTAGCCGAGAATAAGAAATTAGAAAAGAATAAATAAAAACGTAAGTTTTGTCCAAGGGATTCGAAATTAGGCCCTTACACGATTCCATATTGACACGTAAGTCGTACGTGAATAGATGATTGAATGAATGTTGCTTTTATGGATCGAAACTGAGATCTTCGAATACTTACAAGATGAATAAGTCTTGTACCACATAACCTTGGTTAAGTATGAATCATTTAGACGAATTACGAATGAAGCCTCATGGCTTGTATGTATTGATCCATAAGTCCATCGTACGTTAAAAGTAAGTGAACCTAAGATGTTATGTAATGAGTGATGTTACCCCAAAAGGGTTAAGTAAGAGTGTGAAACACACTAAAAGGCCAAGTGCATTGGCATATGATGAAATGAACATTCACGTAAAAAGGGGTGAGTATTTATGAAGGGAAAATGTGCTAAGGCTAACGAATGTGGTGACAATATGATAAGAGACTAATGGGAAATATGAAAGCAATCTCAAATGAGCCTAAGTAAATGTTACCAAAAGGTACTCACCTATGAGAGTGTAAAGTTCAATAGACCAGTCTCTATGAACACTCTAATGAAAGTATTGAAGTTAATATATACTTAATACAAATGATGAGATGATAAATCATCTAATGAGCTATGATGTCTTTATGCTAGAAGCCAGCTTCTATGTTGTATGAGATGAATGTAATGGAACTTTATACTGAGCATCGATAGGCTAGCTATGAGCGGCGATTCCTTCTTTCAGGAAGGCAGAGGTTCATGTATTTCTCATTAGATGAGACTGTCCATCTAGACGTGTATAGGTCTTTTTATATTATCTAGTCTTTGAAGCTATGCAGTCAAAATAGGGATCTAGAAGGGTTCAACTCCCTAAATACACTAGTATGTTTTAGTTTCACTTTTGCCGGTGATTTTACCTCTTTAAGGTGTGGGGTAGACACTGGATTTCATGATGCTCACATGATCTATGTCGGTTAAGGTTAAAGTTCCAAAGAAAGAATGAGGTCATCCTCATGTAAATGCACACAATGAAATGAACAATACCGAAGGTGTTAGGGTAGGATAATCATGAGGTGAACTAGACTTATAAAATGACTCTAGGTCATTCTTAGTCATTGTACAGTGAACCCGATGAGAGTCTTAAACTACATCATAGGTATAGCTGGTGTTTACACTAGCCTTTGAATGAAATGAAATGAATTATGTATGAATAATTAAGCAGACTCTATGTTTGCTAAAAAAGGTTCCCTAGTTGAGGTCCCATATGTTGAGCCCTCGTTATTGGAAGTCCTAATGTTAAGTCCTTGGTTCCATGGTCTCATAGCATATGAACGAATGAAATGCATTATGATATGCGCTACGTGCAATATGTTATGTGCTATATGCAATATGTTATGGGATGTGTGCAATATGTTATGTATGATGATGCATGTTACTCTTATGGCATGACTTTCCTAATCTGATTTTTGCAAGTCCACTGACTTGACTTTCCATTACTAATATAATTAGGAGAGAGCTATTCTAAATCATGCATGTCCGTGATGTTTGCTTGCATATACCCTTAATTAGTACAAGTGCATAATAATTCCATATATTTATGTACTTTTAGGTGCAGGTGCAGCTGGACGTTAGAGCATACGAGTCGAGGTAGAAGTTATCGGTACGTGGAGCTTTCATCCGGGTTTTGTAGTTCCTCATGCTTTCGAAGATGCTTACTTATTTATTCTAGAGTAGACGTGGTATGAGCTAGTGGAGTATGTTCCACTAGTGTTTCTTTCGTATTTGGTTTTAGACGTTGTATTGGTGCCGTTTTGGGAACTTCATATTAATGATTATATCTTTCATTAGATTATCTTGATGTAGATGGTTGTTGTGAATGCTTATGAGTTTACGTAGATAGTATTTTGCGAGATCAATATTTTCCAGTATAATATTTAAGTAAATAAAAGTTCAAATTTTTTGCTAAAATTAACCTAGATTAAGTAACGACGACGTATGTAGGCTTTTCTCCAACCTCTGAGAGGTCAACGACATCGGTCTCGTCTGGGGTGTAGATTCACGTCGTTACAGATGAGATGAGTAGCTTTATCATGGGAGTATCTGATGATTTTGTTGAATAGTTTTCACAACCCGAGAGCACGTCCTAGAAGGTATGGTGCTCTCGGACGCTGCGTACTTGACCTCTCAGAGGTCTTGTACAAGCCCTTAGACATCATTCATTGCCTAAATGTATGAAAAGTAGTGCGGATTAAAACATTACACACGAAAGCATCTAAAAATGTCTTTCATATAAAAACAATAGAAAACTCTAAGTCTCATTATTTGTCATCCTTAGATATTATGAAATACTCGGGAGACGACCCACAGAATCGAAATATAACAATCTAATATCTATTACAATTCGTTGAAATAGGAAGTCTAAAGACGATTATTCCCTTGATTCAAGTGAGGACATACTTCAACTTTGCTTGAACGATAACTAGATCCCAAGCTTGCTCCAAGACACCTCTCAGCTGCTAACGACACCTTTAGACATAAAAAAGTATGGAATTAGTATAAATACATGTACTAAGTATGACTTAATGCATAAAATCATCAGAAACAGACATTTATAAGGAGCATGCTCTTTTTTATTAACACTTCATAGAATAAGCATAAGAATAACATTTAAACACCAAATATTACATTTAGAAGACAACATAAATTATAGCCACATTACATGAAAGTTACTGTAACATTATAGTGAGTTTACAGTGACTTCACTGTAAGATCATTTGAAATCCACATTTCACAATATAGCATTAAAATACTTTCAAAACACGTAACTATGAGGTCCTCCAACCCAAGATGATTGTAAGGCTCACCTGAGTGAGTTATGAAGCGACAGCCCATACAATCCCTTCACACACACTTAAAAGATCCTTTAGACTATCTAGAATAAGATTATTCTCACTTCATACAATAAAATAGATACATGATATGACATTCTCCTTCCGAAGGTTATCAAAAGACTTACCTATGTAATTCAAGAAGATAACGCCCATACACCTTCTCCAAGATTACTAAAATCATCCTAGGTAATACATGAAGAGACCATCCTTTATGCCGCCCCCTTCACACCTTAACTAGGCAACCCTTAAACTACTCTAGATAAGAACTTATTCATTACATGCTTTCTAAATTAAGTCATTATCTTCTTTAGTTCACTTATGAGACATTCATCACATATAAGGACATTCAAGTAATGGTCTTGGAGAATACCTAGGGACTCACTCACTCACATCTTCAAAGCCTAATCGTGCAATGTCTAGATATCATCTCATACCACCAACATAAACTTCATAGAACTTCTCCAATACTAGTAAATATCCCATATGATGATAATATGCAAGAACGACATAGACCAAACTTGCTATGCATGGAATCTAGAGTCATGAACCTACTCCGATGGAGGTTTGTTCTACTCCCAAATGGTAGAACTAGGACACATCCCATGTAGGCATAAGAATAAAGAAGATAAAGGGTTTCGTTGTACTCTCGGCTCATCCTTAACTAGAGCTACTTCCCAAACCGTACTCACTCGGTGCTAGACTTTGTTCTATAGAGTTATTCACATAAAATATCACATGAAGAGGTTTCATATATATTTCATAACCCAATCACATTTCACCTCACAAAAGAAGGTCTAATAGGGTTAGCTACAATGGCAAAGAGGATAGCTCAATGAATTTCTTAGGAATGATTTCATACCGTTCCATCCAACCAACCTTAAGTATACCACTCACACAAGAAGGATATCGTTACGTTTTTCAACTTTAAGTATAACGTAACCTAACATCTAGGATGAAGGTTCCACATAAAAGACCTTTTTAGCAATGTTCAAGGTCACATGTCAATATATAATACAAGACTATGAGGCTCTATCATAATAAGTAATGATGTCATATTTGAGATTATAGATGTATCAAGTAAGGGACAAAAGTCTACGAAAACAAGACACACACACATACTTCACATATAGTATATCATTCTAAAAGCACATAAGCATAACCAACATCATCTATAGATCACCCTACTCACTACTACAATATCATCAATATAACCATAATAAGACTCACATAACCAAGTAGGAAGAATCATACATCAATCCTAAGACTACACACATAAGGACATAGGCCTAGTCTAACATGATCACCTAATGAAAATAGAAGAACACATACTTTCACATTACTCACATATAGATAGATATGATCATACTTCACATCAATCACTACAAAAATCATCATAATATATGAAGTAATGTTGACATGGCCATGATCATCATACCTCATAAAGTAACGTCCACGAGGCCACATAATTCACAAGTAAAGAACATATCACCGCCACCATAAGTGGACCATACCAATCACAACATCATTAGAGACCTAATTTAAATAAACTAAAGAGAATTAGGGCAGTGTACCACCAATCAACTCTCACCACTTCAATCCATAGATAAATCATCCAACACAATACTCAAAGGCCCACCCATGACCATGATCACCAATTCAAACAATACTTAATATAGACAATGAACCAAAGGTAATTCAAAATAATTTTATGAATTTTGGGTAGAATACTAACAAATTTAAAATGATTCTATCATAATTCAATAGACCTAATAAAACTACATAAGAATTCAAATAGCATTAAGGCATATGATCAAGTTTCCGACAAAGTATTCAAAAACTAGAGTTCATGAATTACATGGGTTCATATACTAATAAGGTTAAGACCATCAAATTAATATCAATTCAATCAATACATAATTATTACAAAGGTTTAATGCAAGAATCCATCAACAGATATCAAAATTGGACAAGTTCATCTTAGAAAGGCTTTAAAAATCACTTTGATGTTTGGCTTCCCGAATAAAGAGTTTCAAGTATGAAGAACCATACCTCAACTGATTCGATGAAGAATCACCAACCAATCTTCATGTAACACTCTTAAAATCCAAGAAGTGTCGTAAAGCCTAGCATAGGTGTCATAAAGCCTAGAAACATTTTTTATGGTTATTTTTAGGAATATGGATAGTTTAGCAAGTTTAGAAACGAAAACGTCCAAGAATGTCTGTGACGTTCATAAGTTGGTTCAAAGAGGTACTAGCGTGCCTTAGCCTATTATGCTATCTTTTATGAGTCAAAAATTAATGAAATTTGGTAAAAACATGGGTAACACGTGTTGGAGAAGTTTCATAGTTGAAACATCCGGGTACTACTCAACAAGGACAAACCAAGGTCCCTCTAGGAGAACCCCTGCAGGTTGAGGCAACACTACTTGGGCAGTATACATCGACGGGGTGAACGACGGTCCGTGTGTGAACTTACATGGCGTCGATGCCACCATCATCCCACACTTAGACAACATGGGAAGGCCCTCACCTACACCAGTCTCTGACCAAGAAGATGGTCGTTCTTAACAGAAGGGGACCAACCATTGACTCACAGATGGCACATCAACATGGTTCCGTCTATGAGGGTCTTCATTTTCCTGCACGTTTTGATTTTACTCGTTTAATTATCTAAGGGGTTAGGTGTTAAATTAGGGGATTAAGGGCGGCCTAATTAATTTAGTTAACCTCACATATAAAGTCCCCAACTCCATTAAACTAATGAGAACTCCTAAAACAATTCCTCTTTCTTCTCTCTTCTTTCTCTCTCTATTTGGAAGTCACCATTGAAGACAAGATAGATGAGGTTTTGGGGTCAAAAAAGGGACTATTTCACCATCAAATATGCATAAAAATTTAAGGTATGGGATCTAATTCTTCTTTGATACTCTTCCCTCAAAGGGTTTCTTTAAAATGGATTTCAAAGGTTGAGTTTTCATGTAGGTTACATAAAATTAAGAAATTGAAGTTATGAATTGAGTTGGTGATGATTTATTTAGGTTATATCAAATATATTAATGTGTATTTTAACTTAATTGTTATAATTGCTGATGGTTTGGTCTAAATGGAAGAACATGATCCTCAACCTTAACTGTAGGTTGTGATCTTGATCAATATTGTATTGTGATCATTCAATTGACTTGGTTATTGATTATATCACTATCCTATTGTGTTATTATTAATAAACTAAGATTAATTATCATTCTATCATGACAGTTCTTGAGATGGGATTTAGGTTACTAAGTATATTGTGAAGTTGACCGAATTATCTTGTCTTAAGGTATGATCTAGTGTCGAATTGTGTTATTAGATATGCAATTGTCCTTGGTATGTTAATGTTTATAATTGTGTGATGATGCTACTCTCCTAATTGGGTGGAGTTATGGGTTGATGGACAGACCTTGGTCATGAATTATGAAGGAGACTTGGTAAGTCTTAAAATCTCTATATTTATTTCCAATTGTGATTAATTGTGGTTAAGTCATGATGTTATACTAGAGTAAGACTTGTATTAGGATTGATACGATGGTATGATGTTGAATTGAAATGTCTTGACTATGTTGTGTGGTTGATTAAGATGTAAATGCTATAAGGAAGGTGATGTATACCAATGTGTCTTATTATGAATTGATAAGTAATGTGTTAATCTCACCTATATGAATTGTGATGAAAGGATTTATACAATTTTTATTAAGCTATTTATGATAATGATTATACAGGGGTAGACCCTATGACATAAACTAAGTTATGATTGATAATTAAAGGCTTAAAGACATTTCAAAAAAGGACTCTAGGTTAGCACCAAGTGAACTAGATTGAGGAGTGACAATTCCCACATAGGGAAGGTGGGAGCACTGAAGTACTCTTGATATTGGATACTACAATGCATGGAGCATAAAAATTGTCCCAATTATATCTCCTAGTTCTTGAAGTATGTTTTTCCCATAGGAAATCAAGCTAGCGGATCCACGTAGTTGTTATGTTTTATGTTTTGGTACTACCTTGGCAAGTAGTCCTCCTTCTTTCACTGTGGGGTTTTATGACACCGTATTCCACACTAGCTCATATGGTCTATGTTTGTTAGGAAAAAGATGTTCCAAAAGGGTAAAATGAATTAAAGGATTTGAAATTTAACTAGGATAATCTAAGGGGTCTATCTTGGTCTAGGTAGGGGTATGGGACTCTACCTAAGCATTGCATTATTTAGCCTTGAGGGGAGTCTCGGGAGGAAGTTCTTATATAAGTTTATGTTATGATGTTATATGACATGTACATGATGAACTTTGACATAAGTTATACTATAGGTTAATTAGTTCACTTATGAGTATGTGTTGGGTTATGTTGTTAAAATAAAATTCAATGTATATATAAATGTTATATTATGTGAAGTTGGACATTGGTTATGGTTTCTTGTTGAGGCTACTTGATTGAGTAAAGTTATAGGGCTTTTCTTGGTCATTGCACTTGTTAACTTCATAAGGATTCATGAGCAGTTGTCTTGCTTAATATGATATGATTAACTCTTGGTCACGTTTGTGATGTTATTCCATGATGATAGGGTTGTACTAAATCATGGGTTCAAGTATGTTGTGATACATATTACTTGTTGAGTTAGTAAGCATGTTTGCTTGATTGGTATGACTTTCTTGATTTTGCATTGGACTTTTAAAAGGATAAAATGGCATGTTTTTAAAATTAAATGTCCCTTTTTATCATGTTTTGTTATTATATGTGCATATGGCTCATAACTAGTACGTACTAACCCTATTATTTTCCTTTTTCACAAACATTTTAGGTTTCAGTCATTGAAGGCTCGTTTGAGACGACTTGCAGTAGGCTTGGATATTCTCTATCATCCATGTGGGTAGGTCCTCACCTTCTGAGGACGATGCCAATATCTTTCTTAGGAAGTTGCTTTGTTTTCTATGACTTTTATGTTCATTCCACTTTCATTGTGTACGGCTGGTATAAGCCTATATGTGGCTTCTTTACCTTGATGTAGGGATATGCCCAAACTTTTATAATCGTTTAGATGGTATGAGATGAGACAGTTTTAAGACTATTTGCTATGTATACACAATATATATGTATTATTTGTATGTAGAGGTCTATGTAAACCTCCAAGTATAAGCAATAAATGTTTTTAAATTTTCCACTAAATTCGAGTTATGAATGTGATGCTATAAGATAAGAGGCTAGTCATAGTACTATGAGAGGACGACGACGATGCCGGTTATGTTTCGGGGGTTAACCCGGATAAAAAAAAACCTTGTATTAAAGCATGAGGTTGAATATCATTGAGTTATCTCTCTCTCTCTCTCTACCATGTCTATGTAGGTTTGTATTCATAATTGTGAAGCGCGCCAAACTTATGAATAGAAACCTATGTGATACTTAGGAATTAATTTCTTTCTTGGAAATCTATATTATGCTATTAGAGTATACCTATTGTGTTTTTTGCATCTAATCCTAGTGTTGTGTTTATTGGAAGAATGAACACTCAAAGGGATGCGGCTCGGAGACGTGGAGAGGAAATTGCCAATGCAGGAACTCCTCCCATAGTGATCAACTTCCTCCACTTGAAGAAGATTCTAACATGGAGAATTCATAGGTCAATCCTCTTCCTTTCAAGGATGAGAATATAAGAATCTCTCTTCTCCAAATGGCCCAAGCTATAACCACTCAAGCACAAGCGGACAAGACTCAAGCCTAAGCTATGATTGCCCAAGAAAACTGGGATGTTGTGTACCATCCTCATCAACAAGTTACTACTATGGCTTCCCATCTAAGGGATTTCCTTCGAATGAATATTCCTATTTTCTAAGGGTCTAAGGTTGAGAAAGACCCCCTGGAATCAATCGTTGAATTCTATAAGATAGTTATGTCTATGGGGTGGACCACAAGTGAAATGGTCAAGTTGGCCACTTATCAACTCAAGGATGTGTCTCAATCATGGTTTGTGCAATTGAGGTATAATAGGCCCTTGAGAGATGGTCCTTTGACTTGTGAAATCTTCAAGAAGGGTTTTCTTTATCGGTTCTTTCCTAGTGAAATAAGGGAGCCCATAGTGGTGGAGTTCATCAACCTTTGCCAAGAAGGTATTATTGTTCATGAATACTCTTTGAAATTCACTAAATTGTCAAAATATCCCCTTTCTTTTTTTTCCGATCCTAGAGATGAAATGAGTCGCTTTGTGACGGGGGTTTTTGATAATTTGCAAGAGGAGTTCCATTCGGCTATGTTACACGACAACATGAATATTTCTCGGCTTATGGTGCATGCCAAATATGTGGAAGAGGCAAGGGCTATGAGGAAGAGTAATGATACTAAGAGGTCAAGATCTTTTGATGGAGGTTCTTCAAAAAATAGGCTTGAGATACAAGACAATCCTTGATTTATGAAGCAGGTTTAACGTCAACTAACTTCCAAGTTCCAAAAGGCTAGTGGTGATAGGATTTCTAACCCTATGTTCAAGAAGGGAAAAATACTAAGTTACCAACCGAGAATCCAACTTGTGAAAAGTGTAGCTAAAATCACTATGGTGATTGCCTTAATGGGACGGATAATTGCTTTGGTTGTGGCAAGAGTGCTCACAAGGTGAGAGATAGTTCAAATTTGAGGAGTCAAGACACGGGTAAGAGTCAAGATCAAGCAAATGGTTCTAATGATGCTCCAAAGAAGAACCACTTCTATGTTCTCCGTTCTAGGGGTGAGCAAGAGGCTTCTCCCAAAGTGGTGACTGGTATGTTGCAAGTCTTCTCTAGTGATGTATATGCCTTACTTTATTCTGGCGCTAGTTTTGTCACGACTGGAGTCTAGACCCCGGACAAGACCGGCATCGTTGACCTCTTAGAGGTCGCAGACAAGCCTACATACATCATTCTTACTTCATCTAGATTAATTTTAGCAAAAATTTTGAAACTTTTTTTTGTTTCCTAACATGCTTAATAAACATTCTATTTCATGTATAATTGTTCACCATCAACCATCTAAAATTAAGATACTCTAATTAAAGAAATAGTTCATAACTTCATTAAATGTGTACTTGCCACAACGGCACCAATACAATGTCTGAAATGAAATGGAAAATGAAACACTATTCATACATGCTCCACTAGCTAAAGCCTATATCTAAGCTAGATAATAACACTCTCCTTCCCTTGTTCTTGACTTCTCCTATTCGAACAATCCTTCACCATGTGACCCAGTTTTCCACAACTGTAACAGGCGTTAGAGTCCATCATGCATTCTCCCCCATACAGTATGCCACACTTCCTACAAGGTGGCCTCTCCTAGGCTGTAAAGCCTTATGAACCTCAGGGAGTAATCCCTGACTTACCTCGAGCTCTGCTTAAGTTTGATGAATTCCTCAACCTTAGCCGCCTTCATTTATATATGGAACAACCTCCCTAGAAAAGCAATCTTGAAAAGATCCCAAGAAATAGGACCCCCTTGTAAGGCTCTGCTATCCTGCTACACCTTATACCAGGATTGAGCTACATGCTTTAGCTGGTAGGATGCCAACTCAGACTTCTCAACATCAGTCAAACCCAATATCCTGAGCTTGTAAAGTGATACCTTGGGACATAGGTAAAAAATTTGTCCATACTTCTCCATATGTTAACCCAGCTAGCTAAATAGGAATCTCTATTTCAGCAGCTGGAGCCTGGGAAGGAACTCAAATTACTACATTAGTTGTTCCTCCAATTTCTCCGCCTTCTTTTCTCCTTGTATTCATCTTTTGGAAACTTCAAGAGTTGATGTTAGATACATTCTTAACACCAAGAAATCCGAAATTAGAGAATTCAAGATAAGATTAGAATAAGGGAAATTTTCCTACGCATCATGCAGTCTCTAATCTAGAATAGTGATGCACTTCACTACTATGACTTAGAAACTTCTCAATGTGTTTGATGTGAACTTATTATCCTCGGCATTCAACCTAGCGCTCTGAAACAAACTTTTTCACGACCGAAATGTAGACCCTATACGAGACCGGCGTCATTGACCTCTCAGAGGTCACAGACAAGCCTACATACGTCATTCTCACTTCATCTAGATTAATTTTTGCGGAAAATTGAAACATTTTTTTTGTTTCTGAACATGCTTACTGAACATTCTATTTCATTTATGATTGTTCACCATAAACCATCTAAAATTAAGATACTCAAATTAAAGAAATAGTTCATAATTGCATTAAATGTGTACTTGCCAAAACGGCACCAATGCAAAGTCTGAAATTAAATGGGAAATGAAACACTAGTGGAACATGCTCCACTAGCTAAATCCTACATCTAATCTAGATAATAACATTAGATAGCCTCGAAATCATGAGGGCCTACCAAGTCCAGATGAAATCTCCACGTCCGGATAGCTGCAACGTCGTATTGTAAGTTCTAATGTCCACCTGTGCCTGCACCTAAAATTAGATATTGTATGGAATTAGTACACACTTTTACGAAGTATGGGTATATGCAGGCACACACCAATGACATGCATGATGAAGAACAGCTCTTTCCTAGCAACATGATAATGGAAAGTCAAGTCAGTGGACTTCCCAAATTGGGAATAGGAAAGTTATTGAGCTTTCAAAATTTGGATTAGGTAAGTGAGTGAACTTTTCTAATATGGATTAGCAAAGTCATTCCATTAGAGTAAAATGCATCATCATACTTATCATATTGCACACAACACATAACATCTTGCACAAAGCACATAACATATTGCATATAGCACATAACATTTTTCATATCATTCGTTCATTTGCCATGAGACCTTGGAATTATGGACTTGACATCAACACTTCCTAAAAATGAGAGCCCAACATATGGGACCTCAAACTAGGGAGCCTTCCTTAGCCAACACAGAGTCTGCTTCTGTAACGACCTGTTTAGTCGTTTTGAGTAGTAGATTTTTATTTCTAGAAAAATTGGCTGATACGACGGATACCACGACGGACCGTCATGGGCACGACGGACCGTCGAGGGTGTCCCGTTCCAAAACACTCGGAATTATGAATTTGAGTGCTGAAATAGAGTCTCTGAACTCTGTGACGGACCTGCAGGACGGACCGTCACAGTCACGACGGACCGTCGTGAGCCTCCGTTTCAAAACACTTCAACTCTTGAGAATTTGGTGCTGGGAGCAACTCTCTGTCCGTCGTGACGGAAGTGCAGGACGGACCGTCGTAGGCACGACGGACCATCACAGACTCCTTAAAGGAAATCGAGTCCTTGACGAACCTGCATGACGGACCGTCGCAAGCACGACGGACCATCACAGGTTGCATAATCCCAGGCGGGGTCGGATTTCTGGCCAATTTTTAAAGGGGCATTTTGGACTATTCCGGCTTTAAATTATAAAATTAGTGGGTTAATGTTATTAGTTCAATTCCTTGGGGGTTAAAGGACTAACTTTGAGTTAGTTGATGGGTTGGTTTCATCACCTTTGATACTTGAAATCTTGTGATTTAGGGTAAGAAGATGAAGGTTTGAGGATGAAAATTAGGAAGAGAAAGGGAAGAGAAAAGAGAGGCGCTTGAGAGAGAAGGAACAAGGCTTCCTTGAAGATTTCTTGCTTGAACACAAATCCTTGGTGAAGGTAGGTTATGGTTTATGCTATTTGTAGTAAACTCTTAATAGCAAATGATATGTATTTGGTAATTTTGTAAACCCTTCTATATGCTTAATTGTATGATTGTATGAGTATGATTATATGTTTGTGATAAAATAAGCATGATGAAGCTTTTGAACCCTAAATCTTGAAAAAACCCTAATTTACTTGTTATTGTGATGCCTTAGTATAAAAGAAGGCTTGATGAACTATGTTATGAGAATTGTGATGCCTTAGTATAAAAGAAGGCTTGATGAACTATGTTATGAGAATTGTGATGCCTTAGTATAAAAGAAGGCTTGATGAACTACGTTATGAGAATTGTGATGCCTTAGTATAAAAGGAGGCTTGATGAATTAGGGGATCGGGTGCCACGTTCCGCTACCAGGATAGTATATGAGGATCGGAGTGTCACGTTCTGACACCAGGATAGTATATAGATCGGGTACCACGTTCCGGTACCAGGATAGTATATGAGGATCGGAGTGCCACGTTCCGGCACATAGTATTAGTGGATCGGAGTGCCACGTTCCGGCACATAGTATTAGTGGATCGGAGTGCCATGTTCCGGCACATAGTATTAGTGGATCGGAGTGCCACGTTCCGGCACATAGTATTAGTGGATCGGAGTGCCACGTTCCGGCACATAGTATTAGTGGAGCGGAGTGTCACGTACCGACACCAAAGGAATAAGTTCTGACTCTTGAAAGATGTTAATATGCTAAAGCTAATAAACCTATTTTCCCTAATGAGTATGATATTGAGGCTTGAGTCCTCCTGGATGAACTTGGTGGTACTTATTGATGATTTTGGTACGGTTGTACTACATGTAGAGTATTATAGTTGATTTGTGAGATTAACTGATATATACTGTTTTCTATTCTGAGTTGGCCGATGATACCTACTCAGTACGTGTGGTTGTACTGACTCCTACTTGTTTGTTTCTTTCTTGTATTTGTGGAGTGCAGCAAACGTGCCGTCATCTTCAACTCGACCGTGATTCTAGCCAGTCTTCACTGCACCGGATCTCAGGGTGAGCTATGCTTCTAGCTTGGACTGGATCTTCTTCTTCTCGTCTTGATGCCTTGAAGTTCCGGCATGGACTAGCTTTTATTTGTTTTAGATTCTTAAAATACTCTTAGTTTGGAAATTTGATCGTAGATGTTCTTGTGATGATGACTTCCAGATTTTGGGGATATTTACAGTTTTGATGTTTTTTAATGAGTTAAGTCTTCCGCGTTGTATTTGGTTTATTATGTTTGGGTCGTGACAGCTTCATTTATTGATATGTACTTCATTTCATTTTATTCATAGGCAAGTGTAACACCAGCTATACCTACAATGTAGTTTAAGACTTCCATCGGGTTCGTTGTGCAATGATCAAGAATGACCTGGTGCCATTACTTAAGTCTAGATCACCTCTTGATTATCCTATCCTAGCACCATTGGTATCATTGATTTCATTATGTGCGTCAATTGCGGCTTGCATCATTCATTCATAAGGAACATTAAATTTAACCGACATAGATCATGTGAGCATCATGAAATCCAGTTTCATGAAACCCCACACCGAAAAGAGGTGGAATCACCGGCCAAAGTTACTCAAAGGATGCTAACGTACATGGGAATTGAACCCCGCCAGATCCCTATATTAGTAGTATAGGTTCAAATACTAGGAGATATAAGAAGACCCTTAATCGGCATTCTGGACAGTCTCATCTCATGAGAGATGTGTGAACCTCCGCCCTTCCCGAAGAAAGGCATCACTGCTCATATCTAGTCTATCGGTGCTCAGTATAAAGTTCCATTACATTCAACTTATATGTCATGGAAGCTGGATTCTAGTATGAGGACATCATAGCTCAATAAATGATTTCTCATCTCATCATTACTATTCAGTGTGTTAATATCAATACTTTCATTACAGTGTTCATAGAGACTGGTCTCTTCATTAACTTTACAGTCTCATAGGTCAGTACGTTTATGGTAACATTTACCTAGGCTCATTTGAAATTGCTATAATTTTTTAAATTATCTTCATATGATGTTGTTACCACATTCATTAACATTAACACATTTGCTATTCATATATAATTAATCACCCCATTTTATGTGAATGTTCATTTAATCATATGCCAATGCACTTGGCCATTTAGTGTGTTTCACACTCTTACTTAACCCTTCTGGGTTTCATCATTTCATTGTTCATTTCATCATTTCTTTGTTCATTTGATCATTTCATTGTTCATTTCATCATTTATTTGTTGATTTCATCACTTCATTGTTCATTACATCATATGCCGATGCACTTGTCCATTTAGTGCATTTTGACACTCTTACTTAACCCTTTTATGGTTACATCATTTCATCAAATACATGTTAGGTTCTCTTACTTTTAAACATATGCTAGACTTATGAATCTATATATAGAAGCCATGGGGCTTCATTCATAGTTTGTCTAAGTGATTCATATTTATCCAAGATTATGTCATACAACACTTATGCATCTTGTAGATATGCAAAGATATTGATATCGACCTTTAGAGGCAACATTCATTAAATATTTACTTACGTATGACTTATGTATCAATACGAAATTGGGGAAGGGAACCCGATTCCGAATCCCTTGGATAACACTTAATATCATTTTAAACTTGGAAATCGCAATTTTCAGATTTGTGGGTCCTAGTTCAATCCCCATCAACCCTATAATATTTCCTCTCTTTTTCATCTCTCCTTTTTCGTTTAAGTCAAGGAAGTTGTGGGTTCAATCCCCCACAAGCTCATTATTTTTATTTTTATTTATCTATTAACTTTCTCACCTATCCAAGAGGTTGCGGGTTCAATCCCCCCTCTCCACATTTATTTTCTCCTTTATTTTTCTCCTAATTTTCTCATCCATTTAAGAGGTTGTGGGTTCAATTTTCACTCACCACATCTATTTTTCCTTGAATTTTTCTCAAGAAATTTTCATTTAGTGATGGCATGGGTTCAATCCCCAATGACGTTACATAAAAAAAGAATTTAAACGAAGCTCATTTTTTTAAAAGTTGGCCGAGACTACAATTTCCAACAGGCTGGAAATTTAGTCTTTTCCAATCCATCTCTGTCTTATTCTTTTGTTGATTTTTTTATATCTTTCATGTAATGAATGTCTTAGCTTCAATCCTTAGTGATCTCACATATTTTGAATTCATTTTCATTGCATTTTTTACCATTTTTTTTTTGTCCAAACCCAACCTACGAAATGCTGAAAATTTCTTCACTATTTTCAGCTTCTTTTTATCATCATTCATACGTTAATTCTTAAGGCATTTTGTGGATCATTTGGTGCATATTTCAGTGTATTCTCTTTATTATTATATTCGTCCAATAATTATCATTTAATCCATCAATATTCAACCATTTTTACACCGCATGATTTACACAAACATTCGCACATAAAATTCAACCATATAAACATCATTTTTCATACTTTCCGTTGACAAAACTTAACATGCTTACAATTCCAAACACATAATCAAGAACACATTACCACAAAAATAAAGCTTCATACTTAAACTACTAGAAAACACTCAAACAACATGATCTCTAAACCAATTACACATTGAGATTAAAGGGATGCTAGGGACAAGAAGTTCGACAAGAATGGGAACAACCCTAGTTTTCGAGTAGATTCATCTAAGCCTTAAGGGTATCTTTTGAAAGGGACCAAGAGTAAGAAAACCCATACCTTTTATAACGTTCAAAATTCAACTTTCTGCCCAAAATCTTCTCCAAAAAATCACGTGTGAATCCCCTCATAATCAACACCAACTCGACGGACAAACTTCACTTGCCTACGTGATTGATTTCGTTTGCTTTCTTATATTTTCGTTGTTACTTCTTCAAGTTTGAGGAACTTTGGTTTAACTACTATTTTTTGAAGTTATTTCACAGAGAGAATCGTGAGTGAGAGTGATATAGACGTGATAGAGAGAGATGAGCGTGGGAGAGAAGAGTTTTCTTACGATTAGGAGTCTAGTTTAGGATTTAGTCAAATAAAGTTTTTATTTAATTATTAAAAATCTGATTTAATTTTATTTTAAATAATCTAATAAATAAAAAATATTCATTAATTACATCAATTTACCAACTTAAATTAAAAACAATTTAATTTATTTCTTCCACCTAGGTTCGAACTCGGGTGGAGCAAGACTTCACTTCAAGAGCCCAATTTCGGCCCTCTCTCAAAAAATGCCCCTCCACCTTATTAATTAAATAATTAATTATATATAAAGGTTAATTACGATACTAGCCTTATCCTGGAAAAAGACCATTTCACCCCTTGACCCTCCAAACCTAAAATTTTCCATTTTTACGTTCGGTAAAGACTCCTACAAGTAAATCTTTGTATTCGAGAGCCCTACATGGTTAGACCTAACCTTTCCTAGATCAACTAACTCTCCACGTTAGTTGGATTGGATGTAGCAAGGGTTCCGAGGTTTGTTTCTACGCGCATCAATCCGTGTGAACCCGTTCTAATCATTGGCATTCTAGACACATTTGTAGGGTTGTTACAAGTTTATCCTTAGTTACTCATCTAGTAGACAAAATGTTTGATATCTAACTCAATATTTTATATTAACCTTTTATAGTGTCTACTCTGGTGGGTAAGTCGGTTGTTGCTAAAAGGGTATATAAAAATGTTGCCCAATAGAATTTCTTATGTTGAACTAGTAGTACTTGATATGCTTGATTTTGATTAATATTCGGTATGGATTTGTTGCATGCTTGCTTTGCTTCTATTTATTGTAGACAAGGGTGAAGAAGTTTAATTTTTCAAATTAACCTGTTGTAGAGTGGAAGGGAAGAAACTCTATTCTTAGAGGTCGTATCATCTCTTGTCTAAAAGCATGCAACATGATCTCTAAAGGTTGTCTATACCGTATTTTAAGAGTCCAAGATTTAGAGTCTGAAATTCCTTCCATTGAATCGGTCCCGTAGTGAGTAAATTTCCAGAGGTTTTTCCTAATGACCTTCCCAGTATTCCTCCTAAAAGTGAAATTGATTTTGGTATCGATTTGCTACCGGATACAAATCCCATTTCAATTCCTCCTTATTATATGGCTCCAGCCGAATTGAAAGAATTGATGTCTCAACTCAAAGATTTACTAGACAAAGGTTTCATAAGACCTATTATTGCTCCATGGCGTTCTCTTATTTTATTTGTATAAAGGAAGGATGGGTCCTTAATAATGTGTATTGACTACTGCCAACTCAATAAAGTCACAATTAAGAACAAGTATCCTCTCCCTCAGATTGACGACTTATTTGACAAACTTCAAGGGGCAACTACTTTTCAAAAATTGACTTAAGGTCGGGATATCACAACCTTAGGGTGATAGGTGAGGATATTCCAAAGACGGCATTGCAAACTAGTTATGGTAATTATTGGTTCTTAGTAATATCTTTTTTTCTCACTAATGATCCGGCGGCGTTTATGGACCCAATGAATATAGTGTTTTAAAATTACCTAGATTCATTTGTCATTATCCAGATTGACGACATCTTGGCATATTCGAAGAATGAGAGTGATCATATGGGTCATTTGAGGGTAGTGTAGCAAAACCTTAAAGAACATCAATTGTTTGCTAAATATAGCAACTGTAAGTTTTGGTTGAGGTCGGTGACATTTCTTTGTCATATCAACTCTAACGAAGGAGTTGAGGTTGATACAAGGAAAATGGAGGAGCTGAAAAATATGACTACAGCTTTGACTCCAACAAATATTAGGAGTTTCGTAGGTTTAGCAGGTTATTATCAGCCGTTCATCGATGTTTTTGCATCCATTGCATCTCCCTTGACTACTTCGCTCGAAAAGTGTACGAAATTTGAGTGGTCAGAGGCATTTGAGAGAAGTTTTCAAATATTTAAAGATAGGATTACCTCCGCTCTGGTGTTGACCAAATCGGATGGTACAAAGGGTTTTGTTTTGTATTGTGATGCTTCTCGAGTGGGTTTGGGGTTTGTGGTTATGCAACATGGGAAGGTGATAGCCTATGCTTCTAGAAAACATAAGGTGCATGAGAGAAACTATCCATCTCATGACCTTGAGTTAGCGGCCGTGGTTTCTGCTTAAAAAATATAGAGGCATTACTTGTACGGTGTATATTTTGACGTCTTTACCGACCACAAGACTCGCTTTACCAAAATAAGTTGAATCTCCAACAAAGAAGGTTGTTAGAATTGTTGAAAGACTATGACATGAGTGTCCTCTATCATCCCGACAAGGCTAATGTGGTTATGGATGCCCTTATGTCGTTTGACTATGGGTAGTGTATCCCAGATTAACGAAGCCAAGAAGGACTTAGTGAGGGATGTTAATAGGTTAGCTTGGTTGGGGGTGAGATTAGAAGATTCTTCGGATGGTTGTTTCATGGTTCATGATAACTCTGAGTCATCATTGGTAGTTGAGGTAAAGTCCAAGCTACACCTTGAAAAATCATTGATGGAGTTCAAAGAATCGGTCCTTGGAAAGCTTAACGAGACATTCTCTCTAGGGGGCATGGTTTTTAAGGTGCCAAGGGAGATTATGTCTTCCTGGTATATGGGTCCCGCGACTAAATTCATCCAGGTTCGACCAAAATTTACCATGACCTTAAGGAAATTTACTGGTGGAAAGGTATGAAGAAGGACATAGCGGAGTTTGTCGCTAAGTGTCCAAATTGACAACAAGTAAAAGCCTAACATCAAAAGTCGGGTGGTTTACAACAAGAGATGCAAATTCATACTTGGAAGTGAGAAGACATCAATATGGACATTTTAGTGGGTTTACCTTGGACTCAAAGGTCATATGATTCTATATGGGTAGTTCTTGATAAGTTGACTAAGTCCACTTGCTTTATTCCCATAAAGTCTACTTATTGGCGGAAGATTAGGCTAGGATCTTCATAGATGAGATTGTGTGTCACCATGGTATTCCGTTATCCATCATATCGGATCGGGGTGCATAATTCACATCTAGATTTTCGAGGTCATTCCAAAAAGGTTTTGCTACTAAGGTGAAGTTTGGTACCGCTTATCATCCTAAAATGGATGGTCAAGTGGAATGCACTATTCAAACCCTCGAGGATATGCTTAGGGCTTGAATTATTGGTTTCAAAGGAAATTGGGATAAACATTTACCTTTGGTGGAGTTTTCTTATAATAATAGTTTTGATTTATCCATCTTCATGGATCCCTATGAAACCTTGTATAGTAGGAGGTGTAGGTCTCCTAAAGGGTTGTTTGAAGTGGGTGAGACTTTGCTTCTGGGTCACAATTTAATTTATAAGACTTTAGAGAAAGTTCATATCATAAGGAACCGATTGGAAACTTCCTAAGGTCGACCAAAGTCTTATGCCGATCATAGGAGAAGGGATTTGGAGTATTAAGAAGGTGATAAAGTGTATTTGAAAATTTCACCAATGAAAGGGTGGTTACATTTGGTAATAAGGGGAAGTTGGGTCCTTGTTATGTAGGTCCCTATGAAATCTTTCAAAGGGTAGGTAAAGTTGCCTATGAATTGAAACTCTCTAATGAATTGGCTTAGATTCATCAGGTTTTCAATGTTTCTATGTTCAAGAAGAGTATATGTGATCCCGAGTCTATTCTTCCTATTGAGGGTCTTTATGTCAAGGATAAACTCTATTATGAGGAAGTTCCAGTTCAAATTCTTGATAGGCAAGTCAAGAAGTTAGAAAATAAAAAGGTGGTTTCCATAAAGGTGTTCTAGAAGAATCACCTAGTTGAGGGTGCAATATGAGAGGCCGAGGCCGACATGAAGTCACGTTACCCTCATCTTTTTTATAATTTAGGTTAGCCATTCTTTTTTATAATATCAATATGACTAGGAATTGAAGTTTCTTGATTTTTGGGTGAAGTTTTGTTAAATGTGCATTTTTGAAAACTTCATACAAAAGTTACAGTGAATAGTGCCTTGAACTTAAATTTTTTTGTTTTCGCTTGATTTGAGTTCTATAGTCCATTTTGACATGGTGAGTCTTTATAAAATAATTTATTGCATGTTGATAAGTTCAACTGGATTCTAATTGACTCATGTATACCATGATGAGCTAATATTGTTGTTGTGAGAAGGAACTGCCTCATGAAGTAATGTTTGAGTCTAATATTTGGTAATTAAAGTTTTGTATTGCCTTGATTGAAATGATATGATTTTTGTTGATTTAATATTTTTGATAGGTTGGGATGCTATTCTTCAGTCTATTCCTTCCTTCAAAAGAATTTTAGTGTCATTTGGGGATGAATAATCCTTAGAAAGGATTATGTAACTCTTCAAAAATCCAAGACATGTCGTAAAGCCTAGAATCGGTCTCATAAAGTCTAGACACTGTTTTTAGGGTTATTTTAAGGAATATGATTAATTTAGGAAGTTTGGAAACTAAAACGTCCAAGAACGTGCATGATGTTTGGAAGTTGGTTTAAAGAGGTATTAGTGTGCCTTAGCCTATTTGATTAGCTTTCAAGAGTCACAAATTAATGAAAAATTAGTGAAAATATAGGTGAAATGTAATATATATGTTTCATGGTGGAAAATTCTGGGTAAGACTCCCCAAGGACCAAGAAAGGGCCCTTGAGGAGGACCATTGCAGGTTGAGGCAAGACTGCTGGTCAGTGTGCATCGTCGGGACGAACGATGGTCCTTGTGTGGACTGATGGGCGTCGATGCCACTGTCGTGCCACACTTATGAACATGGGAAGTCCCTCTCCTGCACTAGTCTTTGACCAAGAAGACGGTCGTGCAGGACGGAGGGGGACCAAACATAGATTCATAGATGGCCCGTCGACAAGGTTCCGTCTTTGAGGGTCTTGATTTTCCTGCACGTTTTAATTAGGTTCATTTAATTAGTTAAGGGGTTAGGTGTTTAATTAGGGGATTAAGGGGGGCCTAATTAATTTAGTTAACCTCCCATATAAAGTCCCCAACCCCATTAAGCTAATCAGAACTCCTACAACAATTCCTCTTCCTCTTCTCTTGTTTCTCTCTCTATTTCGAAGCCACCATTGAAGAAAAGCTAGGGGGAGGTTTCGGGGCTAAAAAGGGAGGTTTTACCATCAAATCTTCATCAAACGTTAAGTTATGGGATCTAATTCACCTTTGAGACAATTTCCTCAAGGGGTTCCTTCAAAATGGATTTCAAAGGTTGAGTTTTCAGTGGGTTTCATCCAATTACGAAATTGAAGTTATGAATTGAGTTGCTGATGATTTCTTTAGGTTTTATTGAATAGATTAACGTGTATTTTAAATTTATTGTGATAATTTTGATGGTTTGGTCTAAATGGAAGAACATGATCCTCAGTCGCTAAGCCTAGATTGTGATCTTGATCTATATTGTATTGTGATCATTCAATTGACTTGGTTATTGATTAGATTAATATCCTATGGTTTTATTATGAATAAATTAAGATGAATTATCAGTATATCATTCTAGTTCATGATATGTGATTTAGGTTATGAAGTATATTGTGAAGTTGACCTAATTATCTTGTTTTAAGCTATGATCTAGTCTTAAATTTTTTTATAGAGATGCAATTGGTCTTGTTATATTATTGTTTATCATTGTGTGACGATATGAATACCCTAATTTGGTGGAGTTATGGGTTGATGGCAAGACCTTGGTTATGAATTATGAAGGAGACTTGGTAAGTCTTAGAATCTCTATATTTACTTCCAATTGTGAATAATTGTCGTTAAGTCATGATGCAATATTGGAGTAAACCTTGTATTCAGATTCATAGGATGGTATGATTTTGAATTGAAATGGCTTGACTATCTTGTGAGGTTGATTAAGATGTAAATGCTATAAGGATGGTGATGTATACCCAATGTGCCTTATTATGTATTGATATGTAATTTGTTAATCTCACCTATATGAATTGTGATGAAAGAATTTATACAATTCTTATTGAGATATTAATGATAATGATTATACAAAAGGTATACCCTATAACATAAACTAAGCTATGATTGATAATAAAAGACTTAAAGACATTTAAAAAAGGGACTATAGTTTAGCATCGAGTGAACTAGATTGAGGAGTGTCAATTCCCACATAGGAAAGGTGGGAGCACTAAAGTACTCATGAGATGTGAGACTACAATGCATAGAGCATAAAGAGGGTCCCAGTTATATCTCCTAGTTCTTGAACTATGTTTCCCCCATAGAAATACTAGCTACTGGATCCACATAGTTGCTATGTTTTATGTTTTGGTACTAACTTGGCAAGTAGTCCGCCTTCTTTCGGTGTAGGTCTTTACAACACCGTATTCCACACTAGCTCCTGTGGTCTATGTCGGTTAGGGCAAGATGTTCCCAAAAGGTAAAATGAATTAAAGTATTTGAACTCTAACTAGGATAACCTAAGGGGTCTATCTTAGTCAAGGTAAGGGTATGAGACTCTACCTAAACATTGCACTAGTTAGCCTTGAGGGGAGTCTTAGGAGGATGTTCTTATGTATGTTAATTTCATGATGATATATTACATGTACATGATGAACTTGCACATTATTGATATTATATTTTGATTAGTTCACTTATGAGTATATGTTATGTTATGTTGTTAAGATAAAATGGAATGTATATCTAAATGTTATATTATGTGGAGTTGGACAGTGGTTATGGTTTAATATTGAGGCTACTTGATTGAGTAAGGTTATGGGGATGTGTTCGTTCATTGCACTTGTTGACGTGATAAGGATTCATGAGTAATTTTCTTGCTTATTATGATATGATTAACTCTTATTCATGCTTGTGATGTTATTCCTTGATAATAGGGATGTAGTAAATCATGAATTCAAGTATGTTGAGATACATATTACTTGTTTGACTTAGTAAGCATGTTTGGTTGATTGGTATTACTTGCTTGATTTTTCATTAGACTATTAAAAGGGTAAAATGGCATGTTTTGACTAAATGTCCCTTTTTAGCAAGTTGTTATCTTATATGTAATATGGTCTCATACTTAGTACATGTGGACTACTAACGCCATTTTCTTTTTTATGGTTTCATACTTAGTACATGTGGAGTACTAACCACATTTTGTTCCTTTTTCCCAAACATTTTAGGTTTCGGTCATTGAAGGCTCGTTCTAGACGAATTGAAGAAGGCTTCAATATTGTTTATCAACCAAGTGTGTAGGTTATCACCTTGCGAGGACGATGCCAATATCTTGGTTAGGAAGTTGCTTTGTTTTCTAAGACTTTTATGTTCATTCTTTTTTCATTGTGTATGACTTGTATAAACCTATATGTGGCTTCTTTACCTTTTATGTAGGGCTATGCTCAAATTGTTATGATCATTTAGATGGTATTAGATGAGATAATCTTTTAGACTTTTTGGTGTTTCAAATGTATGTATGTGCAATAAAAGTAGAAGTCTATGTAACCTTCTTATACAAAGGGTCCCTGTATAATTGATATATCTACATCATGAGTATGTGAAGATCTATGTAAGAATCCAAGTAGAATCTGATGATGTAAGCCAAGAGGCTAGTCATAGTCCTATGAGAGGATGCCGCTGCCGGTTAGGTCTAGGAGGTAAACCCGGATGTGACACTTCAATCCAAGCTCTATCTTGAGTTTTTACTTCAATGGAGTTCTAGAGAGTTTCTTAGATATTTTGGGTTTTAATTTGGAATAATGAATTAATCTAGGTAGTTAGGACTTATAAAATAACCCAAAATAAATAGAATAACCTTAGGAAACCGCCTAAACATTTAGTTTGATGTGGGGTAAATTTACCAATTCACCCCTTCAATTAAAATTGAAGTTTGCAGGCTGCAGACCACCATCAATAGTTGGTCACCTACGGACCGTCACCCAACCAACGGACCATCCTGTTGGTCTGTGGTTTGGGTTAGAGGCTGGTCTTTGGAAGGCCAAGATACCACACCTAAGTCCCCATCGACTCCCTACACCTATGGGGCGTCGGCCTACTGGGCGTCGACTTCCTCCATAGGTGGGACTGCCTTAGGCTGTTTTGTCCACCAATAGGTTCCTTTCTCAAGGACCCTTGGTTGGTTCATGGGGACTTTTTCTCAGATGTTTGAAACCCGAATATTCTCGTATCCGAGTTTATCAACTCTCACATCAAATTCATCAAAAACAAACACATAAAACTTGACGATACACACTAAGACACACAAGGTCGTTTGAAGGTAAACCTTTCGAACGTCATGGATGTTCTTAGACGTTTGACCTCCAAACTTCATGAAACTATAACCACTGCCCCATAACATAATTATAACCCATTTTACAACTTCAAAACATTAAGACACAAATTTTAGGCTCTAGTCTAACCTATGTTATTTTAGAGGTATTACAATCTCACCCACTTGGACAACATTCTTCCTTGATTGGCACTTGCTTCATTATAGGCACTTCTTGGATATAAGAAACTCAATACTAGCAGGACATAACCATAAAACACATTAAACAATACAATATTAGCAAGAACACCAATTTCACATACGTTTAGAGACTTAAAACACAACAAGAAGATAGAAACTACTCTACAACTCATCATGCAGTAAGACTCACCTTCATCATTTCAAATAGCAAAAACTTCTTTCAAATTCATTATCATGCTCATATACATCAATTATAAACACCATGCAACCATTTTCAACACAAGAGCAACTTAATCAAAATTTGAGAAACTTCACGGTAAGATGCCTGGCAACACAGAAAATTATGCAAAAATTTCCAAAAATGCTATTTTTATGCAATTGATGATATAATCATTACAATATAATAGACGAAACCATATAAACTAAATTTACAACATAGTAATAATTTCATGAAATGCACAATGCAAGGAATCAATGAAATTCAATTCCAACAAGACTCCTAACCACCATGCAACAATGCAACATACTACTATGACTTTCTACCTATGAAGCTTAATTTTAATAGAAGATATGAGACAATAAATTAAGACTCCACTACTCACCATACTCCTCATGCAGAAGGAACTCATAACATAAAGAGAGAAATACAATAACTTACCATCATCATCATCATCATCCGATTTTGATCCCCTAGAATGGAGTTCATAGAAGTGAGTCTTCTTTGGAGAATTATCTATCAGAACACTTGGAGGAACTTTCTTATATTCTCTTCACCTAGCCGCAATAATAAGACTATCCCTCACTTTGTGTCCATCCTTAACACAACCAAAGCAACTCTCAGTACCCATTAGGCGTTGCCCATAGTGCCTCTTCCCACAGGTAGAACAGGTAGGCTTCCCAACTTGAGAACCACTTCCCTTCTCAAGTTTCACCATAGGAACCCTAGGTTTATCTTGAGTTGGAGCCTTTTTCTTGAACCTAGGTTGGTTTTGATCACCTTACCCACTCCTCTTCAAGTTTCTCGAGATCCTACTATGCTTATACTCTTCTAAGGATTGAGCAGACACCATAAGTCTAGAAAAATTCATATCATCATGGAGCATGGTCGTACGACACTCTTCTTTTAGAAGGTCGGCGACACTAGTCACAAACCTACTCATCTCATCCTAGGGTTAGATACTAAGGATGGTGCATACCTAGATAATACAGTGAATTTCAAGGAATACTCCTCAACACTCATTTTGCCTTGCTTGATATTGATAAACTAATCAACCATCACCTCCCTCCTTTCACAGAGAAAGTACTTTCCTATGAAAGACTCTATAAACTGCTCCCAATCTATCAGATCCGACTCAACTGTCCTATTATGTTTCAATTGAGTGTACCAAACTTGAGCAACTTCCCTCAATTAATACGAAGCTAACTCCGCCTTCTCCATAGAAGTCATCCCATGGCACTCAACACCTTATAAACCCCATCTAGGAACTCTTGGGGATCCATCCCACCATAGAGATGATAAAGATTGGAGGATTCATCCTCATAAAATCTCTCAATCTAGATGTCATAGTGCTCTCCACAACATTCACTCTAGGCTCAATACCCTTATTCACATGGGTATTCATGGCTCGTGCTAAAGAAAGTAAAGCCTCTCTAATCTCCCCATTAGTCATTTCCGGGGAGCCACCGGAACATCATTACCTTTTCCCACAATAAGGACTTTATCATTCCTAGTAGCTTGATCCCTTTCAGCACCTTGAAGAACTTGCTCAACTTGAAGAGGAATCTCCTTATTCACCCTTCCCTCTTCTAACCTTCTAGCGACCATCCTTCTAGTATTCATATTCCTAAAAACACAAATAAAACCATTAAGAAATACATTCATAACTTTTTACTCTACGACACAACACAAGAGTAGAGAAGGAAAGGAAACTCTATTGTCCTATAGCTTCTCACTCATAGATGTATCGTGAATCACACTGATGATCGAGACTATACTAGATGTGGCTTTATGAGACTTTTTTGATTCCTAAGACCACTTTCATAAATTATGCTCTAATACGAAGTTTTTCACAACCCGGGAGCATACCCTCGAATGTATGTCACTCTTGGAGCACAACGTGGCATACTTGACCTCCCGGAGGTCTTGTACAAGCCTTTAAACATCATTCATTGCATACATGCACGAAAAGTAGTGCGGAACTAAAAGTTTTCACACGGAAACATCTTAAAATGTCTTTCATATAAAACCAATACAAAACTCTAAATCTTATTATATGTCATCCATATACTTTAAGAAATACTTCGGACACAGCCCATACAATCGAAATATAACAATCCAATATCTATTACAACACTTTGAAATAAAAAAGTCTAAGATGATTATAGATTCCAAGCTTGCTCCAAGATACTTCTCACTGCCTAACCACACCTTTAGAGATAATAGAAGTACAGAATTAGTACAAACACATGTATTAAGTATGACTTAATGCATAAAATCATGAGAAACAGACATTTATAAGAAATATGCTCTTTTTTATTAAAACTTCATATATTAAGCATAAGAATCAAATATGAATAGCAAATATCACATTTAGAAGAAAATTCAAAATATACCCACACTACATGAAAGTTACAGTAATATTACAATGAGCTTACAGTGACCTAAATGTAAGTTCATCTAAAATTTATATATAACAATATAGCATATAGACACATTCAAAACACAAAACTATAAGGTCCTCCTCCCCAAGATAAATCTAAGTCTCAGTTGAGTGTATTATGATTCACGCACACTTAAGAGATCCTTTAGACTATCTAGAATAAGATCATTCTCACTTCATACAATAACATATATACATAATATGACATTCTCCTTCCCAAGGTTATCAAAGACTTACTTAAGTAATTTGAGAAGATAATGCCCGTACACCCTCTTCAAGATTACCTAAATTATCCTTAACACTACCTAAATTTACATCATGTCTAATTTATCTACCAACTTTCCTATCTAGAGTTATTCTTAAGCCTTCCCTAGGTATGACATGAAGAAACCATCCTTTATGCCCCGTTCACACCTTAACTAGGCAACCCGTAAACTACTCTAGATAAGAACTTATCCTTTTACATGTTTTCTAAGTTAAGTCATTATCTTATATAGTTCACATTAGAAACATTCATCATATATAAGGACATTCAAGTAATGGTCTTTGAGAAGACCTAGGGATTCACTCACTTCAATCTTGAAAGCCTAACCATGCAATGTCTAGATAGCGTCACATACCACCACCTAAACTTCATAAAACTTCCCTAGTACTAGTAGGTATCCCGTGAGATGAGAATAGGCAATAACCGACATCGACCATACTAGCTATGCAAGGAATATGGAGTCATAAACCATACTCTGATGGAGGTTTATTCAACGGGACAATGGTAGAATTAGGACACATCCTATATAGGCACATCGTTAAGGAATATGAAGGGTTTCATTTTACTCTAGCCTCATACTTAATTAGAGGTACATCCCAAACCATACTCACCCGGTTCTAGCCTTTCTTCTCATAGATAATTAACACGAAGGATTACATGAAGAGGTTTCATATATAGTTCATAACCCAATCACATTTAACATTACCAAATAGGGTCAACTATGGCTACCTACAATGGATAAATGTATAGCTCAATGACTTTCCTAAGGATGATTTCATGCCGTTCTAGCCATCCAACCTTAAGTCCACCATTCACACGAGAAGGATACAATTACGGCTTTTAACTTCAAGGATATCATAACCTAACATCTAAGAGGAAGGTTCGCCATAAAGGACCTCCTTAGCAATGTTCAGGGTCATATGTCAATCACGCCTACACCACTAAGAGTCTTTATCATAATAAGTCAAGAACTCATATTCACATTTTTCATTTATCGTGTAAAGGACACAAGTCTACCAAACAAGACACACACACATACATCACATGTTGTATATCATTCTAAAAGCACATAGGCATAACCAACATCATACATAGATCACCCTACTCACTACTATAATATCATAAATATATCAATCATAAGACTCACATAACCAAGTAGGAAGAATCACACATCAATCCTAAGACTACACACATAAGGACATAGCCCTATTCTAACATGATCACCTAATTCCAATAGAACAATATATACTTCCATATTACTCATATATAGCTAGATATGATCATACTTCACATAAATTACTTCACAAATCATCTAATATATCAATTAATGTAAAAAAGTCCATGATAATCATAAGTCATAAAGTATAGCAGACGAGATCACATAATTCATAAGTAAAGCACATAGCACCGCCACAATAACTGGACCATACCCATCACAACATAATTCAAGACATAATTTACATAAAATAAAGAGAATACTCAAAGGCCCTTACCCATGGACATGATCACCAATTCAATTCAATACTTACAATAGACAATGAATGAAAGGTAATTCAACATAGATTTATGAATTTAGGGCAGCATACTAACAATTCTAACATGATTCTATCATAATTCAATACTACATAAGAATTTAATAGCATTAGGGAATGATCAAGTAATCCACAAAGTATTCAAAAAATAGGGTTCGTGAATTACATGGTTTCATACAGTAGTTAGGTTAATACCATCAAATTAACATCAATTTAATCAATACATAATGATTCTAAACGTTTGTAAGACCTCAAAAATGACTTTGGTGAGTTAGATCCTAACATGTTGGTCTTTATGTTATAAGGTCGTAAATAGGTCTTTTATATGGTTTAGAGACAGCGTCTAAGAGTTTAGGTGCATTGGAAGTCAAACGTCAATGGATGACTAAGATGTTCGACGACTAAGTCACCTATGTGCCTCATATGTGGTTCTATGTGATTATATGTGTTTGATGAGATTATAAGTTCGTCAAAATGAGTTATTATATCATATATAGTCAGTATGTAATGTTTCGTGGAGTTTGGCGATCAAACGTCCATGACGTTCGAAATATGTGCCTTGAAATGATCTTGTGTGTCTAGGTATGTTTTGTCAAGTTTTACGTGTTGGTTTTGGATTGAATTCATGTGAGAGATGTTAAAATTGTATACAATCATGTTTTGGTTGGAAAAGTCTGGGTAAACATCCCCAAGGACCAACCAAGGGTCCTTGAGGAAGGACCCATGTTGGTGGCCAAAACTGCCCAAGGCAATCCACTTACGGATGGCAATCGACAGCCAGTGGCCTGGTCGACTCCCCGTAGGTTATAGGCGTCATATGGTACTTAGAATAGGGAGAAAAAATCCCAGTTACAGGTCTCCGAACCCATCGACAAAGGTCAGGATACTCCGTGCATAGACCTACACCCCGTCGATGGGGCAACTGTTGATGGTGGTCTGCATGCTTGCAGCTTTACTGTAAGTATATGGTGACGTTGTAATTTCACCCCACATCAAAATAAGAAATTGGATGTATATTAGGGGTCTTTTGGGTATTTTAAATATGTTTTTAAGCCTAAAACACATTAAAGACTTCATTCTTCAAAATCAAATTCCCAAATCCCTTAGAATTCTCTATAGGACTCCATTGAAGTCCAAAGTCAATGAAGGGCCTAAGGTGACGAATTGAGTGGAGATTCTTCAAAAAAGTGAATAATTATCTTCTTAAAGTATGACTTTTGATACTTGAAACTTGTTTCATCAAGGATCCCAACTCTCAAGATGTTTTCTAAAGTTTTCAAACTTGAATTATCCGATTTCATGATTTTACCATGGGACCTTGTATCAATTGTTTTTAAACATACAGTATGGATTATATTGATGTTTTATTAATGATTTTAACTTAAATTACCTATGAACCGATGAATTGGATGAACCCTAGATTTTGACTAAGTTATGGGTTACTTGATATAGACCTAATGTTGTTGAATTATGGTGTAGATTTCTATGGGCTATCAAATGATGTAGTAATTGTATTCAATTGATATCTACGTTGTATTATATTGATTAATTTACATTGAATTGACCTAGTTTCATTGATTTTTATAGTTTTAATGTTTAATTGATGTTCATGGACATGGGTAAGGGCCTTATGTTATTGAATTGGATGATTTAGCATCAAGTTGAGGTGTTGAGGCTGTTGTGATGGTAAGATGACCTATTTACTTTATTTTTATGTTATTTATACTTCAATTATGTTGTAATTTCTATGTTCCACTTGTGGTGGCAGTTTGATGTGTTTTACTTGCAATTGACGTGGCCTTATCGGTGTTACTTTATGCAATATGATGATCGTGTCCTTGTCGGCACTACTTGAAGTAATGTGTCTATTTGTGTAGTTGATTATGTGTAGTACGATGATATCTATCTACATGTTAATAAATGTGAAAGCATATGTGTGTTCTATTGATGTTATGTAGGTGACCATGTTAGACTATGACTTGCCTTTGTGTGTATAATCTTAGAGTTGATTCTTTGTTATTCCTACTTGAATAGATGAGTTTATAATGGTTATATTGATGAAGTTGTAGTAAGGTATAGAGTGACATAAAAATAGTAAGGGTCATGCTAAGTTTTTTTATTAATGATATGCTATATGTGATAAGGTGAAAGAATGTATTGTCTTTTTTGGTAGACTTGTGTCCCTTACTTGATATATGAATGAATGTTATGATATTATGATATGTATTAACTAGGTAGTTTTAGTACACCCTTGTCATGTATGTGAAATATATGTGAGACCATAGAGGATGTTAAGAAGGTCATGTATGTGGTAAAGGTTATGTTATGAATGTTGAAGTCGAGAGTCCTAATGGTATCCTTCATATAAGGTAATGGTAGACTTAAGGTTAATTATCTGGAACGACATCATATAAATCCTTAGGAAAGTCATAATGAGCTATCTTAGTCTCCATTGAAAGGTAGCCCTAGTGGACCTCTTTTGTAGGGTGAATGTGATTATGTTATGAAGTAGATAAGGAACCTCTTCATGTGATCCTTTAATGCAAATTATGCTACGAGAACCAACGATAGCACCGAGTGATTATGTTATGGGAAGTGTCTCTACTTTAGGATGAGACTAGAGTACAATGTACCTCTACTTGAGAATGAGCCTAGAGTGAATAAAATCCCGTCATATTCCTTAACCATGTCCCTACATGGGATGTGTCCTAGTTCTACCCTTGGCAAGTTGAACGCCCTCATCGGAGTAGGTTAGAACTCTTATTCCATGTCTAGCTATCATGGTCTATGATGGTTATTGCATATTCTCAGTATGTGGGATATATACTAGTACTAGAGAAGTTCTATGATGTTTAGGTAGTTGTATGGGAAGCTATCTAGACATTGCACAAAAGGCTTTGAAGGTGTTAGTTAGAGTCCCTAGGTCTTATCCAAGACCATTCTATGAATATCCTTTATGTGGTGTATGATTCTTAATGACCTAAAGTATGAAATGACTTAAGTTAAGTAAGAAAGTATGTTAATGAAATAAGTACTTATCTAGAGTAGTTAAGGGTTGTCTAGTTAAGGTGTGAAGGGGGAATAGGAATGGTCACTTCATATCTTACAAAGATATGTCTTAAGAATAATTCTAGTTACGGAAGATGTTGATTATGTGGACATGATCCAAAACTTAGGAAGTCTTAAGGATTATATAGTTAGTCTTGTAGATGTCAATCGTGCACGTTATCTTCTTGATCTACTTAAGTAAGTCTTTTAATAGCTTTGATGAGGAAATGTCATATTGTCTATGTGTTGATATGTTTGATGTCTTGGAGTGTGTATGTGACTTACCATAAGTGTTCTTAAGGTTCATTTAGGTATGCTTAGGGAGGTTGTATGGGGGGTCTCTCTTTGTGTTTCTTATGTGGGTCTTAGGATAGCATTTAGTGAGGAGAATACATGCTAAGAGGTGTTAAATAACAAGAGGAAGAGCTTCACTGTACAATGAAATAACTTCACTATAATAGTGATTCAACTCACTATTAAGTGATCATAAAAATGCATTAATTTGTTTAAATATTATCTTATGTGTTTCTAAGTTGTTAAATGTTGTTCGTGTGATTATAATATGATTTCTAATGAAAAGATGCATATTTCCAATAAATATCCGTTTTTATGATTTTTATGCATAATGCCATACTGAGTACCTGTGGTTGTACTAACTCCATGCCTTTATCTATCTCTATAGTTCTTGGTAGGTGAGGAGCTTTTGGAAATTGAATACTTGGATTATAGAATCGTTCAAGAGAAGTTCAAGTATGTACTCATTTGACTCGAGGGCATATATGTCTTATGTTTTAATTTGAATTATTGTAATAGACTAAGTATATCTATATAAGTATTTTGTATGGTCCGTGTCCCAAGTATTCTTGTGTCTTAAGTTGATGAGATTGAGACTTAGTATTTCCTAAGACTTTATATGAAAGAGATTTTTAAAGCCTATGTTATGTTTTTGTGAAAAGTTTTATTCCGCACTACTTTTCACTATGTTTATGCGATGAATGATATGTAAAGTCTTCTATAAGACCTCCGAGAAGTCGAGTACGCCAGTTTCAATCCAATATTTCCCCTAACTTCTAGGGTGTGGTTTCGGGATGTGACAACGTTTTATGCAAGAACCCATGGATATATATCAAAATCTGACAAGTTCATCTTTGAGAGACTTTAGAAATCACTTTGAAGTTTGGATCCTTGAAGAAAACAGTTTCAAGGATGAAGAAACACACCTAAATTGATTCTAGACCATGAATTTGATGAAGAATGACCAAGCAATCCTCAATCCAAGCCCTATCTTGAGTTTTGACTTCAACGGAGTTGTAGAGATTTTCTTTGAAATTTTGGGTTTTTAATTAGAATAATGAATTCATCTAGGTAGTTAGAATATATAAATCCACTTAAAATACCTATAATAACCTTAAGAAACGTCCCAAACATATATTTGTACATGGGGTAAATTTACCAAATTCACCTCTTCATTTAACAGTGAAGTGTGCATGCTGCAGATCATCATCGACGGTTGGTCACCTACAGACCGTCTTGTTGGTCCGTGGTTTGAGTCAGAGGATGGTATTGGGAAGGACATGATCCCATGCCTAAGTCCCGATCGACGCCCTCCACCTACGGGGCGTCGATTGGCTCTGTAGGTGGGACTACCTTAGGCTGTTTTGTCCATCAAGATAGGTCCTTCCTCAAGGACCCTTGGTTGGTCCTTGGGAACTTTTTTCTGGATGTTTCAAACCCGAATATGCTCCTTTACAAGTTTAGAACCTATCACATCATATTCATCCAAAAATAACACGTAAAACTTAGTGAAACACACTAAGACACACAACATTGTTTCTAGGCAAACCCGTCGAACGTCATGGACGTTCTTGGACATTTGACCTCCAAACTTCATGAAACATTAACCACTTCCTCTTAAAATAATTATAACCTATTTTTGGACTTGAAAATATTCTGACACAAATGTTAGGCTCTAGTTTCATCTATGTCATTTTTTAGAGGTATTACAAGAGTGTCGTTCGGCGATGCTCCATGACAACATGGATATATCTGGGTTGATGGCTTATGCATAAAATTTTGAATATACTAGAATCAAGAGGATGAATAAGGATTTTAAGAGTGCCATGTAATATGAGGAATGTACTTATGCTATGTCCCAAAAGAGTGGGCTTGAGATTCAAGACAAGCCTAGATTCAAGAAGAGGTTTTCAAATGAAGTTCCATACAACTTTTCCAAGGCTAACAAGGATAGGGTGTATTAACTTATGTCCCCAAAGGCAAGAAGTTAAAATTCACCAAGCAAGAAACCAACTTGTTCCAAGTGTGGTAAAAAGTATTGGGGTGAGTGTCTAGTTGGGACGAAGAATTGCTTTGGGTGTTGTAAGAGTGGACACAAGGTAAGAAATTCCCATAATATAAAGAATAAAGAGAAGGGGAGTGGCCTTGATCAAGCAAGTGCTACTAATTCTGAAGCTCCAAAGAGAAATCACTTTTATGCCCTCTTCTCTAGTGGTGAGCAAAAGGAGTCTCCCGATATGGTCACCTGCTTGCTACAAGTCTTCTATATTGATGTTTATTCTTTAATTGATCTAGGTGCTACCTTGTCATTTCTATCTCCTCTATTAGCTAAAAAGTTTGATGATCTATCCAATATTTTAATTGAACCATTTTCGGTTACAACCGCGGTGGGTGACTCAGTTGTGGGTAGAATTGGCTTTAGTAGTTGTCCTATATCTTTGCCCAATAGAGTTACATGGGTGGATTTGGTAGAAATTGAAATGGTTGATTTTGATATTATTTTCTAAATAGATTGGTTGCATTCTTGTTTTGTTCCATTAATTGTCGAACAAGAGTGGTTAAGTTCAATTTTCCAAATGAACCCATCTAAGAATGGAAGGGGGCTACCTCAACTCTTACAGGTCGTATCAACTCTTATTTGAAAGGTTGTATAATTATCTCTAAAGGGTTTCTTTACCATATTGTAAGAGTCAAAGATCTTGAATCCGACATTTCTCCTATTGAGTCGGTCCCCGTAGTGAAGGACTTTACGGATGTCTTTCCTAATGACTTGACCGGAATTTCTCCTGAATGGGAAATTGAATTTGGTTGTGACTTAGTACCCGATGCAAATCCCATTTCAATTCCTCAATATCGGTTGGCTCTAGCCGAATTGAAAGAGTTCTAGGCTCCACTCAAGGATTTACTAGATAAAGAAGAGTTTATTGAACCTAGTATTTCTCAATGGGATGCTCGAGTATTGTTTGTGAAAAACAAGGTCGGGTCCCTTAGGATGTGAATTGTCTATCGTCAACTCAATAAAGTCACCACTAATAATAAGTGTTGTAAGACCCCCAAAATGAGTTAAAGTGTCTAGAGCTTCAGATGAGTCAAAAAACGATTGAAATATGTTATCCAAGTGTTTTACAGTATGCATGATTTGAAGTCGTTTGGAAGTCAAACATCCAAGAACGTCCATTATGTTCAAAAGTTAGCCCTTGGGACGTTCATGTGTGTCTTGGTGTGTCTTGATATGTTTTAAGTTTTCGTTATGGTCAAACTGATATGGAAGGTCCCTAACATGTTAATGATTATCTTTATGGTTGAAACGCCCGAGTACGACCCCCCAAGGGCCCAACAAAAGGTCCTCAAAAAAGACCCCAAATAGTGCCTAGGCACTGCCTTGGCAGTGTCAAACGACGACCTTGAATTATGCCTCATAGGTGGACCTACGGCCCGTCAATGGTTTAGGAGTCATCAAACACATATCCTAGAGGAGACTCAGCCAAGTACCAGCCTCAGACCCAAACAAGGTGGCCACCTAGAGAACGTCGTTGGGACTAAGGGACTTCGATGGTTGTTCGTTGATGCAGCCTTCAATAAGATGTCTGGCGCACTGTTAAGTGAAGGGGTGAATAGGAAATTTACCTTACGTTCTAACCGTACCCTAGGCGGTATATGGTTATTTTGGGTATATTATGTTGGTTTATAACATCAAAACCCAATACATAATTGTCTTTTCCAAAATTAGAATTCCCTCCCAAACCAAATTCTCTCTATAAACCTCCATTGGAGATGAAGCTCAAGAACATCTAATAGGTTGGATGGTAATGATTTCTTCATCAAGTTTTGATGGTTTTATTCTACAATGATGTATGGTGATCCTTCATCTATAGATAATCTTCCATCTAAAGAGCTCTTTCCAATTTTTTCGAAGAAGTTCCATGATTAAATTGTGTATTCTTCAATCTAGCCATGAGTTCTTTCTCAAAAAAAATTCAAAAGCTTTTTTATGATGAATTCATGATAATGTACTGATTTTCAATTCAAATTCAATCGAATTTCATGATTAAGCCATGTCCCCTTCAATTCTCAAATTAGCTTATGTTATGTGAATTGTGATCTTAATTATGTGTTGGTTGAATTGTGATTCTGTTATGTCGAATTTCATATATGCACCAATGTCTACTACTATGCATGTAAAGTATATGTCCATAAAGTATGTTATGTATCCCTTAAATAGGATGACTTGATGGGTGTACAAGTATGGACAAGGGTAAGGGACCTTGTCTATGGATTGCATATAATACCTCTAAAACGAAACTAGATCCTAACATGTTTTTCATGAGGGTATAATGTCCTAAAATTCTTTATAATGTGGTAATGAGGCAGTTTAAGTATTAGGTGAATTGGAAGTCAAACGTCAAGGGACGACCAAGACGTTCGACGATAAATCACCTATGTGCTTCATGTGTGTTTTATGTGCTTATGAGTGTATCATGATCTCATGAGGTCCTTATATGAGTTATTATAGTGTTTATAGTAAGTGTGTAACGTTTCATGATGTTCGGAGGTCAAACATCCATGAACGTCCATGCCTTCAAAAGGTTTTCCTTGAAACGACTGTGTGTCTTAGCATGTTTCATCGAGTTTTATGTGTTCGTTTTCGATGAAATTGATATGAGAGGTCCTAAAATTGGATGAAATCATATGCGAGTTGGAAAAGTATGGTCAAAGATCCCCAAGGACGAACCAAAGGTCTTTCAGGAAGGACCTATTGTTTGAGCCAAAGGCTATCCAGACCAACCCAAACGATGGAGGCTATCGACAGCCTGTAGGCTGGTCGATGCCCCATCGATGGTGGGATTGGGTAAATACTTATCCTGGGGATATTAGCCTTCCAAATTCAAGTATATGATCCCATCGACGGATATCTAGGATGGGCCGTTTGTGGACCTATGCCCCATCGATGGGCAGTCATGGGTGAGTCTTTCTTCTCACACAGTTTACTGTAAAATGCAAGGATGAATTGGTAAATTATCCCTAAATACAAATAAGAGTTTGGGAGGTTCCCTAAGGGTATTATATGAATTTTAAGAGGATTTATATGTCCTAATTACTTAGATGAATTCTTTATTCTAAAATCAAAACGACAATTCTCTAAGAAATTCTCTAGAACTCCATTAAAGCCAAAACTCAAGGAATAGCTTGGATTTAATATTTCGTTGATGATTTTTCATCCATTTCGTGGTTTAGATTCATTGAGGTATCGTTTTTCATCCTTGAAACTCACTTCATCAAGGAGCCCAAAATTCAAAGTGATTTCTAAAGTTTTCAAAGATGAACTAGTCAAATTTTCTAATCTAGCAATAGGTTCTCACATTTATGGTTTTAAATAATTGCATATTTATTTAATTGTTGTTAATTAGATTATTTTAACACAATTGTCCTATACACCCATGTAATTCATGAACTCTAGTCTTTGACCACTCTGTGGATGTTATGATATTATCTTAATGCTTATGAATTCTAGTGTAGTTTTCTATGGGCTATTGAATGATGTTACAATTGTTTTGAGTTGATGTATAAGCTTTATTTTACTAATATATATATTAATTGACCTAGATTCATTAAGTATTATGATTTCTGTATTGAATTGATGATCATGGCCATGGTATGGGCCTTTTGGTATTGTAATAGATGATTTAGCTATGGATTGAAGTGGTGAGAATGTATTGGTGGTAAGATTCCCTAATTCTTCTTATTTTATGTTATGTAGGTCTTGAATTATGATGTGATTGGTATGGTTCACTTATGGTGGCGGTGCTATGTGCTTTACTTGTGAATGATGTGGCCTTGTCCGTGTTACTGTATGTATTATGATGATAATGGCCTTATCAGCACTACTTGATATACTATGATGATTTGTGTAGTTGATTTATGTGAAGTATGATCATATTCATCTACTTGTGATTAAGGTGAAACTATGTGTTCTTTTATTTACATTAGTTGATCATGTTAGACTATGACTATGTCCTTATGTGTGTAGCCTTAGAGTTTATGCATTATTCTTCCTACTTGACTATATTAATCTATGATGGTTACATTGATCATGTTATAGTATTTTATAGGGTGACTTATAGATGGTAATGGTTATTCCTATGTTCTTCTAGAATGATATACCATATGTGATAAAGTGAAATCTTTGTGTGTCTTGTATGGTAAGCTTGTGTCCCTTACTTGATACATGTATGAATGTGAATATGAGATGTATTGACTTAGTATGATAAAGAATCTTAGTATTGTATGTATAAATTACATGTGACCTTGAAGGTCCTTTATGTGGAGCCTTCAACCTCGTTTTAAGGTTATGATATCCTTGAAGTCGAAAGTCGTAATGCTATCCTTTTGGTACATTTGGTGGACTTAAGGTTGGTTAGACGGAACGGAATTAAATCATACTTAGGAAAATCATTAAGCTATCTTATATTCCATTGAAAGGCATCCCGAGGGGACCTCTATTGTAGCGTGAATGTGATTGGGTTATGAACTAGATATAGAACCTCTTCATGTGATCCTTTATGTGAATTACTCTATGAGAAAAAAGGCTAGCACCGAGTGAGTATGGTAATATAAGTATCTCTAGTTAAATAATGAGGCTAGAGTGCAAAGAAACATTGCTTATTCCTTAACCATATGCCTATATTGGATCTGTCCAAGTTCGTTCATTGGCAAGTACAATGCCATCCGTTGGAGTATGACAACTTTGTATTCCATGATTAGATACCATGGTCTATGTTGCTTATTGACTATTCTCATCATATGGGATACCTACTAGTGTTGGATAAGTTGTATGAAGTTTAGGTGGTGGTATGGGACGCTATCTAGACATTGCACAATCGGCTTCGAAGTTGTTAGTGGGTGAGTCCCTAGGTCATCTTCAAGACCATTACTTGAATGTCCTTATATGTGATGAATGTCTCTTAAATGAACTAATGAAAGTAATAACATAAGTTAGAAAGCATGTTAAATGAATGAGAACTTACTTAGAGTAGTTAAGGGTTGTCTAGTTAAGGTGTGTAGGGAACATTAGAATGGTCACTTCATATCTTACCTAGATAAGTCCTAAGAATAACTCTAGTTAGGAGATGTGGTTGATTAAGTAGTCATAATCTAAACTTAGTTAGTCTTAATGACTATTTAGGTAATCTTGGAAGGGATAAGTTCAAAACAACCTATAGTTGGCAAAAGTCCTATGCCGATAATAGAAGAAGGGATCCTGAATTTTAAGTAGGTGATAAAGTGTATTTGAAGATCTCAACTATAAAAGGTGTGATAAGGTTTGGCAAAAAGGGGAAGTTAATTCCCCGGTATGTGTGTCACTATGAGGTTCTGCAAAGGGTTGGAAAGGTTGCATACGAGTTGAGATTATCTAGTGAAATAGCTTCGGTTCATCCGGTATTCCATGTATCCATGCTTAAGATATGGATTGGTGATACCCTGTCCGTACTTCCTATTGAAGGGCTTGGTGTGGATGAGGAAATTCCCATTGAAGACGTTCCGCTGGAAATTTTAGATCGCCAAGTTAAGAAATTGAGGAACAAAGAGGTGGCCTCCTTAAAGATACTATGGAGAAACCACCTAGTTGAGGTAGCAACATGGGAGGCCGAGGCCGACATGAAGTCCTGTTATCCTCATCTTTAGTTAGATGTTCTTAATTTTATTAAAAATAATGAGTAAATTTGAATTTGACTTGTTTTGCAAAAATATGCATATCTATGGTAAAAGGTTTATACTAAAATGAGTTTTCATGCAAAATGCTCGTTTGCTTAATTTGTACTTATTTGTGTATTTGATGTATTGTTGCCTTAATGAAATGGTATTGAGCATGTTAATATGTTGTGGAAGAAGTTTTGGCATAAGTGACTTTATAATCATGTTCAGCTCACGTTGGTATTGAGAAGGAAATTCCTCATGTTGTGATGTTGAGCTCTTATGTGTTGTAAACTATGCATTGAGTTGCTATGTGTAAATTCCATATTATTATTTTGATTTGAGTGGAAACTCTTGTTGGTATTGTATGTTGCTGGTTGGGCTTCTAGTATTTAGTCTTTACTTTCCCTACAGAAGATTTTAGTGTCATTCAAGGACGAATGTTCCTAGGGGGGGATAATGCAACACTCCAAAAGTTCTTGTCACATTCGGAGAGCACCCCTAGATGCGACCGGCGGCGGCGTCCTATCAGAGGACTCAGACAAGCCCTTAGAATTCGTCATAACATGTCATCAGTTAAAATTGCGGAAAAATTTAAAACATTTAATACTATGTGAATTATACATAGACTTCATACATAACAATCATGAAAACATACATAGCGATATTCTAAAACTTGTCTCATATAAAAACCATCTAAAGAGTGTAACATTCCAGAAAATGTACATGACGAGTGAGGAGTCTATTATATTTTAGGAATATGTATTGGGGTACATAGGCATCCCAATGCCCAATATTTAGTAACATTTGGCATGTTTGAGAATATTGGCTTAAGGGTGTTAGCCAATTTTCTAGGTATACATAAGCATTCAAAATATAGTCCAAGCTTGTTTCATAATTGTACCTGCAATGAAGACCTTAAGCTAAAATATTGATTCTCAACCTAACACATTATGTACGAGGCATCCAAGTGTTAAGCCTTGGTACCATAGCACATGATCATTTAAAAAGATCTGTAGAGTAAGAAGTAACCAAGGATATAGTGAGGATCCTTGGGACATCAAAAATGGGAAGCAACACATGTGCTAACCAGCAAAGAGACAAGACCAACGGAATTCGGTTAGGGTGGTTAGGGGCAGGCGCAGATGTGGGGGTCGAGCCATGTGGGGCTGAGATTCCTAACCAACTCTAGGCTCTAACTAACTTACCTAACTATCTAACTATCCTAGGACTAACCGAAATTAACTAACTAGTGTACCTGAAACCTAACCGGGTGACACTAAACTAGTAACTAACTCAAGAGACATCCTAGTACGAACCTAGGATGGTCGAAAAGGGTTGTTTATTGTCCTAGTGACATAGGGGTATTTTTGTGATTACCATAGGTCACTTAATTAAATTACTAACTTCATTAATTATTCAAAAATCATTATGTTAGCCAAGACCCTTAGCCAATTAATTAAAAGAAAGCTTCCATGATGTATGAGTCAAATCTAAAAGTTAAAAACTATAATAAATTGAGCAAAGCATCGATAGACTAGTAATGAGCATTTGCAAGCACATGTAAGCCTCATGAGATGAGGCTACCACCAAGGTGGATAAGTAGTCTCCGAAATCTTCTAGGCTTTGCACTATGTTGCCAGCATAGGAACTAGCAAGTGTAATCCACCTAAGAGATATAAGTATTAATCGGTTTCACTGTGGCAGGTGAACCACCCCTTTTCAGAGTGGGGCACATATTGGATTTCATGTTTATCTCACATGATCTATGCCGGTTAATGCTCAAAGAAAGTACTCGGTTTCACTTTAGCCGTGAACCACCTCTTTTCGGTGTGGGGAAGACCCTAGACTTGGTTTGACTTTAGCCGGTGAACCACCCCTTTTTAGTGTGGGGCAAACACTGAATTTCATGTTAACTTACATGATCTAGGTTCACTTTGATCAGCGAACCACCCCTTTTCAGTGTCGGACAGACACTGGATTTGATGTTAGATCACGTGATCTTTAATGCTAATGATTTCTTTAAGAAAGTAAGAAAAAAAGAAGAAGAAATGTAAGTTCAAAGTGAACTAAACAAGCAAGAGCTTAAGTATAACAAATCATTAGTGGTTGATAAGAATGAAGTTTTAATAATGTTTTTGGTGTATGCCAATAAATGTATATGCCCCAGTATCATCACATTATGCAAATGATCAAATAATGGGCATAGCCAATAAGGATTGACTTATATGACTTCTTATATTATGCAAATGATCAAATAATGGGCATAACCAATAAAGATTGGCTTATAAGAGAAAAAACTTAATAATTCATCAATTGAAGTATTAATATATTCCCCAAATCTTCATAATATGAAGATGATCAAATATTTAGCCTAGCCAATAAATATTGGCTTATAATGATTTCATCCCCGATTGTAGTTAAATCATTTCCTTAATCTATTGGATTACTTACTTGATTCATTGTGGGTATGGGGTTATAATGAATCATTCCACTTGTAAGTAAAACATAGGATCAAAGGATATATTTGAACAGGACAACAAAAATAAGAAAAGAATGAAAAATAAACTAAGTCTAGGAGACATAGCTCTCGGCCTAGAGGGAGCAAATTTATAATTTTTTGTTCGAGTTGTTCTAAAATTATGTTCATGATTCGAAGGTCTTATGTTCATATAGAAAATGAGTTGTGTGCTTTGAATGCATTAAAATATTTCATATTCGTAACATGATTCAAAAATAATGAATTACGAAAGTCTAGTGACTTCACTTTACAGACATGGCATGTTGTTATAGGAAGAGCTTTCCTTTATCATGCATAGTCCTTACGTGTATATGTGCATATACCCGTACTTAGTTAAAGTGTGTACTAACCCTATGCTATTACTATGCTTATAGGCGCAGGTCAGAGAGAAGATTGAAGACTCATTGAAGCAGTTTAGATTAGCAATCTCCAGATTTTGGTAGGTCCTCTTGAGTTCGAGGATGCTACATTCATTATTATAGCTTAGTACATTAGACATATCTAGTGGATGTTGTCCCTAGCGTTTCATTTCAGACATTTTATTCAAAGCTTTGTATTAAGGTCGTTTGGCAAACTATTACGATATATTGATTCTTTCAGTTGATTTGTTTAATCGATTGTAGATGGTTGTTTGGTTTGAGAATATTAGAATATCACTCTATATAATAATTATATTTAAGTCTATGTATACTTCATTATGTTCTAAAAGTTTTTAATTTTCCGCAAATTTAACTATATGATTGTGATGAAAGCTAAGAAGAGGCTTCTCTGCGACCTCTGAGAGGTTAACGACGCTAGTTCCATTCAGATTCCAGAGTCAGGGTTTAACAAAGAGTATGAAACATTACTTAGCCAATAAAATTCAATATGCCAAATAGGCCTTAACACAAAAGAATCCAAAGAACGTAAAAGGAATCAAAAGTATTCTAAATGTGGACACCAAATTTTGACCCTCCACGATACAAATTAATCATCAACCTTATTGAATTCTATACGTTTTAAAATAAGTAGTTTTATGTAAATAAAATATTTTAAACGATACTTGAATTATTTTATTCATTTTCCTTAATTATATTTTCTAAGTAACATTTTTATATTTTTACAGACATTTCGAAATCGTCTCAAAAGATTTTAATTTTAGTAATAATACTTTTAAATTTAGTCTGGTACATTTTATAGTTTTAATTTAGAGTCATGAAATTTGTTTTGCATATAATTGAATTATTTATTTTATTTCGTTAAGTTTGAAAAGTTTGTTATTTAAGTCACGCCAATTCATCTTGATTGAATGTAGACCAAATCTACTAATTAATTCCAATTTGGTTACATTTCAAAACTCATTTTGAAATTTGTTTGGCTATTTTCGTACTCATATCTCAAATTTTATTTTAACCCATCAAAATACCAATTTTGGGTTAAAATCAGCCTTCCCGCACAGCCCATCTTTTTTTATTTATTTCTTTTAAATCCAGCCCACTCTTTCTCAATTGACCAACCCAACTTCTCTCAAGCCTAACCCATTTCTCCTTTACTAAATTTTATTCCTTTCCAACCATTTCTTCTTTTCCATTCGAACTACCATCAGACCTTCTTCTTTCTAGAAACCCAATCCAATTTTGTCAACCAGGCCCAACCCCTTACGTCTTTCTCCTCTTAGCATAACAGCATCTGGCAACGACAAGAAGAGCAACTGCGTCAAAGTTATTCACCATGTTATAACAATTGTAACATGTGAATGACCTAACACGTTTCACGTCCCTCACGCGAAGACAATTTCACGGAAGGAGTCAATTTACACGGAAAAGTAGCGAGCAGAGGATAGTACGCTGCAATTTTTTGTTCCCTTCTTCCACTCGCTCTAAACTCGCAGTGTCAGTAGCCGCATGCTCTCGTCCTTTTGGCTCGAGATCACTCCACGTAGCTCCCAAGAAATATTCACTCAATCCCTATTATCCATCCGCCTTTCCCATTTTGGAATGTTTTCAAATTTCAGAGAAAGTTGTTCATACAATTTTTGGTGAAAGGTTTTTGGGGGCGTTTTGAATTTTTTAGAATGGGTTTTTAATGGGAATTCCATTCTTTCCCACCATAGAAATAAAACCCCAATTTTGCCTATATATAAAGTGTCTTCTAACCATGATCTAGGTTCAGTTGCTAATGTCATGAGCATGTAAATGGTTATATTAAGTTTATGTTTACTTGCTGCCTTTGATGAGGTCCTTTAATACTATATGTGAAGTAAATCTAAAATAGGTTCATGAAGACTAGAGCTTACAGTAAGAATGTTGTAAGTTCTGAATAAATGAGTCTTATGCGATGCTAACCATTCTATGATGTTGTGTGATGTATCATTCACTAGGATGACTTGATAGGTATACTAGTATGGGCAATGGTATGGTACCTTGTCTATGTATTGCACATGTGTACCTTGATAGGATAGTTCCTAGGTTGGTCTTCCAAGTACATGCATAGGATTGTATGAACATATTATGAATATGACTTTTATGCTATGATGTTAAGTATATGATATTATGAAATATGAACATGCATAGTGTCTTGGTGTGTTTATATGAAAGGATTGCTCATGTAGTTATACCTAAGGGCTTGTGCATTGATATATGAACATGTGTGACATTTATGTGGTGTGTGAAAGGTTTGCTCACATACAAGTACACGCACAAACATGTATGAAGATCTAGTCAATAGAGGGTCCTTGAAAGGTGCGCTCATGTGTACCCTAAAAATAAATAGGTTCTTGAATATGTTATAAGCATATAAGGAATCAATATCCTAAGCGTATGTTTATAAAGTAATGTAATAAAGTCTATTCAATAAAGGGAACATAGCTTAGCATCAAGTGAACTTGATAATGAGAGGCGTTGGCTTTTATTGGAGAAAGATTCACCATTGGGTTCTCATAGAGTGTTGACTTCCCTAAGAGGAATATTCATCTATGGTTTCACATGAGGTGGTGGCTTCCCTTTTAGGTAGGTTCACCCATGTTTTCTCATGAGATGAGGCTCCAATACCAATGAGCATGTAGAGGGTTATACATATCTCTTAGCTCCATAAACTATGCTTGCCAAATAGGATCTAGGAAGTGAATTTCACCTAATATTCTAGCATATGTGTTAATGTTCTACTTTGGCTAGGTAAGAACCTTACCTTGGTGTAAGGTTCTACAACATTAAAATCCATGTTTAGCACCCATATTTTTAGTGTCGGTTAAGGCTATAGTTTCCCTAAAGTACAATTGAAAATGGATGTGAAGTAAGAACCGTAACTAGGATAACATAAGGGTCGTTTCTTTGTGCAGCTGGGAGTATGGGACTTCACCTATGCATTGCACAAGTGTCTCTTGAGGGAAGTCCTAGGAAGGTGTTCTAATGTGTATGAATATGGATATGTTCCTTATTCATGACTTTGTATTGATTGTCTACTTCTTGTGATGAAGGGCATGGTGTGAGACCTAATGGATCTATGTGATGGTCTTGTCCTTATATGCACTATGGTGGTTTTAATGACTATATGATGAAAGTCTTGCTTGAAATACATGAAGTTGTCTTAACTTACTTGTTAATGTATGAAATATAATGTTAAAGCTTGTGGTCTTATGATAGGTCTACTAAGTATCTCTGATGTTATGGGGCTTCACATATTCATTGCACTAGTAGACTTAGAGTAGGATTATGAGTAAGATATTATAATGCATTGATGTGAAGTGAAGTTAGTATACATGTAAGTTGATGTAGCTTACTGTAATATTCTTATGGTATTGTCTTAAATGTGTCTTTGATGTATTATACTTCTATGATGGTATGTGTTAACTTATGTA
>JAPDHL010001910.1:860229-968229 GCA_032847665.1 Solanum chilense | reverse complement strand
CAGTTTTTCCCTAAACAAAAATTTTTAACCAAACGACTAAACAGGTCGTTACAGTATGGTTTTCCTTGTGACCTTAAGGTGATGCATTGCACCAAGTATCACTAGAGGGTTACTTGGGAGGATAATAATTTAAAAGCATAGGTTCACTGTAAAGAGGAAAAGCTTACTGTAAAATGCTTTCAAATGTGGCTTAAATTCTCTATGTGATTTTCTATGATGTTTGGCCTTTTAATATGTATCTATGAAATATGTTAATGGTATAAATGCTATTGTATGAAGGTTTTATGAAGATTTACTCAAAAAGGAATGAAGTATGATATAACAAAAATGTCCCTTTTAAATGCATATTTTTGCATGGTTTTCATACTTAGTGCATTCTTGTACTAACTCCATTCTTCTCTACTTTTTACATTAAGTGTAGGTTATGAAATATTAAGGGATGCCTCTATGATTGAGGAGCTTTATATGTTTTTACCAATCTCAACGGAAGGAATCCTTAAATGTAAGGATGTCCTATGTGAGTGTCCCTAAAGTACTCTTATAATATTGAGTCTAGGAAGGCAAAAAGAGACCAGACTCTTTATATATGTATATATGACGTAATATTCTAGCTTATGAAGTGCGAAAAAAGTTCTAAATTTTTTGCTAAATATACCTATGAGAATGCAATGAATGATACCTATGCGCTTGTATAAGACCTCTTAAAGGTCAAGTACGCCATTTTACTTCTAGGAGGTGCTTCTCGAATGTGACCAAACATGGTATCAGAGCATGAGGTTTATGAAACTGGCTTTAGGTTTTAAAAGTCTCATATTGCCTCTCTAGTAGAGTCTCGATCATCGGTGTGAATCGCGACAGATCTTTGATCGAGAGGCTAAAAGAAGATAGAGTTTCCCTTTTTCACTATTTCTATGTCAATAGACTCCATTTAAATGGTAAAGATGGATGTTGCCTCAGTGTATATGTATAATGGTTCAAATGTTTCCCTTCTATATATGTGTGACTCTTCATGATTGTATTACATGGATTGAAGTCTTTGTATTGGCTTTGTCTTAGAAGGAATGGTAGCATGTTGTCCTTGTAGGGTGATGATGTGGGTTTGATTGACGTACAAGTCACCTTACTTTAAGGTTGAACGAAAAAGGAGAGTCCCTATGGTTAAGTCTTCTCAATTGTTTTCCCTAATGTTGTATGATCTTTTTGTATTGTATTGTTGCAAACCTTATCTGATTGAAAAGTATGACTTAACTTGAAAATATTTTGAAAATTTGCATAGATGATAAGGTTTAGAATGCCTTCATTGACTTACTGTAATTCCTTCTAAAGAGGTAATCACTTTTAAGTGATGAAAATGAAGGTTGTTAAGTTAAGATCCTCTTGAGGTTGGGTTAAGTTTCTCCTAATTGGGTTAACCCTAAGTGGGGGATGGTTATAGGAGTAGTAAGGTTGTACATATGTCCATCTTATCCTTCTATTCTTATTTGATCTTAAAACTAATGAATTCTTAGTAAGCTTGTTCATGATAGACCTATTATCTAAAGTATGAATTGCATGACCTCTATATGTATGGTATGTCTTGATTGACCCTATCTTAAGAGTATTTTGAATATTCTAAGGTAATTGAAAAGAAATTTTGATTAACTTCATGTTTTTCTCATGTTTATTGTGCATATTGATATGCTAGTTATGAATTTAACTTCATGGGATAAGGTAATAAGCATGTTTGAGGTCACTCTTAATGTCTAATATTTAGACTTGTAATGAGTAATTTTAGTCCCCTTCAAATTAAAATGATAATTTTTTTGAAAACTATGTGAGTTTTATGTTTTGGAAAGCATGATTGTAGGCTAACTGTTGGAAAATGAAGGCATGATTAGCTATTGTCCGTGTGAGTACATATGATTTGTGTTATTTTTCCTAAGTGATGCTTACTATGAAGGCTATAGCTATGTTCGAAATTGAAATTTTTGACATGACATCCTATTGTGGTGATACGTGTTGAGTAAGTTATCAATTTGGCTTCACTAGTAAGGATGTTAGAACATGCCATGATTAAAAGTTGAGAAATTTGCATATTACAGTAAAGTTGACCTTTGTGCAATTGCTTGGGTATTAACTCATGAGAGATTTAAGTATGTTGAGGGGAAGGAGATTCCTCCATGGACACAACTAAACATGGTATGGTTGAGTATTACGCTCATAGCACTAGGTCTAACTAATAAAGATCCTTGTTGATTCAATTGCCTCAAGTCTATGTGCATCGAAGTATGAGTGCCTAATTGTTTCTTGAATGTGGTTGAATCTGCCTAAATATGACTTAAATATGGTTGCATGATAAAATCTTAATAAAATGAAATGAAAAGGCCATGTTTTTATTAGTAGAAGGATGTTCCTCCTGTGAACATGATAAGAGCCTATGATTATGATGCATTAAAGAGTGAGTGAATAAAGGTTTTGTTGTCATGTGTGCATTAAGTGCTAGATGATTTGAAGTTGTGTTCCTTGTATGTTTGGTGCATTGAATTCAATGTTGTAATGTTATGAATATGGAAAGCTTATCTATGCATCATTGAAGTCCTTGTTGTGATTAAAGTGTTCTAAGTGTCATTTAATGACGAATTTTCCCAAGTGGGGGATATTGTGCTATGTATTCCGAACTCAAACTAACAAATTTTCCTTTGAGTTGTTTCATCCCAAGGTACTTACAAACTTGTCTATGTCGATTAAGCTGGTCGAGCATCCTTACTTCACTAGATCAAAAGTTCCTGTAGATTCTTTTCCCGACCAAAGTTTAGATAAGGCAAAAGTAGTAATGGGGGACAACAACGAAGAAATCAGCATTACAGACATTGTGGTGGTTCAACCCACCATAGCAGATTAGAATGAACTTATTATGCAACTAATGTACCAGATCACAGAGATGAGGGTGGAAATGCAAAAGAGTCAGGATATGCCTCTACCAGACTTTACCTCCAATATTGTTACTGATGGAATGCCTCCGATGTACTCTCCTTGTTCAAACATGGAACAGGCTCAGAATCCATTATCCAGTCATGCTTAGAATCCCTCAATTATCAACCTAACTATGCAAAATTCTCAATACACCTCAGCCGCCTACAAGAACCTACCCCTTCCTCAAAACAATAATTCCTAAATACGACCTCACCCTGAAAAAGCCAATCAGCAAACCGTTCCACTATCACAAAACCAAAATACATTCAACCCCGCAAAAATACATCCATCACAAAAATCAACATACTAATCCCCAAACCTACCCTCAAAATTACAAAGATACTCAAAATGCCCCAAGTCCTTTCATTTCTACGTTACTGCCCAGAAAAACCACCTTCCAAATTCTTGTTCCAAATGATCACAACGTGAATAGTTCTGAGCTCGAACATTATAAGAAGAAGGAAAGGGAATGTAGATGAAAGAAGAGGCCGCAAAGGTAGACATAAAGGAGGAGATCCGAAGTGCAATGAAGGAGCTTCAGTGCACTCCTGACGTCACCGATTTAAACTATGAAAACTTATTATTTCATCCGAATAAGGACCTCCTTGAACGGTTCAAAATGAAAAATTTTGACACTTTTGGAGGAATAGGGAACCCCTTAGCGCATCAAAGGGCTTACTGTGACTATCTCGCAAGAGTTGGGAGAGATGAAGCTGTGATAATGCGGCTTTGTAGCGTATGTTTGAGCGAGAAGCTTTTGAATTGTTTACCTCTCACGAGACCAGACACTGGCCCAGCTGAAATGCCTTGTCTAGAGACTTTATTGAGAGATTTTCTTACAACGTAGAAATTTTCAAAATACCCCTACCCAAATTATCAAAAACACTCTCCCTTTCGTTTATCAAACTCGACCTCCCATCTATGAAAATTCTCCCCCAGCTTACAAAACTCTATCTAATCATTACAAAAGTGTTGCTTCCAACGGCACCAATATGCTGTCAAATTACCAAGCGCCTCGCCCAGTATATCAAGCCCAAGCTCTAGTTTACTAAAATATCTCCCCAAACTACCAAGCTCCATTGAAAAATTACAAGACAAACCCCTATCCCAAATATCAAGCTCCCCGTCCTAATGTCCAAAATTATCGTCAAATACCTCCTCCTCAAGGAAACTATGATCCCCCTCGTCCTTGATTTGAGAAAAAGCCCGCTAGAACTTTTATTATTCTTGTCAAAAGCCGAACAAAGTTGTATGAGCGATTAACTGTGACACGTTATATCCATCCAATGGGGCCAATGCCAGAGGACACTAGTTCCCGATTTTACAAACACGATCAAAAGTGTGTATATCACTCCAATAGCATTGGACATGATACTGAGGATTATACAAACCTCAAGAACAAAATCCAGGATCTAATCGACTAGAAGGTGGTCTCACTCGAGACAGTCACGCCGAACGTCAATATTAATCCTTCGCCAAATCATGGGGCATCAATATCAATATGATAGAGATGGACGACGATTGGGGCATGATGAAGACAATAGTTCCAATTGTTCATGATGAGTTGGAAAAGGTTGTGGATTCTTTAAGCATCAAAGAAAAGGAGGAATTTGTGATTCTGACACCCACAAAGGTTGTTGCCTTGGTGCAAATAGAAACTCCCGCTAGGCCAAGGTTTGTGATCGAAACCACTTAAGCTTAGGGTATGACTAGGCATGACCCATGTTATACTTTATCAGAATTGGCCCATGGAGGGAAAAAGAAGGACAAAGGAAAGAGGTCGATAAGTTAAGTCGAAGCTATAGAATTCTGGAGAAAGATGCAACCAAAAGACTATTCTATTGTTAAGCATTTGAGAAAATCCCGACTTAAATTTATATGTGGGCCCTGTTAATTATTTTGCATCTACATAGGTTAACCTTGATGAAGGATTTGGATTATACATATGTGCCCGTGTGCACCAACAGTGACAATGTAGCTGCCACGATCAACCAGGTTATCCAAGGACATTGGATCAGCTTCTGTGATGAAGAGTTGCCCTTCGAAGGGAGAATTCACAACAAATCTTGGCATGTCACTATCATATGACGAGAAAGGGTTTTAAACCGTGTCTTGTTAGATGATGGATCTGGTCTCTATGATTGTCCATTGTCGACTCTGAGATAGTTAAGGTTTGATTTGGGGAAGCTTTAACAAAACCAAGTCAAAGTGAGAGACTTCGATGAGGTATAAAGAGACATGCTAGAATCTTTAAAACTAGGTCATTCAGATGGGTCCTGCATAGTTCAATGCAAAGTTTTAGGTCATGCACATCGACACTAGCTACAACCTTCTTTGGGATGACCAGTCATCCACATGGTTGGGGTTGTGCGTTCTACCCTTTACCTACTGATGAAGCTTTTCTATAAAGAGGAGGAATTGGTTATTCACGATGAAGGAAGCCACTCCGGTGGGCATGCGCCAATCATAGATGAAGTCTCTCAAGGCACTGATTTCTATACATTGGAGCTGGTTAATACCACCGGTTATAATTTGACTTCACAAACCCCAATGCCCTCTACGTACAAGATAATCACCATTGTGATGCTCCAAAATGGATTTGAGTCAGGTTTAGGATTGGAAAGATATTTCCAAGGAATTGTCGATTCTATTCAAGTTCGCGTCAAAGGAGCAACGTATGGTTTGGGGTACGTCTCCACAGATGATAAGATGATGATAAAGAAGAGTGGTGATCAAGAATTTTCTAGACCAATCCCTCATATGTACTAGTCATTTCCAGTCTGAGAGTATGTTGATCGTGATTGCCTTGGGGAAGGAGTCTAGGGACTTTTTTAAATGATTGATGTTTTCATAGAGGATAATGTCGAGCTAGCTGGTATCTGCAATGTTGAGCCTAGAGAATCGTTGCAGAACTAGACCTCCACAACAATCTTGATTCCCCGACTATCTTGGAAGATGGACATTGTTTATGCCTATTTTGAAAATTGGTGGTAGTCCAGAAGAGGCCTGAAACCCACCGTTTGTAGTTTCATTAATTACTTGAATTTTGAAATTCCACCGTAATGTTTAAAAAGGCAACATGTCCCTTTCCATGGCAAAAATTTGCATTGTTTTCCAATTTGAATGAAAGTCTCTTTTATTGAAAACTTGTTTATTTCTTATTTTCTTATTTTACTTTCCTGACTTTGTTTATTTATGATTTCAATTATTTTATATTAAAACCTACCAATATCATGTCATGTAATGAGCTGAGCGAACAAAATGAGGCAGGTGATGATGAAGGTGAAGAATATGAAGAAAAAAATGAGATACCAGAATATGTTACTAAGGAATTCTAGCAGTTTGAGAATCAACATAAGACAAATTTTGAAGAAACTGAGTCTTTGAATCTAGGAGACGAAGAGTGCATCAAAGAGGTCAAAATAGGTGTTCATCTATGCAATGCCCCAAAATGAACTAAGGTGAACTAGAGACTCACGAGTGTTTATTGAGTTAATTTTGCTTTAAAATGAGTTAATTTAGTGTTATTAGGCAATGTGTGAATTTTGGTTAAGGTTGGAGGTCAAATGTCCAAGAATGTCCATGACGTTAAGAAGGTGTGCCTTAGAAAATGTTCTTCTGTCTTGTTGTGTTTGATTGAGTTTTACTTGTTTGTTTTGCTTGTAAATGATGTGGGATGTTCCTAAGCCTGGACGAATTATTTTAGGGGTTTAACGTATGGGAACGACCCCACTTAGAACCCACAAGGGGCTCAAGATAAAGGGCAAAAGACTTGGACAAACTACCAAAAATCACTGCTCCATCGACGATGCAATCTACTGGTCGTAGACCTATTGACGCCCCATCGACTGGGGGACGTAGTCCCATACTTAGTGGGATGTCTAGACCCCCTCCCACGTGGAAGACTCTTAAGTCATTGACGCCCAGCACGACGGGCCGTCTACCAGGTGACACCCCGTAGCTTGGGTCATCGATTGACTCCTCCCAAAAGTTGTTGAAGCTTGCTGCCAACTTGGGGTGTTTTGGGTAAATTCACCCCAAGTATTTTATAACCCTAGGTCAAAATTTTTACTGTTTTTAAGTTAGATTAAGTTAGTTTTAAGCCCTAGACATAGACAATACCCCTCACTTCAAATATTCAAACTCCCTCTCTAAAGAAAACTCTATCAAAGTCACCATTGGATCTAAGACTCTAGGAAGGCAAGGAGGGCAGGTTTGGACGTGTGTCTTCATAAAAAAAATTAGTGATTTTCCTTCTATTTTAGGTATGATATACATCCTTGAACCCACTTCCGTTCATGGAGTCATTTCCAAAAAAATTCAAAAAGGGTTTTCCAACTCAAAGTCCTTCTATCTTTGGTTTTAAGTATCAGACTTCTTGTAAAAATGTTATAATTGTTTAAATGTGTTTATTCTTGTATGAATTGATTATTTTCATGTTAAAAACCTAATGAACTCATGTATATGCATATTTCAAACTTTTAGCTTAAGGAATGGGTTAAATGAGCATGTTTGGGTATGGTATGAACTTGGTTTTCTTATGTTGCTATGTTGGTTTAGCTTCTACCCTAAGGGACTTATTATGATGAAATATTTATAAATTGATTGTAGTTGATAATGGCTTGGTTAAATGGTGAATTACTTATATTGCATAGGTATTTATTGTAAATTGCTCTTAAGTGGTATGGTCCACCTTCTTGGTGGAGGTGATTATTTAATAAACTTGATATTTCTTAGTATGCTTTGTGAGTGTAGCTTTGAAGGCCTAGTGTATGAAATGAAGTGATATTGAAGATAATTCTTGTCTTCTGTTTTGTGAAGTTGAATAGCATGTTTGGCTTAGATTATGCCTAGGTAAAGAATATTACTTGTGAAGCATGTAAAGACTGTGTAAATTGATGAATGTTGGACTAAACCATGTATATAAGCTAATTTTCGTGAAATGATGCTTATATCCAAGATGTTCTCACAAGTACACACAACACACCTTAATGAATGTATGGAGCTAAAATGAGTAATTATAGGAGTTTTAAGGTGAACACTCTTCGTGAATTGAGATGAAGTGGTTAGTAGCAACTTCACTACATCCTAGGAGCTTTCTAATATAGGTCGGAGGATAAAATCCCATCATGAGTTGAGATGTGGTGTTCACTAGCTAACCTTAACCAATAGTTTAAAGTGTTTAGACTGTGGGAGTTATGTCTAGCACCAAGAGGATATGAAGAAGAGGTGGTTACACTTCGTGAGTTGAGATGTTGTATTCCAATGAACCTTTTGAGATGAGTACTCCTCGTGAGTAGAGAATGAGTACTTAGTAGCAATCTCCTTATCCCTTAACTATTCACCCGCATAGGTGTACCAATTGGAAAATCCTGGTAAAAGCTAAAAGGAGAGACCATACTCTAGGCATGTGAGGATCCCTCATCATATACGAGTTAATGTTGGGATTCCATGTCTATCTCTAATGGTCTATGTCGGTTAAGCTAACCCTCCACAAAAGAATTGATTAAACTAAGTCTTCTAAAAGAACGTACTACTTAGGGTAGGTGGTGGTATGGGACGATATCTAATCATTGCACTAGGTGAGACCTTCCGAAAGGGAAGACTTTGTGTCAAACCTTCTAAAAGAATGTACTGCTTAGGGTAGGTTGTGGGTATGGACGCTATCTACTCATTGAACTAAGTAGGTGTTCCTAAAGGGATTACATTGATTGTTTGTTGGGTGCCTTTTGATGTCTTGTCATTGATTGATGAGCTTGTTTCTCCCGAGTTGACTAAGACGAAAAGGGTAGTCTTGAGGATTGACTTGGTGTGTATTGGAGGAGGTATATGCATATTTCCATCATGTCTTACCTAGTGAGTCTTAGGATAATCCCAAGGTAGGGAAACTCTTATGGAAAATAGTTCACTTTCTCTTTTACTTGGCGTTAGAAGTTCACTCATTTAGAATATGATAATTCATTGTGAATGCCTTAAATGATTTCATTGATAAAGCTCGGATTAGTTCGCTGTAAATGTTAGTTACAGTTTACTGTAATATTTTTGGAAAGTTACTATAAAGTGTCTCTTTTGTGTAAAATAATGGAATCCATCTCTATGTATTAAATGATGTTCCTTACGATGTTTTGCTTCTATATCCTTGAATATTTTACTTAAATTGCATGAAATGTTATTTTACTAAAATGTCTCTTTTCTCATGTTTTTGCATATTCCATACGTTGTACATTATTTGTACTAACCCCATACTTTTCTACACCTTCTAAGTATAGGTTGAAGACTTTTTGGAACATTCGAAGTCAAAGCTTAGGAAATTCACCCTCTCAAGTATTGGTATGTCCTCATATATTCGAGGACATAGTCATTATTTCTTCATATCATTATTAAGACTTAATATGTATTTGATTTTAATGTAAAGAAACGTGTCCCTAAGATTAATATATGTTGTGTGTTAAGTTGGCTTGTGACGATGGGATTTATTAAGTATTTGTGAAAGATTTCCTTTTTATTAATTTTTTCGTGAAAAGTTTTAATTCCACACTACTTTTCATATATTATGTAATGAATGCTAGTTAAATGGCTTGTATAAGACCCCAAAGGGTCAAGTACGCCTGGTCACGAAATGAGGGTTCTCCCTAACTTCAAGAGGTGCTTTCAGGTCGTGACAGAATTGGTATCAAAGCGTAAGGTTTTGGGAAATACATTAAGGTCTAAAAGTCTCACAAGACACGTCTAGCAGAATCTTGGTCATTTGTGCTGGTCGCGACACATTTTTGGACAAGAGGCTATTGGACGATAGAGTTTCACTTTCTTCATTATTTAAATCATGCCATAGAAATAAACTCCATAAGGTCACAATATTTTATGTTCCCTTGTTCGATTGTCTTCTAGGTGTGTTTGCTTGGAATGGGAGATGTTTCTAAGTTTGAGGGAGAGAAAAGGTGAGTTTTGATGTTATGATGGTTTTGTGGATAAAAGAGCATATGTGTAGGTAAGTTTTGAAATTTGGGATGTGATGTCATTTATGGCTAGGTGTGAATTATGAGGTTGGGGAGTGTTGTGATGAGAAACTTTATGGTGATGTAGTTCTAAGCATAGTAAGAGTTATAAGAATGAATTAAGTGCTTTTGAGAATAAATGAGTTATCTTGTGATTATGTTCAATGATGGTAGATATTCTTTAAGGTGTGAATTTGAGGCAATGTTGAGCGAATGTGGAGATTTTATAGAAGTTCAAGGCAACTCCCTTGTGTGACTAATGTTTCATAGTGTTCTTGTGATTGATGGATGTTGTGGTGTAGGATTACACTAAGATGGAAATGTGGTATAAATATCTAGTGAGGAAGTTTTGTTCCATGAGATTGAGTTAAGTGATGCCTAAGAGTTGAATGACGTGATGTTTAAGAGAGTTCGCTTAGGCTTCAATCCAAAAAGGGAAGTGTTATGCTTAACTTGTAAGATTGATGTTTAATCTTGAGGTGCATGAGTTGAGGGTAGTGTGAGTTCTTACCTTGTGAGAGGCATAATTATGCTTTGAAGTATGAGGACATGAAGATGACTTTACCCTAAGGGGGGGAGGATGAATGTTGAGTAAAATGGCATGTAATGTACTTCGTCCGAGAGAATTCTCAAGGGTCACTAAGTGGGAGTGTTAGTATGGGATGCTACTCTTAAATTGCACTTAGTGAAACTTACCAAGTCACTTTGGAGTATGTTAGTGTGGTCTTTTCCCTCATAGTGTCATGACATCATGTTAAAGTTGCTTGAAACTTGCATTACTGAAATTTTAAGCATGTGACATAGTGATGTTTTAAATTCACTATAATGAAGTTGAAATTTTTTTTAAAAAAATGCATTTTTCATGAATTGTGGTTTGAAGGTGTTATAAGAGAAATAAATGTGACTTTATAGTTCATATGATCATTTCATCTTGATGAATTGCTTAAAAATTGATTTTTTAAAAAAAAAAATTGGTATGTTTAACAATGAGCATAGTGAACCTCACTGTGAAACTTTTGATTTTTGAAAAAAAATTTGTCTTGAATTGAGGTTCAATGTGTGAAAACGTATTGTATATGAGCATGTTTAATGTTGGAGAAGGTAGTTCCTCCATAGGAGAGAAGGTTAAGGGTGAGTTTTAAAAATTTTGACGTTTGCAAGGATTGCCAATGTTGATAAGTGTTCGAAAATGTGAAATGATGCTCCTTGATAGTTGATGATTTGATTTAGAGTGTTTGAGACTTGATTGTAATGCGTTATGTGATGTGAAGTGACTCCTTGTTGTTCTTGAAGTTTTAGTGTCATTCGAGGATGAATGTTATTCTAAGTGGGGGAGAATGTAATGCCCCATAACGAACTAAGGTGAACTAGAGCCTCGCAAGTGTTTCTTGAGTTACTTTTTTTTAATGAGTTACTTTATTATTCTTAGGCATTGTGTGAATTTTTGTTAAGTTAGGAGGTCAAACGTCCAAGAACGTCCATGACGTTCGGAAGGTGTGCCTTAGAATGTGTTCTTGCGTCTTGTTGTGTTTGAGTGAGTTTTATGTGTTCGATTTGCTTGAAACTGATGTGGGATGTTGCTATTACTTGTACGACTTAGTTTAAGGGTTTAACGTCCGGTCACGACCCCACCTAGGACACACAAGGGACCCTAGATGAATGGCCCAAGACTTGGACCAAACAGCCAAAAATCACTGATCCATTAATGAGGCAGTCTACTGGCCGTAGACCTATCGTTGCCTGTTGAAAGGGGGTGTATTACCATACTTAGTGGTAATTCTATCCCCCCCCATTTATCAGCCTCTGAAGTCATCAGCCCAGCAGGACTGGTCGTCCACCAGGCGACGCCCCGTAGCTTGGGTAGTCTATTGACTCCTCCCAAAAGCTGTTGAAGCTTGCTGCCAACTTGGTGTGATTTGTGTAAATTCAACCCAAGTCTTTTATAAACCTAAGGTCAATATTTTTAGTGTTTTTAATTTATATTTAGTTAGTTTTAAGTGATAGACCTAGACAAGGCCCCTCACTTCAAATATTCAAACTCCCCCTAAAGAAAACTCTCTCAAAGTCACCATTGGAGCTAAGACTCAAGGAAGGCAAGGAGGGATGATTTGGACGTGTGACTTCATAAAAAATAGTGGGTTTAATTCTCTTTGAGGTATGATATCCATCCTTTAATCCTCTTCCATTCAAGGAGTCATTTCCAAAAGAATTCAAAAACGATTTTCAAACTCGAATTCCTTCTATCTTTGATTTTAAGTATGGGTCTTCTTGTAAAAGTGTTCTAATAGTTTAAGTGTGTTTATTCTTGTATGAATTGATTATTTTCATTTTAAAAAACTAATTAACTCATGTATAGGCATTTTTAAACTATTAGCTTAAGAAATGGGTTAAATGAGCATGTTTGGGTAAGTTATGAACTTCGGTTTTCTTATGTTGTTATGTTGGTTTAGCTACTTCCCTAAGGGACTTATTATGATAAAATATTGAAAAATTTATTGTAGTTGATAATGGCTAGGTTAAATGATGAATTTCTTATATTGTATAGTCCTTATTGTAAATTGCTCTTGAGTGGTATGGTCCACCTTCTTGGTGGCGCTGTTTATTTAATAAACTTGATATTACTTAGTATGCCTTGTGAGTGTAGATTTGAAGGCCTAATGGATGAAATGAAGTGATATTGATGATAAGTCTTGTCTTGTGTTTTGTGAAGTTGAATAGCATGTTTGGCGTAAATTATGCCTATGTAAAGTATATGACATGTGAAGCATGTAAAGTGTGTAAATTGATGAATGTAGGACTAAAGCATGTATATAAGTTAATGTTCGTGAAATAATGCTTATATGCATGATGCTCTCTCAATTACACACAACACACCTAAATGAATGTATGGAGCTAAAATGAGTAATTAGAGGAGTTTTGAGGTGAACACTCTTCGTGAGTTGAGATGAAGTGTTTAGTAGAAACTTCACTACATCCTAGGAGCTTTCTAAGATAGGTCGGAGGATGAATTCCTGTAGTGAGTTGAGATGTGGTGTTCACTAGCTATCCTTAACCTATAGTTTAAAGTGTTTAGAATCTGTTGGAGTTATGTCTAGCACCGAGAGGATATGATGAAGAGGTGGTTACACTTCTTGAGTTGAGATGTTGTATTTCAATGTACCTCTTTAGATGAGTACTCCTTGAGAGTAGAGAATGAGTACTTAGTAGCAATCTCCTTATCCCTTAACTATGCACCCGCATAGGTGTAGCCATTGGAAAAGCCATTTAAAAGCTAAAAAAAAGAGACCATAGTCTAGGCAAGTGAGGATCTTTCATCATATACGGGTTAATTTCGAGATTCCATGTCTATATCTCGTGGTCTATGTCGGTTAAGCTAACCCTCCACAAAAGAATTGATTGAACTATGTCTTCTAAAAGAACGTACTACTTAGGGTAGCTGGTATGGGATGCTATCTACTCATTGCACTAGGTAAGACCTTTCCAAAAGGGAAGACTTAGTGGCAAACCTTCTAAAAGAATGTACTACTTAGGGTAGGTGTTGGTATGGAACGCTATCTACTCATTGCACTAAGTGAGCATTCCGAAATGGAAGACTTTGGTTGTTTGTTGGGTGCCTTTTGATGTCTTGCCATTGATTGAGGGGCTTGTTTCTCCCGAGTTCAGTAAGCCGAAAGGGGTAGTCTTGAGGATTTTTTTGGTGTGTATTGAAGGAGGAATATGCATACTTCCTTCATGTCTTACCTTAGTGAATCTTAGGATAATCCCAAGGTAGGGAAACTCTTAGGGAAAATGAGTTCACTTTCTTTTTCGCTTGGCGTTGGAAGTTCACTCATTTCGAATAGGATAATTCATTGTGAATACCTTAAATGATTCATTGTTAAAGCTCAAATTAGTTCAGTGTAAATGTGTTGGATTTTACTGTAATAATTTGGAAAGTTACTGTACTGTTTTGTGTAAAATTATGGAAAGCAATCTCTATGTGTTAAATGATGTTCCTTACGATGTTTTGTTTCTAAATCCCTGAATATTTTACTTAAATAGCATGAAATGTTATTTTACTAAAATGTCCCTTTTCTCATGTTTTTGCATATGCAATACTAATTACATTATTTGTATTAACCCCATATTTTTCTATACCTTATAAGTATAGGTTGAAGACTTTTTGGTAGATTCGAAGGAGAAGCTAGGGAAATTCACCCTTTGTAGAAATGGTATGTGCTCATATATTCGAGGACATAGTCTATTGTTTCCTAGTTTCATTATTAAGACTTAATATGTATTTGATTTCAATGAAAAGGGTCGTGTCCTTAAATTATTTTATGTCGTGTCTTAAGTTTTCTTGTGACGATGAGATTCGTAAGTATTTATGAAATATTTCCTTTTTATTAATTTATTTGTGAATAGTTTTAATTCTGCACTACTTTTCATGCTTGTACAAGACTCCAAAGGGTAAAGTACGCCCAGTCACGAAACGAGGGTTCTCCCTAACTTTTAGGAGGTGATTTTGGGTCGTGACAATCTAAATGAAGCTCAAAGAAAAGAGACAATTCATTTGCTTACTGAATACATTTATGTATTTATCAAGGTTTACTGTGACATTCTAGGGCTAAGTACAAATGTGGTGTCTCACAAGTTGCCGATTAATCTGGGATTCAGTCAAGTGAAACAAAAGGCTCGGAAGTTCAAACCCGAGCTAAGTTGAAGATTAAAGAAGATATCACCAAACAGATTGAGTCTTAAATATTGGAAGTTACGCAATACCTGACTTGGTTGGACAATGTTGTTCCGATTGCCAAGAAATCTAGGAAGATAACAATTTGTGTTGATTACAGGGATTTCAAAAAAGCAAGTCCTAAAGACAAATTTCCGTTGTTGAACATTAACATTCTGATCGATAACTGTGCTACGCATGAAATGCAGTCATTTGTGGATTGTTACGCAGGTTATCATCAGATCCTAATGGATGAAGAAGATGCAGAAAAGACATCTTTTACGATGCCTTGGGGTTTATATCTTTACAGGGCGATGCCATTTGGTCTCAAAATGTCGATGCTACTTATATAAGGGCTATGAAGACCATATTTCATGACATTATCCACAATGAGATCGAGGTGAATGTAGATGACATCATAATAAAGTCTCGCAATAGTTCAGACCACTTGACACATTAAAGGAAGTTCTTTGGTCCTTTGCATCGTTACAACTTGAAGTTAAATCCTGCCAAATGCGCTTTTGGGGTACCATCCGGCAAATTATTGGGGTTTATAGTTAGCAGATGGGGCATTGAGCTCGACCCTTCTAAGATCAAGGCGGTTCAAGAGCTACCTCCTCCGAAGACTCAAAAGGAAGTGATGATTTTCTTAGGGAGCTTGAACTATATCAGTCGGTTCATACCTCAATCCACCGTGGTGTGTGAGCCTATATTCAAGCTATTGAATAAACATACTTTTACAAAGTGGACTAAAGAATGTTAGACTTCTTTTGATGCTATGAAGAATTATTTGATCAATCCACCAGTGTTCGTTCCTCCCCGAGAAGGGAGCCCATTGCTACTGTATTTGTCCGTCTAAGATAATGCATTTGGATGTGTAGTTTGTCAACATGATGAGACAAGGAAGAAAGAGCGATCAATTTATTACATAATCAAGAAGTTCACTCCATACGGTTCTTGTTATACTCTTTTGGAAAGAACATGTTGTGCTTTAACTTGGATTGCCAGAAATTGAGTCATTATTTGTCTTCTTATACTACATATCTCATTTTAAGAACTGACCCATTGAAATATATTTTCCATAAGGTGATGCCGACCGGAAACTTCGCCAAATGGAAGATGCTTTTGAGCGAATTCTATATTGTGTGTGTTACTCAAAAAGCGATAAAAGCACAAGCCTTGGTTGATCATCTTACAGAAAATCCCTACGATAAAAATTATGAACCACTCAAGACTTATTACCCCGTTGAAGAGGTATCATTTGTGGTGAAGAGATCGCTGAAGCATATCCTGGTTTGAGGGTATTCTTTGATGGAGAAGAGAATCACCAAGGAAAAGGTATTGGAGTAGTATTAGTGCCAGCATCCGGTCAGCACTATCCTATGGCAGCTAAGCTCCTATTTAATTGCACGAACAACATGGTTGAATACGAAGCTTGTATCCTCGGTTTGAAAATGGCCATCGACATTAATGTCCACAAGTTGTTGTTTATCGGAGATTCAAATTTGTTGATTCACAAGGTTCAAGGAGAATGGGCCGTAAAAAACCCAAATATTATACTATATGTGCAATATATACAAAATTTGTCTAGAAGATTCCGTAAGATTGAGTTTAGACATACTCTAATAGCACAAAATGTGTTCGATGATTCTCTTGCCACCATCCCCTCAAAGTTTAAGCATCAAGATACTAATTATATTGACCCTCTGGAAATAGTGCTGAAAGAACATCCAGTCCATTATTTACATGTTGAAGCAGAACCAGACGTTTTGCCATGGTATTTTCATATGAAGAAATATTTAGAGTCTGGAATTTATCCTGAGAATGCGACATTTAGCAAGAAGAAGTCGATACACCGTATGGCCCTCAAGTTCTTTCTAACTGAAGAAATCCTTTATAAGAGGACTCCAGATTTACGTCTTCTTAAATTTATTGAGACTGGTGAAGCTTCGAAGCTTATTGACAAATACACGCAGGAGTTTGAGACACGCACATGTTTATTTGGTAAGGAAGATCCTTCGAGCTGGTTATTTTTGGATGACTATGGAGCACGATTGTTGCAAGTTTCTGCAGAAATATCATGAATGTCAAGTTCATGGTGATTTGATTAATAAATGTCATAAATGTTATTTTTGGGGCACACACATAAATGGACCACTTGACGCATTTAAGGAGTGTCACCCCACGAACTTAATATTATGGGTTCACCTTGGCCATTTGTAGCTTGGGCCATGGATGTCATTGGTCCAATAGAGCCAACCACCTCTAACGGACATAGATTTATTTTGGGTGCAATTGATTACTTCACCAAGTTGGTGGAAGTATCGTCGTATAAGACGCTGACCAAGAAACCTGTAGCTGATTTTGTTTGCAACAATCTGATTTATAGGTTTGGAGTACCAGAATCCATCATTGCTGATTATGGTGCGAATCTCAACAGTCACTTGATTAGAGTTATATGTGAGCAGTTTCAGATTACTCATCGAAACTCAACCACTTATCGCCCTCAAATGAATGGAGCTGTAGAGGCTGCCAATATGAAAATCAAGAAGATTCTAAGGAAAATGATTGACAGTCAACGAGGTTGGCATGAGACGTTTCAATATGCTTTGTTGGGTTATTGAACGACCGTCTGAACGTCGATTGGAGATAATCCATATCTTCTAGTATATGGATTGGAAGCAGTCATACCTTCTGAAGTTGAGAGACCATCCTTGAGAATCATACAAGAAACTGAATTAAGTATGTTGAGTGGATCCGCAAGCGGATTGATCAGCTAATGTTTATTGATGAGAAGTGAATGGTTGTCGTTTGGTATGGTCAATTATATCAACAAAGAATGATTCGTACTTTCCATAAGAGAGTTAGATCCAGAATTTTTTAAATCGGTCACATGTTTTATAGCGCATTTTTCCTCATAAAAGATAATTTGCACGAAATTGGCAAAGACATTTCATGGTTTGCAATGTATTATCTAGAGGTGCTTTGATCATGTCGGAGACAGATGTCACCGAATGCCCGAAAAATATCTATTCAGATGTTGTCATGAGATATTATGTGTGAAGCTTCAGTTTGTATTATGATTATGTCCCTATAATTGTTCCGTTCTCTTGTAATTGTTACGCTTAAAATTTTATTCCTCTTGTAATGAACTATGTCTAACCTGAATTCTCAAGAATGAACTACGTAGGCGGCCTATGTCGGCCTCAGTCACCTCATTATCCCTTTTTATATTTCATAGTAATGAACTACGTCTGACGTGAATTTTCGTGAGATACGTAGGCGCCCTATGTTAACCTTGATCACCCTATTATCCCTTTTTATATTTCATTGTAATGAACTACTTCTGACCTTAATTCTCAACAATGATATACGTAGGAGGCCTATGTAAGCCTCGTCGACCCCATTATCCCTTTATTATTTCTTTTTTATTTGAACTACATTCGACCTGAATTATCAACAATGAGATACGTAGGCGGCCTATGTCGGCTTCGATCGCTTTCTTTGTAAATTTCTTATTGTTGTTAACCCCTGAAGGGGGAACTACGTTTTGCCTGATTCCTGCCTCACGGGATACATAGGCGCCACAAGGGTTATGTCATATCTCCCGTAAGATTTCTATTTCTTTATATAATGGAAACTGGGAAAGAATTTTTTTAGAGGGACTCAAAAATTCATGAGAAGAATATTTTTTCCTCAACAAGTCAAGACTAAAGTTACTTTGAGATTTTCAACTGCGACTGAATTTTTCGAAAGTATCTCGAAGAATTTTGGGATTTAATCACTGACAGTTAATTGGGACAGAAATTTTGAGGATGACCTCAAAATTTCAACATGGGTTTATCAACAATCTAAAGCAACCTTGAATGTTTCTAACAATAATGATGATAAACCTCCAAGCATCAATCCCAAAGAAATTTGCTGAGCTTTACGTGACGAGACACTTGACAATGACTTTTTCCTAAATACTAGACTTGAAAATACCAGTATAAGGAGCAGACAACCAAAGAAATCGACACAGATAACTTTATTTTAAACTAACAATTTTTTTATGGATGCTAGTGTATAGGCTTGCCTCAAAATCGGTATATTTTGTCCATTGGAGGAATATGATGAAGTCGAAAGGGAAAAGAGCTCCCCAAAATTAACAATTTTTCTGTGGATGCAGGAAATATTTTATATTGCTTATATCGAAGACTTGGAAACATGAAAAACATTGTTTCATCCAATTCCCAACAACATGCAGTCTATAATGAAGATATAACTATGTTTAAATATGAATCAAGTGAAAACCCCAAGAAACACATTTTACGATTTTTCATCACAGATGTCATCTGCATCATATTATGAGACATGATAATATTACTACCGGGAGGGTCATTTTATTTGTATTGTCAATTATATGATACACTACCTTGAGGGTCATTCTACCATATTGTCAATTAAAATGATATCATTATCTGGAAGGCACCTAGAAGATCACAAGTACAATCTACATTCGTAACTAGGGATAGAATCGAGATATTCATGCTACGCAAAAATAAAGTCATGGATCGCATAAAATGTCATGCATTGCAAGAAGATATTCATGCATCACGGAAAAATGTCATGCATTGCGTAAATTCATGCATCGTGAGAAGAAAGTCATGCATCTCAAAAAAATTACATGCATTGCGAGAAGATATTCATGCATCTCGGAGATTCACGCATTGCGAGAAGATATTCATGCATCGTGAGAAGAAAGTCACGCAACAGGGAAAGTCATGTATCACACGAAGATATTCATGCATCGTGAAAAATATCATTCATTGCGAGAAGATATTCATGCATCACGAAAATTCATGCATAGCGATAAGAGACTCATGCATCGCGAGAAAAATGTCATGCATCGAGAGAAAATATTCATGCATTACAGAAAGTCTTGCATCGCGAAAATATATTGATACATCACGGGAATATATCATGCATCGCGAGAAGATATTCATGCATCATGTAAATTCATGCATCGCGAGAAGATATTCATGCTTCCTGAAAAGTCATTCGCGAGAAGATATTCCTGCATTGCGGAAAGTCATGCATTCCGAGAAGATATTCATGCATTGCAGGAAAATGTCATGCATCGCGAGAAGATATTCATGCTTCATGGAAAGTCATGCATCGCGGATTGTCTTGCATCGTGAGAAGATATTTATGCATCACGAAAATTCATGAATTTCGAGAAGATATTCATGTAATGCAGGATAATATCATACATCGCGTAAAAGAAGTCATGAATTGAAAGAGAAAATTAATGTATCGCAAGAAGATATTCATGCATTGTGGGAAAATGTCATGCATCACGAGAAGATATTCATGTATCGCGGAGAGTCATGCATTAGGAGAAGATATTCATGCATTGCAAGATAAAGGAAGCCATGCATTGCAAGAGAAAGTTCATGCATAGAGGAGAAGGGGTCATGCATTGTAGAAAAGAAATCGTGCATCACGGAAAAGAAGTCATGCATTGCAACAGAAGGAATACATGCATCGCAGAAGATAAATCATGCATTGCAAGAGATGGAAAATGTGCATCCCAAGATAAATATTTACCCATCAACACCAACCGCATTTTTTATTTGGCGAGAGCAAACATAAAGAGAACCGTCAACAACGACATCAAAAGATATATTGACATATTGCATCAACCTTTTATTATTTTGACATCAAATGAAGAATACATTGAAGATTATGTTGCAAACATAAAATATAAGCTTTATTTGCTTTACGTCGAACCAAATGGAGTTGAGGTCAAATGTCGAAGGATAGTAATTAAGTGTCAACAAAGTAAAAGAAATTATCTCCCATTCGAATTGCATTATATGCTAATGAGTTTTATCTCAGTCTTTGTCGAGAGCATTCGAAAGGATGAATTCTCCAAACATACCACAAGTGCGAACGACATCAAAGAGAATGCAACACAACGTGGAACTTTTTCTTAGAAGCGAACTGGACATAATCGAAAGAGGAGTGTCAAACTTTTAGGACGCGAGCAGAGGAGCGACTTGCACCACAATCAAACTACACCCCTATTAGAAGGCATGTGGATTTTTCAATAGGTTTATTTGTTTCAGTTTTGCATCAAGAAATTTTTGTATCCACCGGAAGCACCTTTCTAATCGGAGTGACATACACCAACAGCCTTGGAAACTATGTCCGTGTAATTTCTTAATTATGGGTGTGACGTGCACCACATTCATGACTAAGAGGTTACAACCCTCCTTTTAATTCTTAACTTAATTTTTTATTTGTCCAGAACCAAAGGCTATCTAGCATAATAGATATCCATTTCAATTGATCAAGTCGAACTACAAATAGCCTGATTCCTAAGGTTTAAGGATATTTAGGTGGACTCACTATTTAAAACTCAGTTGTATTCCAACATTTGCTCTTAAATCCTATCCCCGAGCATTTCATTCCCTTCATAATTTGGTATTGAATTAGCTTTGAATTCATCCAACATCGTGCGTGAAATCAAGCATATCGAACTAGAAGTTGCCTAAATTCTCATATACCCTGAGATATGTAGCAAACCAATTTCTAGGGTTCGTCCATAACTCCCAAAGTCCCTACCGAAATCCCTTTACAGAAAATGAATACGTGGTTGGTCAAAATTGGTTGGGTCCACTTCATTTTCCTCAAATTTCGTGCATCAATCCGAGTAAAACGAGGAGCAATTATTGACACCTAATTCTTACCCTTCCTGATACGAATTAATCATCAAGCTTTTGGAATTCTATATGTTTTGAAATAAGTAGTTTTATTTAAATAAAACATTTCGAAAGTTACATTAATTAATTTATTCATTTTCATCAATTATATTTTCTATGTAACATATTTATATTTTTACAAAAATTTCAAAATCGTCTCAAAAGATTTTAATTTTAGTAATACTTTTTAATCACTATAGTACATTTTACAGTTATAATTTTGAATTATGGAATTTGTTTAGCATTTAATTGAATTCATTATTTTATTTCGTTAAGTTTGAAAAGCTCGTTATTTAATTCACGTCATTTCATCTTTATCGAATGTAGACCAAATCTACTAAGTAATCCCAATTTGGTTACATTTCGGAACTCATTTTGAACTTTTTTTGGCTACCCTTTACATAGTCAAATCTCCAATTTATTCTAACCCGTCAAGAGATAATTTTTTGCTTAAAATCCAGCCCACTCTTTCTGAATTGACCGACCCAACTTCTCTCAGGCCCAATCCAATTTCGTCTACCCGGCCCAACCCCTTACTTCTTTCTCCTCTTAACGTAACAACAACTGGCAACGACAAGAAGAGCAGCTGCGTCAAATCTCTTCACGGTGTTACAACAATTGTAACACGTGAAAGATCCAACGCGCATCACATCCCCCATGCGAAGGCAGTGTCACGGAAGGTATCAATTTACACGGAAAAGTAGTGTGAGTAGAGGATAGTACGTTGCAAAATTTTGTTCTCTTCTTCCCATCGCTCTCAACTCGCAGCAGCATGTTGTTGTCCTTTTGGCTCCAGATCAATCCACGGAGCACTGAAGGACAATCGACTCAATCCATATCGTCCATCCGCCTTTCCCGTTTCAGAATATTTTCCAATTTCAGAAAAGTTATTCATTCCATTTTTGGTGAAAGGTTTTTGGGGGCGGTTTGATTTTTTCAGAATGGGCTTTGAACGGGATCCATTCTTTCCCGCCCAAGAAATCAAATCCTAATTTTGCCTATTTATATAGTCTCTTGTTCTTGTCAAAGGAGAATTCTTTTTGACGATTTTTGTGAGAGGAAGATTAAAAAGACAGTGAGTCTTTTTTTGGGTTAAAATTAGTATGAGAAAAGGTTGAAAGCTTGTAGCGATTTTTTCTTAGCTTGAAGCTTTTCTTAGTAAAAAACAAAGTTCTTAGGAATGTGTAGTGATACATTCGATAATACATTTACGAATAGAGAGCCCCTTGTGTATTTTGCTCGGTTTTCCTTGGTTGCTGCCCGTGTTTGGGGTTTTCACGTGGTGAGAGGGTTGTGTTGCTCGTGCTCGTTACAAGTTCGCTGCCTCGTTAAAGGTAACACCTCTCCTTTTCATTTTTTCACTCGCCTCTGCCTCATCTCAATGTTGTGGTCATTATGATGTTGGAGTTTGAGCTTTTTTGAGCCCTTATTTTATTGTTGATGTTACTGTTTTACGAAACAGAGCAAAGTCAAAAGAAACTTTAATGAGCAAGTTGTTTATCGTGTTACTTGTTAGTTGTAAAAATGCAAAGCTCACTTTCTCCATGTGTTAGTTTCTCTGTTTATCTTGTTTCACCTCGAGCTTCCTTGTGTTTAGTTTCGTCTAAAGGAGCCGCCTAATTGGTTATTTGTTTAAGTTTTGGTCCGTGAATTTCATGTTTGTTTTCTCTTTCTTTTCTCGTTGTTCCATTCTAGCTCACCTAGTGATCTTTGTTAAGTCACGTCTCTGCCAGTTTCATCTACTTTATCTCATTTGCTATTCATTTGTTTGGTGTATACCGTCTGAGGTTTGGAATAGAAATTTGAGTTTAATGTCTCCGATTGTAATACTGTCTTGATTTGTTTTCTGAGTGCTAAATCACCCCTGTTCTTACTTCTTTTCCTCTTTGAACTTATAAAATATGGACAAAGCTTTAAACTACTCATTAGCATCGTCATTTTTTTTACTATCCCAAGGCATGCTAAACTACTATGCATCTTCATTATTTAATTTGAGCTTTGCTGTCGGTTAAGATTTGAAAAGATAGTTGTGAGAATTATTTTAATGACGAGCTAAATGTTGGTCTATCATGGACTGTTGTTCTAGGATTTTAGCCTTTCTCGTTTCATTTTAAGTTGGTAATATTGTTTCATGCTTTGCCCCATCTCCCGTTGTTAGTCACTCTTGCTAGAATACTTTGTCCTTTTTTATGCTTACCATTGCCTTGATGTTTAGAATGATCAATTGCACAAAGTATGTGGTTTACCTTATAAAGATTTTAGTAGCATTTATGAATGAATGTCAAATAACTTCTTTATATATATATATATATATATATATATATATATATATATATATACACACACTTTCTTTTTACTGTAGTTGTTCGCTACTAATCGACTAGATTTGGATTGATTCTCTAATATTCTGTTATGGGTTTTTCATGTTGATTTTACTAGTAACATAATGGTTTTTTATATTATTTTTTATCCTTTCGTAAAAAATGAATCAAATTTATTTATTTATTTTTATTATTTTTATCACTATTATGTATTTTGCTCATATGGTTTTATTTGCCTTTGTATGTGAATTTATCTGAGCTCGTCGAGAACTCCTTTCCCATAACTAGAGACCTGTAAAGTCTCAAATATGTTTTTCTGAATCAAAACCGATGAGCGAGTCCCCAAGCAAAGGAAATCAAAAGTGGAAGAAGCTGAAGTGAGTGGGGCCATAAGGGCCCAATTTTATTTCTTAAAGTTTTTTATCATTGTTATGTTGGGCCTAATCCCCCCTTGTATTCTTTGTTATCATTATATTGTTAGAACTATAGGACATGTGAAATTATTGGGCTAAAGTTCCAGAAAAAGGGATGGGTCCAATTACCAGTCCAGGCGGATAGAAACCGGATTTGGAGTCAATCTCTCTCTCTCTCTCTTATCTCTTAATTACTTGTTAATTAATTGTCGCTATGGTCGCGAATCCAATTCCCCGCAAGACGTCCTCTCATTTTAATCGCTTATTTAAATCAAGCAAAGCAAATAAACTAAAAACAAATTTCACAAATCTCTTATCTAGTAAATTAACACTTCTCTTTCAAACAAACTCTAAATATTTTTATCTCAAAGTTAGATTTTTTAGCCAAATAAAGTTAGTTTGCCGGATAATCGTGAATTAGCAAATTTTTTAGGCGTTGTAAAAACCTTCCTAAAATATAAATGAGAATCCCCGAACCCCATTAAAGTTTTCAATCGATTTCCTATTCTACTTCTTTTGAAATCAAAAGTTTTCTTAATTTTCTTTTTTAAAAATTAAGTGGCAACTCTAAATAACTCTTAAAAAGTTTAAAAACCTAAACTACTAAAGTCTTCATAAGCTAGAGTACGGAAAAATAACATCCCTGAACATGAGGACCTACCAACACTTGGAAAAAGATTTCCAAACTTCTTTAATCGACCTTCTTAATCTTCAATGGCCGGACCCTACATTTCTAGCAAAGTAATGGGGTTAGTACTCCACATGTACTAAGTATGGGTATATGCACATAACATTTAAGAACATGAATGAAAAAGGATCATTTCATAGAAAAACATGCTAATTCATATGAAAGTCTTCAATGCACATAACATAGAACATATACAAGTTAAGGATTTCAACATCGAAAGCATGATCATAATCAACGACATATTATCATAGAGTCATGTTAACATTGCATATTCAATAGATCATATAGGCATAACATACAAAATACTTACCAATGATCCCATTGCAATCCTACAAGTTCAATGATCAGCTAAAGCCACATACCATCACAAAACCAAGTAGACAAGATAGGAGACCATAAGTAAAGCTTTGATTCATATAACTTGTAACATAGTAGTCGTTATCTCATATAGAAATATAGACCAACAACATGTTCATAAACATAACCAACATCATGTAAGACCAACAACATATATCATAAGCATCATACCTTTCATGTTATCATATTACATAAGAACAATCTCCTAGGACTTTCCTTAGAGTCAACTTGTGCAATGTGTTTAGAGTCTCATACCCCTACTAAATAGACTCTTCAAATCACCCTATTAAATGTCCATTTTCTCATCTTTCATTTTACTTGAGGGAACATTTGCCTTCAACGACCCATATGATCTAAACATGGAATCTGGTGTCATAAAAACCCACACCGAAAGAAGGTGGTCTACCGGCAAAAGTAGAACCAAACATGATATATTTTTATAGGTGGATCCACTAGCTAATATCCTATGGTGGTATCATATCTCAAGAACTAGGAGATGTATTAGAGACTCCTAGTTCCACATTACATGGAAGCCTCTATCTCATGAGAGACATTGTGAACCTACCTTCAAACTAGGAAAGGGAAACCTCTCATATCTAGTCCATCGGTGCGAAGCTTAAGTCCTTTTTTTATTAACCTTTGAGTCATCATTTATTCATAAATCTTATCATAATTTATAGGAGATTAAATTCTTGTATAAATATTATCATAATATTTAATATTAGATGAGAATTTCCTTTCATTGTAACCCATTATTTGTGAGATTAACGTATCACAAATCATTTTGTGTAAGCATACAAGAGAATATCGTAAACTTGCATTATCATATTCTTTTCATGATCTCAAAATTTAACATATATTCATAGCTCAACATATATGCATATTCTCATAATACATACTTCATTAGCATTGTAACATAATTTATAGGCTAAAATAAACATCATAGAGTAATCACGATTTTTGAAGGCTTGCCTCTTACTTCCAATATCTTTATTCAAGAACTTATATTCAATATACAACAACCATCCAACAACATAGTGAAATACTAAATAGCATAATCAACCAACTCTTCAACACATAAACAAGACTAATTCGTAAAGTAGAATAAGGGAAAGAGTGATTTAGGAGTTCATTCAAGTCATAGTCCCAATCCCAACAATTACTTGTTATCAATTAGTAGGTATACCCCATTCGATTCCATTAATTTTATAGGGAACGTTCTTCACACTAAAATCAAGTATTAAAATTCAAACATTCGACAATATATACTAAATCAACCATAGAAAACCATTATTTTCCATCGATAATCATAAATTTAGAGTAAGGAAGAAAACCCGTTTTGTAGTGTAAAAACCCTAGGAGTTAAATTCTTGAAAAAAATCATCTTTGAAAGGACCTCTTTGGTAAAGGAATCCCAAGATCAATACCTTATTAAAGAATAATCCACGAATTTGGATTGAGAAACTTGAAGTCTTCGTCTTCTTTCATAAACTTTTCTTGACTTCAATGGAGTTTGGAAAAGAGAGCATTCCTGAGAGAGATGAGAGTAATTTGTTGATTTGGTTTAAGTTTGTAAAAGGTGATCTAAAACTGATCTAAATTCTATATATATTCGTCCCATATAATACCCAAAAAACCCTTCACTCAAATGTGTCATTTTATGAAGTTAAATTACAAAAAATACGACTTTAACGAATTTGGGATGTGGCTGCGCGTCACACGGCCAATTCCCATTTTTTTCTGAAATTTTTTGTCGAGGCAGCATGCCTCGTGACATCCTTGCGTCGCCATGCTGCCTCCCAAATCTTGGGGCAGTAAACTGTGTGTGGGCTGCGCGTCGCGCAGCATCCTTTTGGTTCTTGCTCGTGCAGGCTGCTTTGGCAGCCTGCCTACCCATGTTAGGGTCCTCCCCTATGACTCTTGGGTTGGTACTTGGGGTGTCGTTACTGGACGTTTGGACCCTTTGTACTACATACTATCTATACCAAGTATTTTTACTATTTTTATACATCATTTGAAACTTACAAACCTTCACCAAACATAGGAACATCAACTAATTCAATTTAGCTAGTTCCTGGATGTTAGGGTCTTTCTTTGTCGTTTTAGCTCTAACCTTTTCCAAATGAGATTTTTACATTTTGATAGGTTTCAAAATATAATTTTTAACATTATTTGATAGATTAAGCTCTAGTCTAATTCATGTCATTTCCGTAGTGTTACATTATCCCCCCCCCTAAGGAACATCGTCCCCGAATGACACTAAAATGTTTTGGAGGGTAAGGATAGACTCAATACTGGCAGCCAAACCAACAACAACATAAAATCATAATGAGTCACATCTCGTAGGAGTACTTCACAACTCCATTCAACACATATCACAACATTACAGGTAGCACTCAATTTATGATGCACAACAAATAAGAGCTCCATATTCATAACACATAGTGAGGAACTTCCTTCTAAACATTATCATGAGCTCAAAATGCATCAAGGAGTTACCATGTTATCATTCTTCTTATGACAACAACAAAACAAAAAAGTCTCAAGAAGACAACATTCATACATATTTTATATAAGTGCAAGAATAAAGTATGAAAGCATTTTCTTAAACTCTAATTGTTTAACTTTTACTACAACATGGACCTTTTTAGGAAGAACAAGTCAATTTAATATTATTCATTACTTTCTTTACTAATAAGAATGTCTAACCTCAAGAAGTAAATTGATGATGGTAGCGGGACTTTGTATCAGCTTCACCCTCCCATGTTGCACCCTTGACAATATAGTTCATCCATAGAACCTTTAATGAGGCAACCTCCTTGTTTCTCAACGTCTTGACTTGCAATGTAGGATCTCAATCGGAACCTATTCATAGGAGAGATTCTCATTCACCCCTAAACCTTCAATAGGCAGAATGGATACCGGGTTGCCTATGCATTTCTTGAGCATAGAAACATGAAACAGTGATGAACTGACGCTAGTTCACTGGTAGTTTCAACTCATAGGCAACCTTCCCAATTCGTTGTAAAACATCATAAGGTCAACATATAACGGACTCAACTTCCCCTTCCTACAAGACCTCATCACCCTTTTCATAGGTGAAATCTTCAAGTAGACATGATCACCTATTTAAAACTCATGTTCGGCATAAGACTTTTGCCGACTATAGGTTGTATTCAATCTATCTGTTATGATTCAAACATTCTCTATAGCCTCATAGATAATCTCCTGACCAAGGAGTGAGGACTCACCAACTTCAAACCATCAAATCGGAGACCTATATTTTCTACCATAAAGAGCTTCAAAAGGTGCCATGGAGATGCTCGAATGGTAACTATTATTGTAGGAGAACTCAACTAAGGAATATGAGCATCACAACTTCCTTTGAAATCAAAAACATTGGCTCTTAACGTATCTTCAAGGGTATGAATGGTACGTTCTGCTTGGTCGTCCTTTTGAGGATGAAAAGCGGTGCTAAGTTTCACTTGAGTAACTTTTTAACCATTTTGAAAAGCTTTCCGGAAACGAGAAGTGAATTGGCCACCCTATTGGAAATGATGGACAAAGGAATCCCATGAAGGTTCACAGTCTCATTAATGTAGATCTTTGCATAATCTTCTGCAGTACAAATAGAATTAACAGGAATTAAGTGGCAAGATTTGTCAACCTATCGACAATAACCCATATTGAATCATTTTCCCTCTAAGTTCGAGGCAACCCAACAACAAAATCTATATTGATGGCTTCCACTTCCAAAGTAGAGACATCCATGATTTGGGCTAAACCACCCGATTTAGGATGCTCAGCTTTAACTTGTTGGCAATTCGGACACTTAGCAACAAACTATGCATGTCCCTTTTTAAACCATCCCACCTTAGATCTCTCTAAGGTCATGATACATTTTGGTGGGACGTATAGAATAACGAGAACCATGGGCTTCTTCTGTAATTGGATTTCTCAAATCCTCAACATCCGGTACACATAATCTCCCTTTGTACCTAAGAACACCATCCCCCCTTGGGAGAATGACTCATTGAGCTTAGCAACTACCGATAACTCCATCAATAGTGGATCAAGATGAAGCTTAGATTTCACCTACACCACTAATGATGAGTGGGAGTTATGATGGATCATGAAAACACCATTTGGAGAATCTTCTAACCGCACACCTAATCGAGCCAACCTATGAACATCTTTTACAAGTTCTTGCTTCTCCTCTTCCAAATGAGACACACTACCCATAGTCATAAGAGTCAAAGCATCCGAAAATAATTGGCCTTGCCAGGGTGGTAAAGTACACTCATGTCATAATCTTTCAATAATTCTAACCATCTTCTCAGTCGGAGATTTAAAAACTTTTGTGTAAACACATATTGAGGACTTTTATGGTCAGTAAACTTATCAATATGCACACCATACAAGTAATGTCTCCATACTTTCAAGGCAAAAACTACATCAGCTAACTTGAGATCATGAGTTGGATAATTCTTCTCAAGAACCTTGAGTTGCCTAGAATCATAAGCTATCACTTTGACATGTTGCATGAGGACAAATCCCAATCCCACTCGAGAAGCGTCACAATACATGACAAAGACTTCATTATCCTCCGATAAGGTTAACACCAAAGCAGAGGTAAGATTATCTTTCAACTTGAAAACTTTTTTCACAAGCTTCTGACCACTCAAACTTCACCTTATTTTGGGTCAAAGTTGTCAAAGGAGAAGCAATGGACGAAAATCCATCAACAAACCTTCTATAGTACCCGGCTAGACCCAAGAAGCTTCTTATGTCAGAGAGAGTCAAAGGTCTAGGCAAATTTCTAATTGTATCCATCTTTTTCAGATCGACCACTATATCCTCACCAGAGATAACATTGCTAAGAAAAGCAACCGACCTCAACCAAAATTCACACTTACTAAATTTGTCTTAAAGTTGGTGTTCTTTGAGGACTTGCAACGCCAACCTCAAGTGACTTTCATGTTCATTTTCATTCTTGGAGTATATTAAAATATCATCAATGAACACAATCACAAATGAGTCAAGGTAATCTCGGAAAACTCTATTCATTAGGTCCATAAATACCATCAGGGCATTTGTTAACCCAAAAGACATATCTAATAATTCATAGTGACCATATCTAGTTCGAAAGCTATTTTGGGAACATCTTCACCTCTCACCCTAAGTTGGTGGTATCCCGACCTTAAGAAAAATCTTTGAAAAGTAACTATCACCTTAGAGTTGATCAAATAGATCATTAATCCGAGGAAGAGGGTACTTGTTCTTTATGGTGACCTTATTAAGTTGGTGATAATTAATGCACATTCTAAGGTACACATCCTTCTTCTTAATAAACAAGACCGAGTTACCCCGTGGAGAAATACTAGGCAGAAAAAACCTTTTCTAGTAAATCTTTGAAATGGGATTCGTATAAGGTAACAAGTCAATGCCAAAGTCAATTTCCCGTTCGGGAGGAATGCCTGGAACGCCATTAGGAAAAAGCTCTGGGTGATCCCTCACTTCAGGGAATGACTCAATAGAAGGAGTTTCACATTCTAGATTTTTAACCCTGACCACATGGTATAAACAAACCTTGTTTTTCATCCTACAAGCCTTCAAGCAAGAAATGATTTGACCCCTTGGCATAGAATTTCCCCCTTCTATTCTAGAATGGGTTCATTTGGAAATTGAAACTTCACTACCCTTGTTGTGCAATCTATGGGCAAAACATGCATGAAGCCAATCCATACCCTATATGATATCAAAATAAAACATGTCAAATTCTACCAAATCAACAAGAGTAACTCTATTGGGCATCATTACATGATATTTCCTATAGACTCTTTTTGCAGGCACGGAGTCACCCATTGAGGTACAAACTGAAAAGAGTTCAATCAAAACATAGAAAAGTACATCAAACTTCCTAGCTACCAAAGGTGTATCAAAAGAAATGGTAGCACCGGATCAAGCAAAGAATTAACATTGATAGAGAATACTTGTAACATACCCGTCACAACATCGGGAGAGTTCTCTTGTTCATCCCAAGCCTTGAGTGTATAGAAAGGTTTCCTTTTTGGAGCTTCAGAGCTCAGACCTCTTGGTTGAGTTTGGTCATTTCCCTTACCTTGGCTTCTCACATTAGGACGGTCTTTCACCATATGGGAACCTTTTCCACAACCATATCAACTTTTAGTCCCAACAAGGACTTCACCCACATGCTTATTACCACACTTACCACAAGTTGGTCTTTCTCTTGGTGGATCAACATTTCTCCCCTTTTCAAGTTTAGGATTAGAACCTCTATCATTGTGATTATTGGAGATATTTAAAGGGACTTGTTTTGAAAACCTCTTCTTGAACTTAGTCTTGAACGTCAAGCCTACTCTTAGAAGAACCACTTTCAAAAGACTTTGCCTTCTTAGCTTCCGTATTCCTCTTCGTTAGACGACTCTTCTCTACTTGTTGAGCATGAAACATCTATCTCGGAAGGTCCATATTGTCATGAAGCATGGCTGCACAACATTCTTGTTGAAGTTCTTAGGACACACTTATTACATAACGACTAATTTTATTCCATGCATTGGAAACCAAAGAAGAAGCATATTTGGACAGCCTAATGAACTTTAAAGAGTATTCCTTAACACTCATACCTCCTTGATGAAGGTTAATGAACTCCTCTACCTTAGTTTCCCTTTGCTACCTTGGAAATAAACTTTCAAGATTGGCCTTTTTGAAGATCTCCCAAGTCACAGGACCACCTCCTAATGCCCTATTATCCTTCCACAAATCGTATCATGTCTAAGCTACATCCTTGAGTTGATAGGCATCAAGCTCAACCTTCTCAGTAGTACTCACCCCCATAGCAAACAAGATCTTGTAGAACTCATCAAGAAAGTCTTGGGGGTATTCATCTACCTTGGATCCAAAGAACATAGGAGGATTTATCCTCATAAAATCTCTTAGACAGCTAGCCATAATAATAGCGTGTTGGTTCTCTCAGGGAACTACCTCCCTGTTAGCTTGTGTCGTATGGCTTGAGCTTAAGTGGTGATAGATTGGACAATTTGGAACAGGGCTTCCCTTACCTTATCATCCATCATAGCTGGAGGTGACCGTAATTTTCTCATTTGCAGTAGCTTGCACTTGAGGAGGAACTTGATTGCCTTGGGGATTAGCTCCCGCATTCACAACCTCATCTCCTACTATTCTCACGGTTGTCCTTCTTGTGTTCATTGTCTATAACCATAAGCAAAGGATTATATTCAAACTCTAGAGGCACGACATAGGATTATCAAGAAAAGAGAAGTTTCCAAGTCATCACATAGCCTCTCATCAATAATTAAGGCGCCGCTTCACAACCATAAACAAGACACTACATAACGTGGTTTAATGAGACATTGATCCTAAGAATATTTAACCTCATGCTCTGATAAAAAATTTGTCACATCCGGAGAGCACCTTCTAGATGCGACCGGCGTCGTCGTCTTCTTAGAGGACTCATACAAGCCATTAGCATTTGTCATAACATGTCATCAGTTAAAATTGCAGAAATATTAAAAACTTTTAACACTATGTGAAGTATAGTTAGACTTCATACATAACAATCATGGAAACATACGTAGCGATATTCTAAAAGCTCACTCATATAAAAACAATCTAAAGAGTGTGAATCTGGACTTAGCCAATAAAAGTCAATATGCCAAATAGGCCTTAACACAAAAGGATCCAAAGAACGTAAACAGAATCAAAAGTATTATTAATAACTACTAAAGTCTTCATAAGCTAGAGTACCGAAAAATAGCATCCTCGAACATGAGGACCTACAAACACTTGGAGAAATATTTCCAAGCTTCTTCAATCGACCTTCTTAATCTTCAATGGTCGGAACCTACATTTGTAGTAATATAAAGTAATGAGGTTAGTACGAGACATGTACTAAGTATGGGTATATTCACATTACATTTAAAGACATGCATGAAAAAGGATCATTTCTTAGAAAAACAGGCTAGTTCATATGAAAGTCTTCATGCACATACCATAGAACATATACAAGTTAAGATTTCATCAGCAGAAAGCATGATCATAATCAAGGACATATTATCATAGAGTCATGTTAACATTTCATATTCAATAAATCATATAGACATAACATACAAAACACTTGCCAATGATCCCATTCAAAACCTATAAGTGCAATGATCACGTGAAGCCCCACAACCCAACATAACCAAGTAAACAAGATAGGAGACCATAAGTAAAGCTTTGTTTCATATAGCTTGTAACATACTAGTTAGCATCTTATATAGCAACATAGACCAATAACATGTTCATCAACATAACAAACATCATATATCATAAGCATCATACCTTTTATGTTTTCATATTACCTTAGAAAAATCTCCTAGGACTTCCCTTAGAGTCAACTTGTTCAATGTCAAGGTAGAGTCCCATACCCCTACCTATACTAAGTAGACTCCTCGTGTCACCCTAGTAAATGTCCATTTTCTTATTTTACATTTAACTTGAGGGAACATTCGCCTTAATCGACATTAGACCATGTGAGCTAAACATGGAACCTGCTGTCATAAAACCCTACACCGAAAGAAGGTGTTCTCCCGGCCAAAGTAGAACCAAATATGACATAGCTTTCTAGGTGGATCCACTAGCGAGTATCCTATGGTGACAACATAGTTCAAGAACTAGGAGATGTATTAGAGACCCATATTTCCACATTACATGGCATCCTCTATCGCATGAGAGTCATTATGAACCTAGCTTCCAACTAGGGAAGGGACACCTCTCATATCTAGTCCATCGGTGCTAAGCTTAAGTCCCTTTTTTATTAACCTTTAAGTCATCATTTATTCATAAATCTTATCATAAGTCATAGGTGATTAACTCCTTGTATAAACATGATCTTAAGATCTTTAAGATTAGATAAGAATCTCCATTCATCGTAACCCTTCGTTTGTGAGATTAACATATCATAAATCATCTTGTGTAAAGCATACAAGAGAATATCATAAACTTGCATTATCGTATTCTTATCATTATTTCAGAATTCGACATATTCATAGCCCAACATATATGCAAAGAATCATCATACATACTTGATTAGCATTATAACATCACATATAGGCTAACACAAACATCATAGAGTAATAACGATTTTTGAAGACTTACCTCTTGCTTCCAAGATCCTTATTCAAGAACTTATATTCAATATGCAACTACCATCCAACAACATAGTGAAATACTCAATATCAGAATCAATACTAACTCTTAAACTCATTAAAAAGACTAATTCGTAAAGTAGAATAAGGGAAAGGGTAATTTAGGAGTTCATTCAAGTCATAGTCCCAATCCCAACAATTACATGTTATCAAGTAGTAGGTATACCACATTCAAAACACCTAATTTGATAGGGGACATGCTTCACACGAAACTCAAGTATTATAAGTCACACTTTCGAGAATATATACTAAATAAACCATATAAAACCATTATTTTCCATCGATAGTCATAAATTTAGAGTTAGGAAGAAAACCCGTTTTGTAGAGTAATAACGCTAGGAGTTGAATTCTTGAAAATCATCTTTGAAAGGACCTCTCTGGGAAAGGAATCCCCATAGTTAATAACCCATTACTTATTGACGAATAATCCAAGAATTTGGATTGAGAAACTTGAGGTCTTTGTCTTCTTCCTTAAGCTATTCTTGTTCTTCAATGGAGTTTGAAAAAGATAGTGTTCTTGAGAGAGATGAGAGTAATTCGTTTGATTTTGTTTAAGTGTGTAAAAAGTGATCTAAAATTGATCTAAATTCAATATATAGTCGTCCCATATAATACCCAAAGACTATATACTTAAATGGGTCTTTTTTGTGAAGTTAACTTACCAAAAATACGACTTTAACGAATCTGGGAAGTGGTTGCGCGTCGTGGGGACAATTCCCAATCTTTTTCTGAAATTTTGGGTTGAGGCAGTGTGCCTCCTGACAGACTCGCGTCGCGAGGCTGCCTCCCATATCTTAGGGCAGTAAACCATGTGTGGGCTGCAAATCGCGCAGAAGCCCCTTGGTTCTTGCTCGCGCAGGCTGCTTTGGCAGCCTACTTACCATTGTTGGGGTCCTCCCCAAGGACCCTTCAGGTGGTCCTTGGGCTATCGTTACCGGACATTTGGACCCTTTGTACTACATACTACCTATCCAAAGTTACTTCATTTGACACTTCCAAACCTTCACCAAAGATAGGGACGTCAACTAGTTCAATTAGCTAGTTCCCCGGCGTCAAGGTCTTTCTTTGTCGTTTTGGCTCTAACCATTTCCAAATGAGCTTATTACATTAATATAGCTCTGGAAATATCATTTTGAACATTATTTGATAGATTAAGCTCTATTCTATGTCATGGGATTTCAGGAGTGTTATAGTGCATGACCTCATCTATAGCCTCACATGTTGAACTAAGGTTGGTAACACTGTTTTAAGGCCTAAAATATTGTATATAAACCATTTAGGAAGATTTAGAATAAAAACATCAACAAACATCCATGACGTCCAGAGACTAGCACTACAAGAAAAACTGTCTTTAAGAAAGGGAAAACTAGTCCCTGAAGTGAAAATTTGGTCCCAAATGCGCGATTGAGACCAGAAAAAATTGGTCGTCACTCATCCCATAAATTACCGTTGCAACTGGTCAATAAGGACGAGTTCGAGTGGTTTTTGAGAGAAAAATATTTCGTCGTAAAATACTTTTAAGGACTGCATATCTAGTCCCAAATAGGTCAATTATATCTTGGCATTTAGGTCGTCAAACCTATTTTGCGACCTTCTGCAACCTGGTCTTGAAAAAGCATTAGAGACGAGTATGTGACCTGGTCCTCAAATAGTGTTAGAGACCATTAACAATCTGCTCCTAGTATAGTTGTAGCTACCAAAGCAAACTGGTCCTAGATAAGTTCTGAAGACGAACAATAAAATGGTCTTAAAATATCTTTACAGACAAGCATCATTTCTCGTTCGAGCTTATTCATTAGAGACAGCAATACTTTTGGTTGTAAATTGGCATTTATAGACAATAATTTTGGTCTCTAATAAACTACAACTGATCCTACAGCTATTGATATCACAAAAATCAATATTCATCAACAAATATCAAATAATGACTAGTAAAAATCTGGATACAAAATAGAAAGATGATATAGAGAGAGGGGACAGGACGATAGAAATATAGAGTGTAATTGATAACAATAAATTTGTTAACATCCCATGACGTTAGTTTCAATATATTCTTAATAAACAAAAAAACATAAATAACATTCAAGGTTTTGCATAACATTCATAGCAAAATAACATTAATGAGTTAGTGCATCTTCTAAACTTGTATCTTCACTTAAGAATGAACAAAAGTTGGGCAGAAAACTTAATGTCAAGTCTTTGTCAAGTGACATCACGAATCATCTACAAAATCTACAAGAAATAAGAAAAAAAACTATTAGAAAAACTTCAAGAAACATTAATCAAGAATTCAACATTTATTTTGAAGAACCATAACTATATAATATGTAGTGAAACAACTTCGCAACAATGGTAAAACAAAAAATGGGCTTATTCTGGATGAACAAATAGATAGAAAATGGTAAAACATAGAAGCTGACAACAATATATGCAGAAAATTTTAAGACAGTTTGTGTGGTTATGCATTTGTGTAGAAAATAAAAAACAAAGCCTAACATAAATAAGAAATGCTGCAATTATGCTCTTAATGTATCAACCCACAGGGATAGGGATCAGATCCTACAAGTCTGGCCCTATACATTCAAGAACCAACCTTGACCTCTTTACTATATAAGTACACAATCTGCCACATTACTATTGTGTGACATTACAATTTCTCAGCCTAGTGGATTCTTGCAATACGAGGCAGTGTGTACAAACACAACCAGCAGAAGATAGTATATTGTTGACCATAAGACACGGTGTAACCAGATAGCATAGCGAAAGAACTCGGCTGGTAAGTTCCGACCACATTTTCATATTTTCAATAATCTATGCAATGTTGCGACTGCTATTGCTGTGGTGACTGCTATATTTTTTGAGTTATCCTGGAGAAATTCTTAAATTGGTTTCAGAATTATAGTACTAATTGGTGAGGGCCTACAGGTGCTTTTATGTGATTCTATCCAAAAGGAGAAAGAAAACAAGCACTTTTTCAGCAATAACAACAACAAACTAATAAGAGGTTTGGAATGTACTGAAGGTCCAGATTGAACTTTCCAAGCAGAGAATATCAAGTTACAAGCTCAAATGTTCACGTATCAAGATGAAGAGCAGGCATACAAAAGGAGTATATTGTGTTGTTCATTTTAGAATAGATTCTTTGTTATTTCATATTTCTTGTGCGACTGGAAAGTATATATCAGAGAATAGTATATGTCAAAGAATTTATGTTTTTATCAGTAGGAAAGGATTTTCTATCAAGAAATGCTGGAGCATTGCATAAAACGATAAAACAGAGAAACTGGAAGCAATGTTGTAGTAGTGCATTTTTTTTTTGAAAATTTCGTTATGTAGCTGTACCGTAAATAAAAAACAGAGCTATAGGATGCAGATGTGGGATACAGGGCTACCATTCAAAATTGTATTTTTTCGCTAGAGTTTGAAAATGTAAAGTACCTACAAATGACTAATTATGAACCATGGGAAATGTAGTTGTGTCAAGGTGTTTGTGTAGCAATCTATCACCACAAGAGGAAACCATATAAATAACAAACACCTAACCGGAGCATAAAAACAACATGGTGGCCGAAGCAAATTGCTTTTCTAAGCTCAAACCTTGGGCAGAAAGGAGAATATTAAATCTTGACAAATCACGAATACCTAACCAGATAATACGAACTAATACCAAAAGAGAATGATAGAAGGCGAACGGCTATTTAAGTATAGAATCTGCCACATTTTGAAAGGTTTCTATTGTGTGGTATTAGCATTTCTCAGCCTACTGGATTTCTAGCAATAAGAGGCAGTGTGCACAAACACAACCACAAAAAGATAGTACATAAGACAGGTGTAACTAGATAGTATAGCGAAATAACTCGGTAGGTAAGTTCCCACCAAATTTTCATAAAAATAACTTATGCTAGGTTGCGACTACTATTGCTATGGTGAATGCTCTATTTTTTGAGTAATTCTTGAGAAATGCTTAAATTGGTTTCAGAATTATAGTATTTGGTGAGTCCTTACATGTGCTTTTATGTAATTCTAGCCAAAAGGAGAAAGAAAACAAACACTTTTTCAGCAACAACAACACACTCAATATAGAATAATAGATTCTTTTTTATTCAATATTTCTCGTGTGACCGGAACATTTTCTTTTTACATTGAATGACCAGTAGATTGATATTAATCACAGTATCACACTCATTATGATGCGACATCTCAACAAAATGATACAAAAAGTTAGTTATAATGTTACTTACTTGGTCAGTTGAAAAGGCAGTGGTCATTCAGTTGAAACAGATGATGTTATCTGTGGGACTTATGATTGCTGCGCAGCGAAGAATTCTTTCATTTTCATTATTTCTTTCATCCCATTTTCTATGGTAGACAAGCGATGATTCAAAGATTTGTTTTCCTCATTCAGAAATTTGTTTTCTTCTTTCAAGGATTTGATATCCTCTCGAGTTGAACATAGCATGGACAACAATTTAGCTTTTGAAGAAGTTCTACCTTTCAAGTCTTTTGCCTTTACTCCACCCCCAAATCAAAATACATGGATGCGAGTTTGAGGTCCACAACATTTTTCAACAATCTCTATAGTAGGCAAGGATGGATCTGCTTGAACCATTTTTCAGAGTTGAGCCTACAAAATATGTCAAAGAACATTTTCTATCATAACACATCAATTTCAAGTGATTAATATATTCAATTTACCAAACGCACATGTTTTTCAATTTCTTCAGGTTCAACAAGCTTGTTATCTTTCTTACGAGCCTCAAAGAAAATAGTCGCCATATCTGGTGGATTGCCATCTGTTCTGCCCTTTACATAAAAGTAAAATATGTCAAAACACACCTCATAAATAGTCTATTTAGGTTAATAATGGTATCATATTACCTTTTGATAGATAATCTCTCTAATAGGCTTGCTACAAATATGATGAAGCATCTTTAAGTTTGCTCGATTTGTTGCATTTATTTTGCTTCTTGCCTGTAATTATTGAAATTAAGCTTTAAGTGCAATTACTTATAAAACTATCTTTCCCTAAAAAAATACAAAGCACTAACATGTAATTATTGAAAAAAAGCTTCAAGTGTTTTTTACTTATTTCAATTTAGTGCTTCCTATTTTCTAGCTAGACTTAGTCAACTTTAATTGCTCAACTTTCTGAAGTTAGTGGCCCCATTATGGCTGTTAGTGGCCCCCTTTTATGGTAGTTAGTGGCACATGTTCTTATTTTATTTTTAATGTTTATGTTTTTTCTTTGTATAAATTCAGATTTTCTACAGATTAATATACACAAGGAATTTCATAAGTTCACTCTATTTTTATTTTTTCAAATCAGTTTCTTGAGTATTTTTGTTCTAACAGTGGCATCAGAGCCTCTAGTTGATCTTACAGGACAAAAAAAAGTTTTAACCTACAACAAAAATGGCATCCAACAACCTATCTTTAAATCCACCATTCACTTTCACTGGTGAAAATTACCAAATCTGGTCTGTGAAGATGCAAGCTTTTTTGGAAGCCTATGAACTTAGGGAAACTGTGACGGAAGATAAACCATTTGCTGCTCTACCAGCAAATCCTACCTTGGCTCAGATCAAATTCAACTAAGAGAAGGCAAAGAAATCTAAAGCCAAGTCGCTTATGCAAAATGTTGTGGCAGATACTGTGTTTTACAGAATCATGGCTTGCAAAACTGCAAAAGAGGCTTGGGATAGGTTGAAAGAAGAATATCAAGGCAGTGATAGAACACGTCAAATGCAAGTGTTGAATTCAGTTCTAATGTTTATGGTAGTTAGTGGCACATGTTCTTATTTTAGTTCTAATGTTTATGTTTTTTCTTTGTATAAATTCAGACTTTCTGCAGATTAATATACACAAGAAATTTCATAAGTTCACTCTATTTTTATTTTTTCAAATCAGTTTCTTGAGTATGTTTGTTCTAACACTTAAACTCTTCCTACAGAAACTTTGGATCTTACAAACTAGATAAATGTGGCATGACCAGTTTCAGATTCAAAAAAATTAAATTAGGCATAGGTTAGCTAGTTGGTGCATCCAGAATATTAGGAAATTGTGTAGCGAGACATGTTCTATACTTGGGTTTGTTTTCACATATATAAGGTGCTAAGGATGGAAATCAAACTGCAGAAAATAGTAGCAAAGTACACTATTAATTTAGTAGACATACCTGAAAACTTTCCGAAGCAAAATGTTCCTATACTAACCATTCCCATTCTTTTTTGTCTACTCCAGTTGGAACATTTTTAAGAGACTATTGAATTGGCTTGTCCTTCACATATTTCGCATGCAAGTGTCCTCTCCATTTGTTCCATAACTCATTCATCCATCCCAAGATATGATCACGCTGACCATTCATATCAACACTCTCAAATTTATGCTACAACAATTGAAAAATGAGTTATTATCAACAAGTTGCATCCAGTGCTTACAAGGTGCCATAAACTTTAAGAGTATATAAAATTTAGATTAAAAAATAGAGGATAAGAAATATATTTAGATCCACACAGTTAGCAGTTACAATCAGATTCCCACACAAGACCAAATGAATAAAAACGAACAGAAATTCTCTCTGTAAAACCAAATGAAAAAGACCTCCTTGAATGATTCTTAATCTTCAATAATATCTTAACTTGTTGGAGAAATAACCAAGATAAAGTTTGTATTTTTATTGATATTGAAAAGTTTGATCCACTTGAACAAGTGTGTCTTGATTCAATTTCTCTTATTCCAGTTGTTGTTGCTAGTTTTTATAACAAAAAAGCAGAGTTAATTACCAATATACATGCATATATATATATATATATATATATATATATATATATATATATATGCGTATATACGCATATATATATATATACATATATATATATATATATATATATATATATATATGCAAACTAATGCACAGAATACATTCTAGTCTTTTTCCCAACTTTATTAAAGTTAAGTATTACCCATGATCAAGAAGGACAACAAAAAATGCTCAATTTTGAAAATATATGTTCTTGTATTCATAGACAAGGCAGAAATCAGATTGATCTTAACAAATGTGACTAGACAGAAGTTCCTCCATATCTAGTTCCTAACAACAGAAGGAAATACATGCTATTGTTTACTTTGGAGGAGATAAAGCTTGTATTAAACTGGAAGAGAGCTTATAAGATTAAGCCTTCAATATGCGTGATTAAGACATACACAGGTGTCTAAAAACATGTCCTATGCAGGTAGAGTATAACTTGTAAATTCAGTACTAATTCAAGTACACTCTTATGTTGGGCTTTGTGGAGGCTTGTGAGCCGGCCCGACCCATTACTGAAACCCTAGGTTAACCATTTGGTTTTCCTATAAATATGATCCTTGTATTTGTAATTCTTGAGCAGCACAAGTGAAATAAAATCCTCCTGTTACAGTCGTGGAGTAGGGAAACCGAACCACGTTAAATTCTTGTGTGTCGTGTTTGCGTTCCGTTTCTCTTTTCTCTAGATTATTTGTGTGTGTTGTGTGTTTAATTCCCAACAATTGGTATCAGAGCGAGGTTTCAACAACACTGTAACACAAACTGTGAGAAATTGTCACCTAGGGTTCTTGTGTGAAAAACTGTGTGCAGGGAGGAGAGCCGCCGTTACCGTGTGGGTAACCTCAAGCAGCAGCCGGCTAGGAGAACCGCGCAGGGTGCGAACAGCCGTCGTCCGTGTGCTGTCCGTCGCGCCGTTCCGTTGGCCGCCGCGTCGGGAAGGAGTGTGCCGCCGCCGTTCGCAAGCTACAGCCGTGCAAAACGCCGAGGATCTGGAACCGCCATTCGCGAGCAGCAGCCGCCGCGAACCAGGCAGCCCAGATCGAAGGAGATCTGCCGCAGATCGTAGCCCAGCGAGGGAGAAAGCCGCGCAGCAGTAGCGAGGCAGAGAACGCCGCTGCCGTCCAGTGGCCGCCGCGTCGAGGAGCCTCAGATCCAGCCGCGAGCGTCCAGATCGTGAGCATCGTCCAAATCGCCGCCCGCTGTCAGAAAACGCCGTTAAGGGAATTGCCGAAGATCTGAAATTAGTTGTACCGAGTATTCATTTAGTCCTTTGAGATGGCAGAAGATGGGAAGTTCCGAATTGAGAAGTTCGATGGTACAGATTTCAGTTGGTGGAAGATGCAGATTGAAGATTTGCTGGTTCAGAAAGATTTGGACGTAGTGTTGGGTGACAAGCCAGGAAAATTGTCTGATGCAGAGTGGGCAGGTTTGGATCGGAAAGCTATGTCAGTTATCCGACTCTCGTTGACCAAGAATGTTGCTTTCAACATTCTTAAGGAGAAGACAGCGAAAGGCATCTTGGAAGCCTTGTCTAACATGTACGAGAAGCCATCTGCAGCAAACAAAATTTTTCTGATTAGAGAGTTGGTGAACACAAAGATGAAGGAAGGCAGTTCAGTTACCGAGCACATCAACTCATTGAATTCGATCTTAGCCAGACTTTTGTCAGTTGGCATTAAGTTCGATGATGAAGTTCAAGCTTTACTACTGTTATCATCATTGCCTGACAGTTGGTCCGGAACGGTTACAGCAGTTGCCAGTTCAGTGGGACCTAATGGATTCACCTTTGAGAAGATTCGTGATCTCGTTCTTGGCGAGGATGTCAGAAGAAGGAGTTCTGGAGAATCATCAGGTGATATGCTAAACGTCGTCAGAGGCAGAGGAAATAACAGAGGTAGTGGGAGCAGGAACCGAAGAAGGAGTCAGTCGAAGGCTCGGGATGGCTCAGGTGTAACATGTTGGAACTGCAAGGAGGTGGGGCATTTCAGGAATCAATGCCAGAAAGACAAACAAGTCAACATTGCAAAAGACAGCGCCGACGAGGATTTGTTTATCTGTTGCGCGGAGAGCAATGTGGATTCCTGGGTCATGGATTCTGGTGCTTCTTTTCACGCTACCCACAGCAGTGAAGCACTGCAGAATCTGGTTATTGGAGACTTTGGAAAGGTAAGGCTTGCAGACGATAGAGCTCTTGATGTTACGGGCATGGGTGACATGGTGCTGAAGACGCCAGTCGGTTTCTGGACCTTGAAGGATGTCAGAGTTGTTCCAAGCTTGACGAAAAGTTTGATTTCTGTTAGGCAGTTGGATGAACAGGGACATCATGTGAAGTTCGGAAATGGGCAGTGGAAGGTCGTGAGGGGCAATCTTGTCATGGCTCGTGGAACAAAAAGAGGATCGTTGTATATTGTCGGATTACCGTCTGAGGGAGTGACCGTCCCAGTTCAGAAGAAAAACAAAGTCCGGTTCACAGAATCTCGTGGGCAGAAGAAGGTTGTCTTTGCAAGAAAGAAACCCAGAGCCACAGGTCAGATTCAGGATGAACGAGCAAGGAAAGGTTCAGGAAGACCAGTCAGAGGCGTTTGTGGCAGTGGGAGCACCGGCCGTGCTTCAGCCAAGGCTCCTAGAAGACAGTGGGTCAAGAGAACCAGTATTCCAGCTGTTGATACGTCTCCAGAAAATATCTTGCTGAGTATGGAGAGTGTTTGTTCTCAGGGAGTTCTAGGATCCGGCAGTTCGTGTCTCAAGTGGGAGCCGGTAGGGACCGAGGACGAGTCAAGGGCAGTTTCAGCCGTGACTGATGTGTTGAAGCTTCGGGGAGCTTCAACGGGCCTTTCAGTTGACTGATGAGAAGGCCGCTGTAGCAGGAGAGAGTTGAAAAAGATTACTAGACATACAAGTGTTCTAAGTGGATGACAGTTGAAATTCTTCAAGCCTCCAAGTGGGAGATTGTTGGGCTTTGTGGAGGCTTGTGAGCCGGCCCGACCCATTACTGAAACCCTAGGTTAACCATTTGGTTTTCCTATAAATATGATCCTTGTATTTGTAATTCTTGAGCAGCACAAGTGAAATAAAATCCTCCTGTTACAGTCGTGGAGTAGGGAAACCGAACCACGTTAAATTCTTGTGTGTCGTGTTTGCGTTCCGTTTCTCTTTTCTCTAGATTATTTGTGTGTGTTGTGTGTTTAATTCCCAACATCTTACTGGTCTGCTATACTAATACTGCCTAAGAGAGTAATGAAGAGAATCACTACAATTTGCCTTAACTTTCTTTGGACTGGTGAACTTCACACAAATAAACCCCCACTCATAGGCTTGGACTTGGTGTGCAGACCTAAGAAAGAGGGAGGGTTGGGGATTATAGAAAGGATAACATTGAATGAATCAGTTGTGGCAAAGTACGTCTGGCATATTCCAAACAAAGAAGACACTATGTGGGTGAAATGGGTAAATCATGTTTATCTGAAAGGTACACAATGGTGGCATTACAATGCTCCGCAAGATTCATGTTGGTATTGGAAGAAAATATGTGGATTAAAAACGAATACACATATGGATATCTTCAAAATGGGTGGCTCAAACGAGCAGGGAAATACACTACTAAGAGTGGTTACATGTTGGGAAGGGGACATGGAGAGGAATGGCCATTCTTGAGAGGGGTATGGAACACCAACAATATCCCTAAGCATCAATTCACATGTGGGTTAGATATGCATGGAAGATTGCTAACCAAAGAAAGACTAAAGGTAATGGATTTGATCACTGGTTTGAAATGTGAACTATGTGGAAGCAATGACGAGAACATAGAGAATCTTTTCTCTAAATGTGCTTTTGCTCAAGCATGTTAAACAAACATAATGAAGTGGCTCCAAATCAAAATACATCAGCAAGATATAAATGGGTGGTGGAATAGAATTGCTAGAAAGGCAGCTGGAAAAGTAAGCAAAGCATTCTTATGGACAATAGCAGGAGCAGTTATATATCACATATTGGGCGTAAAAAATGAAGCAAGTTGGAAATAACGAGTCCCAAATCTAAGAATAGTTTGCGAAAAAATACAACTGAAATGTACACCGAATATACTTGAGGTACTAAATAGAAAAAACATGTGTAAAGATAGACAATGGATAGCTAAGGAATAGATTAATACCCCATTACTGTGAATACCTAAGAACAGCGAAAAAGAGTAATTTCAAATTTAAACGATAGATTTTTCGTGATCTTACTTCAACCTATGATTCCAAAAGACCAAATCATTCTTCCACACCTATGTTTTTTACATCGAGATTTGATAATTACTTTTAACCACGAATATGAGTCATTGAAATACAAGTCATCTACGTGAATATGTCTGTATCATTTATGTGGCTCAAAAAATCTCAACACCCAATAACTTTTTGCAGATGAAATCATTAATATATAATTAGTATTAAAAAGGATAGATGAAAAAGAAGTAACTTGAAAACACAAGAAAAAAACTCATGAATATAACTTATGAAAGAAACTCAACAACTCAATCAGAAGATGAACCCACCTGAAATTTTGTCTCAAGTAAGCGGTGTTGAATTCTATTTTGATTAGAGCAGCAACAACTCGATCAGAAGAATGAAGCCACCTGCAATTTTGTCTCGATCTGTGATGGATTCTATTGAGACTCGAGCTGCAACAACACGAAGAAAATGAAGACACCTTTATCAATTTAATAAAAGAATATCGGTAAAATTAGGATAGAAAACTACAACACAAGAAAGAAGACACATCTGTCCATTCAAGGGCAGAGCAACATTGTGACTAGGGAAACACACAATAATTTTTACAGATGAAATGATTGACCTAATTAATGTTAAAAAAAAAAAGATGAATACAAGAAGTAACTTGAATACACAATAAAAGAACGTCATTAATATTATGAAAGAAATACAACAACTCAATCGGAAGATAAGCCCAACTCAAATTGTCTTAAATAAGCTGTGTTAGATTCTATTTCGAGCAAAGCATAAACAACTCGATTAGAAGAATGAAGCCACCTGAAACATTGTCTCGAATAAAGCTGTGATACATTCTATTTTGACTAGAGCTGCAACAACACGAGGAACAAGAAGACACCATTATCAATTTACTAGAAGAATGTTGCAGATATTAGGGCAGAAAACTACAACAAAAGGAAAAACACACAACCATCCATTCAAGGACAGAACATCGTTGAGATTAGGGAAATACACAATAATTTTTACAGAAGAAATCATTAACCTAATGAATGTTAAAAAAAAAGATGAAGAAGAGAAGTAACTTGAATACACAACAAAAAAACGTGATTGATATTATGAAAGAACACAACAACTCGATCGAAAAATGAACCCACCTGAAATTTTGTCTCAAGCAAACAGCTGTGTTGGATTCTATTTCGGGTAGAGAAGCAACAAATCGATCAGAAGAAGGAAGCCACCTGAAATTTTGTCTCCTGCAAAGTTGTGATGGATTCTAGTTCGACTGGAGCAGCAACAACACGAGGAACAAGAAGACAATATTATCAATTGCTAGAACAATTTCGTTGAGATTAGGGAAGATAACAACACAAGGAAAGAAGAAACATCTATCCATTCAAGGGCAGAGCATTCTTGAGATTAGGCAGAACACATTCATGAATGAGTTGTAGTAGCTAGAAAGTGAGCTGAAGAAATTAGGGCATTTTTTTAGGACAAGCTTCAATAATTTTGTTAAATGACTTAGTAGATAGTGTTTTCGTTTTACTTGTTCAAATCTTTTTTGAGCGCCTAATATTTTTTGGTGAATAGAGAATTTTCGTATGGCTGAAACTTTTCCCGCTCAAATGCCCTCAATGCCTAAAATTACATTTTAGGACTAGTTAGTAAAGTTTTTAGGGACCGAATTTAATGTCTTCACAAAAACATATATATACCAATAAGGACCAAAATATAATCTCGTCCCATTAGATATACTTTTAGAGACAAGAATATAGACTCGTCCTTAAATGTTGGTCTTAATTAAGTCTTTTTCTTGTAGTGTATAGTGAAATAGGTGCTAGTGTGCCTTGGCATGTTTCATGGTGTTTTAGAAGTCCAAATTTAATGAAATTCGGTAGAAAGGTGGTAAACGTGTATAAGAATTTTATGGTCAAAACGTCTGGGTATGACTCACCAAGGACCACCCTAGGGGTTTTTTTTTGACCCAAGTCTACAAATCTGGGCATTGTGCATCGACGAGCCTAAGCGACGAGCTGTCGTTTGATCGACGAGGCGTTGATGGCTCCATCGTTCAACATTTAGCCATTTTCACGAAATGCCCAAAAATCACATCTCTGTCGCCAGCGACGGTTGTGCAGTACGGGGGCATGGGCTAGCGTCGACTGACGTAGGGAATGTAGGTCGGTGTCTCATAGGTCAGGTCTGGTTCTACTGTCCAATTTTTATTGAAGTCAATTAAATTGATTAGTTGCTTAGGCGGTTAATTAATGGTTAGGGGGTGTATAATTAAGTTAATTAAGGAAATATAAAAGATCTAACCCTCATTAAACTAACCCAACTCACTTCAATTTCCAAACTCAAAATCATTTTCCTTCTCTCTACTTTCTCTCTCCCTTAAGAAGACTCCACTGAAGAGCAAGGTCAAAGGGCTTAGGGATGAATGGTTTCTACTTTTTCTCCATCAATCTTGCGAATTAACAAGGTATGGGAAGTCATCACCATTGGGACTCCTTCCCAAAAGGGTTCTTTCAAATTAATTTCCAAAAATTGAAGAAAAACATGGGTTTCATTCTTTATCCGAAAATGGTATTTCAAATCGTATTGTTATTTATTTATTTTCATTATTATGGATGAATTATGATGGATTATTTGTGAATTACGGTAGTTCTTGATGTTAGACCTAGTTCAATGGAAGAGATCATAAATTGACTCGATTTCCCTAACCCTAGATTATGAATTGATGTGGAATTGGTTAATGATGATGCAAATGACTTATTTATTTTGTTAATTGTTATTATGTGATGTTATTAAGCCTACTAATGGATGAATATGGTTTGTTGATGGTAAGAGCATGGAAGAAGGCTTGTGAAGGTAAAGTGGTAAGACCTATGATCTTGAATCCTTACTTCAATTTGTGATGGCTTGTACTTGATGATGGTATTCAATTGAAGTGTTGATTGTGATTAGATTATATAGGTGATGTTATGATGAATGCAATTGAAATGTCTTGACTATATAGATTTGAGATTATGATTAAGGTATGATGATATAAGGTTGATTGTGAATCACTTATATGCCTTACTATGGTATGATGATGATGATGTGTTAATCTCACATATGAGGGTTGTATTGAAAGGAAGTTCTCCTGCAATTCCTAATGAGCTAATTATTATGATATACAAGGGGGTTAGTCTCCTATGATCTGTACTAAGTTATGATGATTAATTAGGCTTAAATACATTTCAAAAAGAGACTCTGACTTAGCATCGAGTGAATTAGTAGTGAGGAGTGTCTCTTCCCATGTAGGGAAGGTAGGTTCACTACATTCTCATGAGCTAGAGATTATAATGCTAATGGCATGAAGAGGGTCTCTACTATGTCTCCTTGTTCTTGAACTATGTTGCCCCCATAGGAATACTAGCTAGTGGATCCACCTAGAATGTTATATGATTGTTTGGTACTACTTTGGAAAGTAGTCCACCTTATTTCGGTGTAGGGTTTCATGACACCGAATTTCGCATTTAGATCATCTGGTCTATGTCGATTAAAGAAAGTATTCCAGAAAGTAAAATGAAATAAATAAAGTGAACTCTAACTATGGTGACTTAAGGGGTTTGACTTAGACTAGGTAGGGGTATGGGACTTTACCTATACATTGCACTAGTAGTCCTTGAGGGATGTCCTAGGAGGTTGTTCTTATGTTCTTATAAAGTAAACTATATGCATATGTTGACTTTACATGTTGATGATCATACATGATGTTGGATTCACTTATGAACATCTTGTTGGTATATATTGCTATATTTGATGATGACTTTTCATGATGTTATGTTATATGAATTTAGACATTACTTGTGATCCTTTGATTGGTTTACTTGGTTGAGTGGGGTTATGGGGCTTCACTTGGTCATTGCACTTATAAGACTGGTAATGGGTTATGAGTAAGGGTCTTACATATGTTATAATGTTGTGAACTCTTGTGCATGCTTTGTTGTTATAACATGATGTTGGAAATACTTTGATTATGGTTTATAATATGCTACTACACATATTCACTTTACTCTATTTGATGATGTTGGTATTGTGTTGTGTATGGTCTTGTTATAAGGAATATATGAATGTTGACTCATGTGCATTCTTAGTTGTGCATAGGGATTTCCAAAACAAAAGGTAACTTAACATGACTTTGAATAAATGTCCCTTTTAGCATGATTTCACTGTTTTATGTGGATATGTTTCCATACTTGGTACAACTGTGTACTAACCCATATATCTATGTTTCTACAATTGTGTAGGTTCCGGTTTTTGAGTTCTTAGAAGGCCAATTGAAGAAGACGTGGATTCTATTCCCCAAGTGTTGGAAGGTTTTCATGTTCTGGGATGTTACCTTGTTCCACATTCTAGCTTTAAAGTTGTATTTTCCTTAAGACATTGTTCATTCCTTTATCATTTGGATATTGATGTAAGCTATATTGTCATGTTGACTTTGTATTGGTTATGTCCATGATTTGTACTCGTTTAGATCGTTCAATATGAGACAACGTATTAGACTATTCTTTATGCATTGATTATGTTCTCTAATGGAGAAGCCTTTGTAAGCTTCCTATGTGAGGAGTCTATTTAAACTACATAAGTAGTATGTGAGAGGTCTATGTAAACCTCATTATCTAGATGTTTGTATGAAAACTTTAATTGTTCCGCATTTTTACCCTATGATATCTTTCGCATTCTTAGGTCGTGGAACGTCGTACTTGACCTCTCGGAGGTCTTTTACAAGACCTTTAGTATCGTTTATCACATATTACATATATTTAAAGTAGTGCGAAATTAAAACTTTTCATAAAATTATAATAGTATTTAAAAATATCTTTTATATAAAAACCATAAAAAATACAAAGTCTCATATCATAAGATCTTTGACACAAGAATACTTGGGACACGACCCATAAAATAGAAATATAGTACTAGTAAGTCTATTACAATGCTTCTAAATAAGAAATCAAAAGACATCCATGTCCTCGAGTCAAGTGAGGACATGCTTCAAACTTGCTTGAAAGATCCTATAATCCAAGCTTCACTCCCAAAAGCACCTTCACCTATGAATCAATTTAGATATAGATAAAAGTAGGGAATTAGTACAAACACATTTACTAAGTATGACATAATGCATAAAGTCATGAAAATGAACATTTAATGGAAATATGCTCTTTTTGATTAAGACATCATATTATAAGCATAAGAACAACATTTAACGCCTTAGAAACACATAAGATAACACTCAAACATTTTATTACAATTTAAGGACATTACAATGAACTATGTCACCGTAACAGTTAATTAATTCACTATTACAATGAAGTTCTTCAAATTCACAGTTAACCCTTTTAAACATGTAACTTCTCACTAAAATTTATCCTAAGACTCACTTAAGTGAGACAAAGAGATACAGTCCATACACCCTCTCTAAGCATACCTAAATTATCCTTCATACTACCTATAATGAGATAAATACACTTACAATACACCAAACACACCACATGAGATCTTTTAGACTATCATATTAAGGTCATTCTCACTTCATACAATAGCATATATATAATATGACATTCTCCTCGCAAAGGTTATCAAAATACTTACTTAAGTAATTAAAGAAGAGAACACCCATACACCCTCTTCAAGATTACCTAAATAATACTTAAGACTTCCTAAGTTTATATTATGCCTACTTAATCAACCAACTTTCCTATCTAGAGTCATTCTTAAGACTTACCTAGGTAAGACATGAATTGATCATTAAGACATGAATTGACCATTCATATCCCCCTTCACTCCTTAACTAGACAAACCTTAACTACTCTACGTAAGTACTTATTCCTTTAACATGCTTTCTAACTTATGTCATTACTTTAATTAGTTCATTTAAGAGACATCCCTCACATATAATGACTTTCAAGTAATGGTCTTGAAGAAGACCTATGGACTCACTCACTAACATCTTCAAAGCCTATTGTGCAATGTCTAAATAGCCTCTCATACCACCACCTAAACTTTATAAAACTTCTCCAACACTAGTAGATATCCCATATTATGAGAATAGGCAATAACTTACATAGACCATGGTAGCTAAGCATGGAATCCGAGGTTATAACCTACTCAAATGGAGGTGTTCTACTTGCAAATTGTAGAACTTGGACACATCCTATGAAAGGTTTCTTTGCACTCTAGCCTCATTCTTAAGTAGAGATACTTCCCTTACCATACTCACTCGGTGCTAGCCTTTGTTCTGATAGAGTAATTCACATAAAGGATCACATTAAGAGGTTCCATATCTAGTTCATAATCCAATCACATTCACCCTACCAAAGAGGTCCCCTAGGGCTACCTTTTAATGGAGAAGATTGTAGATTAATGATTTTACTAAGGATGATTTCACGCCTTTCAATACAACCAAACTTAGGTCCACCATTCACACAAGAAGGATACCATTACGGTTTTCGACTTCAATTATATCATAACCTTACAACTAGGTTGAAGGGTCCACATAAAGGAGCTTCTTAGCAACATTCATGGTCATATGTCATTAATGCATACAAGAGAAAGAGGCTTTAGAATCGTAAGTCAAGACATCTCATATTTACATCCATGCATGTATCAAGTAAGTTACACAATTCCACCATACAAGACACACTAATACTTAACTTTATCACATATAACATATAATTCTAGAAGCATAAAGGAATGACCATGTTAATCTATAACTCACCCTATATACTACTATAACATCATCAATATAAACCTTATAGACTCATATAGTCAAGTAGGAAGAATCATGCATCAACTCTAAGACTACACATATAATGTCATAGTCATAGTCTAACATGATCAGCTAATGTCAATAGAAAAACATGTACTTTTATCTTAATCACAAGTAGATATATATGACCATACTTCACATAAATCAACTATAAAAATCATCATAATACATCAAGTAGTTGCCGACAAGGCCATGATCATCATAATACATAATGTAACGCCGACAAGGCCACATCATTCACAACTATAACACATAGCACCCCCAGCAGAAGTGGACAATACAAATAACAACATAATTCAAAAGCTACATTACATAAAATAAAGAGAATTAGGGAAGCATACCACCAATCAATTCTCACCACTTCAATCCATAGCTAAATCATCCAATACAATACCAAAATGCCTTTACCTATGGCTATGAACATCAATTCAATACAAAAATCATAATACTCAATGAATCTAAATCAATTCAATATAGATTTATCAATCTAACACAGCCTATATATCAATTCAATACAACTCTTACATCATTCAATAGCCCATATAAACTACACTAGAATTCCTAAGCATTGAGACAAGATCATAACATCCATAATTTAGCCAATTTGAAGAGGTTATGTTTTGCATGGGTTTATGAAGATTTTAGGTTAAAATCATCAAACTAAAATCAATTCAATCAATAATCAATTATTCAAAACGTTTTATGCAATAACTCATGGCTAATCATAAAATGTGACAAATTCATCTTTAGAAGACTTGAGAAATCACTTTGAATTTTTGGCTCCTTGATGAAAAGAGTTTCAAGGATGAAAAATCATACCTCAATGAAAATAAAACATAAAATTGATGAAAAATCACCAATTAAATATTCAATCTAAGCTCTTCCTTGAGTTATGTCTTCAATGGAGTTCTAGAGGAATACTTAGAGAATTTGGGTTTTGATTTTAGAATAATGGACCGTCCTGCTAGTCTGTGGTTTAGGTTAGGCTGGTCATTGGAAGTCCATCCTCCCACGCCTAAGTCTTGACCAACGCTCTCCACCTACGGGGCGTCGAGCAGTCTTCTAGCCGCCGATTGCCATCCGTATGTTGGACTGCCATAGGCAGTTTTTGCCACCTTGATGGGTCCTTCCTCAAGGATCCTTGGTTGGTCCTTGGGGAATTTTTCCTGGACATTTCAAAATCATATATGCTCGTATATAAGTTTAGGAAGTCTTACAAAAATTTGATCCAAAACAAACACATAAAACTCGACGAAACATTCTAAGACACACAAGGTCGTTTCAATACAAACCTTTCGAACGTCATGGAAATTTTTGGACGTTTGACCTCCAAACTTCACGAAACTTTAAGCACTGTGTCCTAACCCCACTCTAAACCTTTTTAGGACTTCAAATCATTAATACACAAGTGTTAGGATCTAGTTTCACCTAAGTCATTGATATGCTCAAACTTACTTCTCAAATAAGAAGTAAAACGGTCGTATCAAGTAAAAAAACCAACTAATGAGGTTGGGGTCGATCCCACAAGGAAAAAAGTTCAGACTTAACTTTATCTATTATTACTATTATTTAGTCAACTATTTCCTTAGAAAACAAAAGACAAAAAGTTTTTTTTATTTCTAAATTAATGAAAATAATTAACTAAATTAAAGTAAACAACTAACAGATTTGAATCTCGAAGCTTAATCAATTAATAAGAGTAACTAGGGCTTAAGTGTTATCCACAGATTCCTAACTTGATAATTCTAACTATAACAGTTCTTTCCTAGTATCTTGCATGTAAAGTGATAAGTTATGTATCTCTAGATCCTTAGTCCGGCATCTAGAAAATTTCACTCCCCACCTTGGTCCGGCTACGTGTGTTGAGTAAACCTTACCTTTACCTCATATTAAGCATTGTATTCGATATTTGACTAAGTTATTACCTCGTACCAACTGAGACTATCCTATTAGATAGTGTACACTAAATTTATGTTGATAATTCATTTCCTATTATCTACCTCCTTGGTCCGACAAGTAGCATTAAGGCGAGTTCTGACGTTGGTCATCCGTTAAAAAGACTTCTAAATGAAAGAATTATGAATACATGCAGGACACTATTCTCTAATTGCTATTTTAGTTAGATTTGACCTCATTATTCACCCATGGTTACCACAACCCTAGTTATGGAGTTTAGTTACCCACAGTCATAATCACACTATTCATATATTTAATATAAGAATTCATGCACTTACTTTAATGAGAAAGAATAAAATCCAAAAATTCACTTGATTAATCAACAAAAGCACCAACAATCAATTCAAGAAAAAAGTGTATCAATTACTGAAATTAATCCTTCGATACTTGAACAAGAGAACTAAAACAATTATCCAAATGTCTAACTATCAAAAAGTCTAACCCCAAAAACGAGGTTTTTCGAACTATTTATAATAAAAACAAAAACCTAATAAAAGAATGATTCTAATTACAGAATATCTGTCAAAACGCATCTGAGTCGATGGACCTCGTGACGGACCGTCGTAGTCACGACGGGCCATCATGGCCTCTGTCATCCCATACTTTACAAATTCTTCTTCTTCTTTCTTTATTACCCTCAATGAACAGGTATGATGGACCGTTCCAAGCACAACGGTCCGTCAAGGGTGTCCCTTAATCCCACACTAGGACTGGGACTACTCTCAGATCATTACGATGAACCAGCAGGACGGACCGTCGTGGCTTTAATGGTCCGTCATGGACTTCCTTAATCCCACACTAGGTCAGACTTCCCCATCTTCCTTCAGAAGCTTCTCTCCTCACTACGATGCCACCTACAAACTGTCACAGAATCGACGAACCATCATAAGCTCCATAGGTGGCCTCTTCTGCATTTCTCGCTCAAAAACATCTGCATTCATCTTTGGACAGATATCCTGCAAATAAGGAGAAACTTACATAAAAATCAATACAAAAAGGCTTTTGGACACACACTAAACTTAAGGAAAAAGCATTAAAAATACCGTGAAACCACGGTACATCAACACCCTTAACTTAAATTCGTTGTTTGTTGTCAAGCGACACACTATGACTCACTACAAAATCTTTGTACAATAGTATCCATATTTTAGCTTTCGCAATCATTTGGCTATCAATCCCGATCATTCTTATCATGTTTATGCATGTTATAACTATTAAGCTTGAATTATGTGGAACCAGACCATGACACAGACTTACCACACACTGACACCTATCCTCTTCAATTTCTCATCGAGGTGCTAATATTTCCGGTATTGCAACTAGTGTCCTCTGTTCAAAACAACATCCTCATTTTTCACACAATGATTTCAGTTTGAGTATAAGGATTACTTTTCAACACTCACTCTCAGAACAAATTCACAACTCATTCATACATATTGCCATAAGCTTGCCCTTATATTCACTGCTTTAAGTTCGCCATACAACTCTTAGGATCACGATAGGACTTTCTTAGCTTGTAACATAGGCTCAGGGTAAGGTAGGGTATATTTAGGTATACTTTAGTGACTTGTAGCCCTGCTTGACATATTGGTTAAACATCCTACCTTTTCATCATTTTATTCCACCCTTTTTCTTATATTCTTTCACCTTCCTATTTTCCCTTCTTTCTTCATTTGTGTAAGGGACTCTTTTATTTTCTTGCTTGTATTTATTATATATTTTTTTAATTCAACTGGTTCTTGAGTCACTTTACTTTTGTTATTTCTCTCTCTTTGTTCTTTCAACCCCACTTTCCAGAGAATTCCTTATAATAGCCACCCTCAACTCATTGCTTTGTCATGAGTCAAAGTATACAATATCCAAAGTCGGGTCAGGGCAACCAAAATGTTGTTTACTGCATTAGCCACCCTCAACTTATGCTTTTGGCATGAGCTGAGGTGCACATGTCCAAGGAGGGACCAGGGCCAACACATTATTCTCAGAAAAGATCAGTTGGGGTGAAAAAGAAAGGTATATTTTAAGCTCAAATCATTTGGATCAAAGAGTGATTAATTTCATTCATTTTTTTTATTTAGGCTAAAAATTGGCTATATTGAACAAGGGCGTATGATCCTTTACTAATTGTCTATTACAACTTACTTTTAGCAGGACTAACCAGGAAGTTCTAGCTTAGTACAAATAGTGGACTATTCAAATTTTCCTCACACTCACTTGACATCTCATTACTCTACCAGATTATCAGACACCTAGTTCGAGTCTTAGACTTAGGTTCATGCATTGGTGTATCTCTATGTTATGCTTAGAGCCACACATTTATCAATTCTATGCCTAGACATGCATAATTTTCATTACATCAAGATATCATTTTTGTTTTAGCCATCATGCTTCAGAGTTATACTATGTACACAAGATATAGACATGCCGGTTCAACAATAAAAATAATCAGTATCTTGGGGAAAAAGAACACAGGCAAGAAAACCCCAAAAGAGGACCGTGAATATGGATACTCAGACTTCACCATAGTACTCACTTTCCCTTTACACCACCCCCAACAAAAAGATATGCAATTGTCCCCAATGTATAAAAAAAACTAAAATACGAGAGTGGTAGGTGAAGCAAACCTGCGGCACAAAGCGTCGGCGATCAGTAAGCTGGTGGGTCCGATTGCCCGGAACCCACTAGCTATGTAGTCTGGACACCCTCAGTAGTGTTGTCATCAGCAGCAACACTATCACTAGTGCCTCCCGCTGTCTACACATCTCTGGAGCTAGATGCCCAGGCAGCCTCCATCTACACAGTGGTGGACAATCAACCATAAAAACTTAGCCGTGAAGGTCAAGTTAGTCTTCCTGATGGCTCCCTTCGGCTACGTTACCCAGTCAACAGCCTCTCCATAAATAGATAAGTGTTGGTCCATCCACCTCTTGGTGGCCTCTCTCAGCGATGGCTCACGCAAGAATCGGCCATCTTTAACAATTTGCCACCGGTAGTCGAACTCGGCGGTGAGAGGGGTCCTGGTGGTATCAACATCCTCGCCGTACAAATATCGACGGATAGATGGCAGGGAGATGTCGACCTGTATGCCGCGTACTCTAACGTGCTCAAGTGGGACCTGTTTTGCGGGGGCAGCCCACCTATCGATCTGTGATCGGAGAGTAGCCACATAAGAGGCATAAAAATCTCATACCAACTCCTCACTGTAGCGGCCCAAAGGACGAGCCGTCCACTCTAGTCGGTGTTTGGTGAAGAGAGTGTGGATATCTGGCATGGTGGGGATACTTCCAGTTTAAGGACCCGCCTCTCCAGTGTAAGGGTCCGTGTCATGAAGCCTTTATGATTTAGAAATTTGGCATCTGAATAAACTTGGTATTGCCTGTCGACACAGCACATGTGGGGTAGTCGGCAACCGGGGCAGGAACTCCAGTCGGTGAGCCTGGAGTGGAATCAGGACTGTCAGCCTGATCAGACGAGGCAGACTGTGCAGCCGTGGTGGGTACAGAGACTTCTGCGGACTTGGAGGCTTCCTCCGACCATGAAACTCCTAAGGAACCAGACGCTCCTTCTTGTTGTGTAGTTGTCCCAGAAGGTGTGCAGGTCATTGTGCGCTCTTCATCAAACTGGGAGGTAGTGACTACGCCTGACGCCACCTTTTTAGGCGTAGCTTTGGTTGCACGTGCAGCTCGTGCTGGAGTGGCAGTGCCTGGGGGCACGTACTCGGGATCATGCTCATCATCAGAGCCTATAACCAGTCGGGCAGACGGGGCGACAGACTTTGAACGCCCACGTGCGTAAACTCGATCTTGTTTCGGTGCCATTAGAGATAGTACCTGTAAATAATCATTATTAGTACTAGAATGAGAAAACAAGACAAGCAAAAATGAGACAAAATACACACAAGAGCAAAGCTGTAATGACATCTCATTAGTAGCAGTGAAACACGACGGACTAGGTGACGGCTCGTCCTGAGTATGACGGACCGTCATGGGGTCTGTCATGTCTTACTTCAACAATGTTTATTTGGAGACCCTTAGAAGGAAAGTCTCTGACAGTTATGACGGATAAGAAGGATAGACCGTCGTGATAATGAAGGTCCGTCGTCGATGTCCGTCGTGGGGCACTTAGAAAAAGTATGGGGACCCTTAGGAGAGGGGTCTCTAACTGTCATGATGATTGTGCAGGACGGACTGTTGAGGGTACGATGGTTCATCGTAGATGTCCGTTAGTGGAAACTTATAAAAAAAATGGAGACCCTTAAGAGAGGGGTTTCTGACAACCATGACGGTTGTGCAGGACGGACCGTCATGGGTATGACGGTCCATCGTAGATGTCCATCAGAGGACACTTAGAAAAAGTTGGAGATCCTTAGGAATAGAATCTCTGACAACCATAACGGTTGTGCTTGATGGAGCGTCGTGGGAACGAAAGTCCATCGCATATGTTCGTTGGTGGACACTTAGAGAAAACAAATAGTGAGGTGTTGGGACAGATCCTATGACGGTTCGTCGTGGGTGCGACGGTCCTTTATCGGGGTCTCGTTCTGTCATTCAGTGACAGAAATGGGGATACCACAATCATCCCCTGTGACTCAAATGAAATACTTGATATTAACCTACATGTTTCTAACCCAAATCCCTAGCAAACTAGTAATGCTAAACACCAATTTCTCGAGTTTTAATAAGGCAATTCGAGGGACTCTCAACCTAGGTCAGACAAAATTGGATCAAAGAGCAAAGACCCAAAAAAAAAAATAGGCCAATAGTAATTAAAAAACAAAAATGCAATGTAAATGGGTAGAGATCAGAGACACATACCTGAGAAGAGGAGAAAAACAAGCAAGTGAGGCACTCAGCTATAAAGAGCAGAAACACAGCAGCAGACTCCGACCAGTAGAAAGGAGATTTTGGGATTTAGGGAAGTGATAAAGTTGATAGAGAAGAGGATGAGAAAGGTAGGAAGTTGCAAAGGGAGGAAATAGGAGAAAGAGGGAAAGAAACGGTATAAAATGAAGGGGTGGGGGGTTTAAAAGGTCGAAAACTTTTAAAATTCCCCAGCTGGGTCGGGTCGGGTTGTCAGTTAATGATGCAATGAGTCCCCGACGACGATCCATCGCAGATACAACGGTCTGTCATGGGTTCCATCGCAGGTGCCCTAATTTTGAAAATAAATGAAAAACGTACCTAGCACGACGGATTCATGCGATGGTTCATCGCAAGCGTGATGGTCCATCGATGTATCCGTCAGTGAATGTTGCGGAGTGATTTTCTGTAGAATTTCCTGGTGATATGCTACGTATTGGGTTGCCTCCCAACCAGCGCCTGATTTAACGTCGCGGCACGACTGAAGACACTTGATTAATCAAACTTCATCAAGATGGTATGCCTCGATCACTTCATTCGCCAATTCAGCATGCCCAAAATAGATTTTTATTCGTTGTCTATTCACCTTATACCGCACACCCTCCTTGGTTTCCAACTTAACTGCTTCATGAGGGAATAGTTGGGTAATCAAGTAAGGGCCAGTCCATTTGGACTTGAGCTTTCCAGGAAACAAGCGCAACCTAGAATTATATAAAAGCACCAAATCCCCAACCATAAACTCTCGTTTTTCAATTTTTAGGTCATGGTACTTCCTCATATTTTCTTTGTAGAGGGCTGAGCTTTCATAACTTTCAGGCGAAATTCATCGAGTTCATTCAACCCAGTTAATCGTAGTTCTGCAGTTTCATTCCAATCCATTTTCAACTTCTTCATAGCCCACATGGCTGCTCTAATTCAACCGGAAGATGACAAGCTTTGCCATATACAAGTTGGTATGGGGACATACCTATGAGAGTCTTATACGCTCTCCGGTAGGCTCAAAGAGCATCATCAAGCCTCCTTGACCAATCCGTTCTACTAGCGTTCACTATTTTTGACAATATATGTTTTATCTCCCTATTTGATACTTCAACTTGACCACTAGCTTGAGGATGGTAAGAAGTGGCCACATTATGGCGAACCCTATATTTCTCCAATAATCCCTTGAACAATTTGTTGCAAAAGTGGGATCCCCCATCACTAATAATTGCCCTTGGGGTACCAAATCGAGACAATATATTCTTTTTCAAGAACGCAGTGACACTCTTTCCTTAAATGTTTGCGAGGGCGATAGCTTCCACCCATTTGTATACATAATCAACCGCTACTAAAATATACTTCATTCCATGAGAACTCACCAAAGGACCCATAAAGTGAATACCCCGAACATCAAATAACTCAATCACAAGAATGGGGTTTAGAGGGAGCTCTTGCTTTCTTGAAATGCCTCTATCTCTTTGGCATCTATCACATTCTTTGGCAAACTCATGAGCATCTTGATGAATAGTTGGCCAATAGTAACTACATTGTAATATCTTATGAGCGGTTCGGATACCACTATGATGTCCACCAATGAGTGAGGAATGGCATGCCTCTAAAACACTCAACATCTCAACTTCAGGCAAACAACGCCGAATAAGCCCATCGACACAGCTCCTATATAAGTATAGTTCATCCCAAAATAACTTCTTCACATCAAACATGAATTTTTTTCTTTGATGAAAGGACAAGTCCGAAGGAACAATATCGCTAGCCAGATAGTTCGCAAAATCTGCGAACCATGGAATCAAGTCTTGTGAGGCAGCCAATACATGCTCATCGGGGAAAGTATAATCAATATCAGTCTTATCCCCTAACTCTCTCATAGCTTCATCTTTTAGACGGGACAAGTGATCGGCAACTTGATTTTCGGTCCCTTTTATATCCCTCACCTCAAATTCAAATTCTTGTAGCAGTAATACCCAATGAATCAACCTCGGTTTTGCATCCTTCTTTGCCATAAAAAATCTCAATGCTGAATGGTCAGTATGCACTATAACTCTAGTACCTAGCAAATAGGAGCGAAATTTTTCAAAAGCAAAGACTACTGCAAGGAGTTCTTGCTCAGTCACTGTGTAGTTCTTATGGGCTTCATTTAGGGCTTTACTAGCATAGTAAATGGGGTGAAGGATTTTGTTCCTTATTTGTCCCAAGACCACACCAAGAGCAACCCCACTACCATCACACATCACTTCAAAAGTTATGTTCCAATCAAGAGAAATAATGATAGGTGCAGACACCAATTTTGCTTTTAGATGCTGAATGCTTTAACACAGGATTCATCAAAATAAAATTTACAATCTTTCTCCAGTATTTTGCACAACGGATGCACAATTTTTGAAAAATCTTTGATGAATCTCCGGTAAAAACCTGCATGACCAAGAAAGCTTCTCACACCTTTTATAGAGATAGATGGGGGAAGTCTCTCTATTACCTTGACTTTAGCTCGATCAACCTCTATGCCCTTTTCTGAAATGCGATGACCCAAAACAATACCATCTTTCACCATAAATGGCATTTTCCCCAATTTAGTACTAAATTCCAGTCTTCACATCTCTTAAGGACCTCAGATAAATGGCTCAAACACTGCTCGAATGATTCACCAACCTCAGAAAAATCATCCATAAAAACTTCAATAGTATCTTCCACCATGTCGGAGAATATCGACATCATACATCTCTGAAATGTGGCGGGTGCATTGCACAACCCAAACAACATTCTCTTGAACGCAAAGGTCCCATATGGACAAGTAAAGGTGGGTTTCTCTTGAACTTTTGGTGCAATAAAAATCTAATTATACCCCGAATATCCATCAAGAAAATAGTACCACCCTTTTCGGCAAGTCTATCCAACATTTGATCCATGAATGGCATAGGAAAATTGTCTTTTTTGGTCCATGCATTTAATTTACGGTAATCCATACACACCCTCTATCAGTAACCGGTCTCATTGGAACAAGTTTATTTTTCTCATTGGGGACCACAATCATTCCCCCTTTCTTAGGTACACACTGAACAGGGCATACCCAACTACTTTCAGTGATCGGATATATTACTCTGGCATCTAACAATTTAATGATTTCCTTCTTCACGACCTCTTGCATCGGTGGATTTAAGCATATCTGGTGATCAATACTTGGCTTATGATCGGGCAAGAGTTGGACTTTATGAGAACAAATACCAGGAGGAATCCCAATAATGTCCGCAACAGTCCACCCAATAGCTCTTTTGAACATTTTAGCACTTTTACCAAACTCTCAACTTGTTGTTCATTCAAGTCTGATGCAATGATTACCGGAAAGTGTCACCATTTCCTAAGAATTCATACCTGAGATGATGTGGAAGAGTTATTAGTTCTAACTTTGGAGCCTCCTCTATAGATGGTTTTGTGGGTGGAGACTCACGATTCTTCATGTCTAACTCATATTTCTTCGGTTTAAACCGATCATCACAACGATCAAGAGCCGCGACTAATAACCCATACTCTTCAATGCAATCATTATCAAAATTTATTATCACTGCCACTAATGCTTGTACACCTTGACGTTCTTTTATTTGTGTCTCGGATGACTTACCAACTTTATACAATATAACTGATACTGATTGGAGCTCACCACTCTGCCTCATGGACCTACAAATGTTGAAGGTCACTTCGTTATTATTCAACCGAAATTTCATTTGCCCCTTTTCCATATCAACTAAGGCTCTACCCGTAGCATGGAATGACCTCCTAAGAATAATAGGCACTTCAAAATCGACTTCACAATCAAGAATAACAAAATGTGCCGGAAATATGAATGACTCCACTTTTACTTGCACATCGTGGAGTATCCCTAAGGCCTTTTTACTGTTCGATTGGCCATCAGTAGCCGCATTGCAGTGGGCTTTGGATCACCCAAACCCAACTTCTTGTAAATCGAGAGGGGCATGAGATTTATGCTTGCCCCCAAATCACATAATGCTTTCACACCCGATTGTACAAGGAATAGTGAACGCACCCGGATCTATTTCTTTTGTACTGGAGATCTTGTAGAAATAACACTACAATGCTGCATTCTATCATCATCCTCAAAAGTGACCGATATTTTTTTTGTAACCAGATCTTTCATAAACTGGGCATAACCGGGAATTTGTTCTAGAGCTTCTACCAAAGGGACATTGATAGAAAGCTGCTTCAACATTGTTATAAACCGCCGATATTTACCATCCTCGGTCTTTTTCACTATTCTTTGAGGAAAGGGGGGTGGTGGTCTAGGCATGGGAGTTAACTTTTTAGGCAGTTCAACATCTTTTCTAGTGTTATCTTCTACTTCACCACTAACCTCTACCACTTTATCATTGTCTTTATCAACTTTTCCTCATAAGACGGCATAGGTGGGTCAATGGTTTGCTTACCACCCCGACTAGTGATTGCCATATAGTGTCCATCATTTTTTAGATTTTGGAGTGTGTTGCTAGGAAGAGTACCCGGTTGCCGTGTGTTCACGCTGGCAGATAATTGGGCCATTTGCAACTCAAGTTATTAATTGATATTGCATGTGTATCGACTTTCTACCCAAAACCTGCTAAATCACTCGACTCTTTAGTGTGCTCATCACTATCATCGAACCTCCTCATCATTTTGTGCAACATATCCTCAACTCGCGCCATACTACCTCCACCATCCCTTGGAGCAACTTCACGATTTTGAGGAGGAACATATGATCCATCCTATCATTTTTGTTACCGTAGTTACCCCTGTTGAAGTTGTTGTCACGGTTGTAATTTCCATCTCGGACATAATTACCCTCACGGTTATAGTTACCATAGTTCTGAATCTGGTGTCCTTGACCTTGGCGCCAATTCTCTTTATTTGAGCCTTGGGCATTCGGTCAGAAACCCCTCGTCTGCTTATTTACCGCATAAGAATCCTCCTCATAATAATATTCATCATTTGGTGGTGGTGGTTTAGACAAGTAGTTCACTACATTTATCTTTTCTTCACCCAATGACATGTTTTAATACCAACCCAAGCTCAGTTCTCATTTGATCCATCTCTTCAAGAATCTCATCTGTGGCTGGGTTGTGTGTGGATTGCACTGCAAAGGTATTTCTTCGAGTATCTGACTTCCTAGTATTCCAAGCTTTATTATTTCGGGAGATTTTCTCTAACTTTTTGGCAATCTCGGCATAAGGACACTTTCTATAAGAACCACCCGCTATAGTATTCAATACCGCTTTATTATTATCATCTGTCCCTATAGAAGTATTCCTTCAGTGACTCATCATCTATGCAGTGATCGGGGACACTTCTCAGAAATGAAGTGAATCTATCTCAAGAACTGCTAACTGACTCTCCTGGTAGTGCCAAAATTTGTTCACTCTGTCTTTGTGATTTTGTTTCTTGGAGATAGGGTAGTAACGTGCTAAGAAAACGTCCCTTAGTTGGTTCCAAGTGAAAATTGAGGTATAAGGGAGCTCAGTGAACCAAATAGAAGCCTCCTCCGTCAGTGAGAGATGAAATACTCTTAGCCCTAGTACATGCAAATTCAAATAAGGGCCTCCCTACACAGCTTTTACACACTGCCCTTACCTTAGCTATATGGGCATGTGGGTCCTCAGAAGGTAACACTGAAAACAAAACTCTAGCGGTGAACATTTGCATCAAACTACTAGTTACCACAAAGGTGTGGCCTTGTGGTAGAGGGGGCAAGACAAGTGGCCCATAAGAGTCTGCAATATTATCATAACCTCTGTAGTATTCTTGAGGATGTGGAGCGGGATTTTGTCCCCTTTGTTGATTTTCACCAGGATCATCGGGTATTAACTGACCATGAGCATCAACTGGAGCTGGGATGTTCCTGTTTGGATCATCATTGTTAATATCCAAGTTTCGATTCATATTGCGTAGTGTACACTCTAATTCTTGGTCGTAGGTAAACAAGGGTTCTCTTCCTCTCCGTGTATTTGGCATACAAGGAAGTTAGTTCTGCAAGAATAAAAAACGATAGAAAAGTAAAATTAAGAAAATATTGACTAAACTTTAGTAATAAGTTTAAGTTAATATAAATTCTACTTTACCTGGCAGCGGCGCCGAAATTTGATACGTTCAAACTTACTTCTCAAATAAGAAGTAAAGCGGTCGTATCAAGTAAAGAACCTAACTAATGAGGTTGGGGTCGATCCCACGAGAAAATAGTTCAGACTTAACTTTATTCTATTATTACTATTATTTAGTCAACTATATCCTTAGAAAACAAAAGACAAAGTTTTTTTTATTTCTAAATTAATGAAAATAATTAACTAAATTAAAGTAAATAACTAACATATTTGAATGTAGGAGCTTAATCAATTAATAAAAGTAACTAGGGCTTAAGTGTTCCCCATATATTCCTAACTTGATAATTCTAACTATAACAATTCTTTCCTAGTATCTTGCATGTCAAGTGATAAGTTATGTACTCTAGATCCTTGGTCCGACATCTAGAAAATTCGCTCCGCACCTTGGTCCGGCTACGTACGTGTGTTGCTATACTTACCCTTACCTTTACCTCATAATAAGCATTGTATTCGATATTTGACTAAGTTATTACCTCGTACCAACCGACACTAGCCTATTAGATAGTGTACACTAAATCTATGTTGATAATTCTTTTCGTATTATCTACCTCCTTGGTGCGACAAGTAGAATTAAGGTGAGTTCTAACGTTGGCCATCCGTTAAAAAGACTTTTAAACGAAAGAATTATCAATACATGCAAGACAATATTCTAGAACTACTATTTTAGTTAGATTTTACCTCATTATTCACCCACGGTTCCCACAACCCTAGTTATGGAGTTTAGTAACCCATGGTCATAATCACACTATTCATATATTTAATATAATAATTCATTCACTTACTTTAATGAGAAAGAATAAAATCCATAAATTTACTTGATTAATCAACAATAGCACCAACAATCAATTCCAGAAAAAAGTGTATCAATTACTGAAATTAATCCTTCAATACTTGAACAAGAGAACTAAAAATTATCCTAAAGTCTAACCCAAAAAATGAGGTTTTTTGAACTATTTATAATAAAAACAAAAACCTAATAAAAGAAGGATTCTAATTACTGAAAATCTGTCAAAACGCGTCTGAGTCGACGGACCTCGTGATGGACCGTCGTAGTCAAGACGGGCCGTCATGGCCTCCGTCGTCCCATACTTCACAAATTCTTCTTCTGCTTTCTTCATTACCCTCAACGAATAGGTATGACAGACCGTTCCAAGCACAATGGTCAGTCGAGGGTCTCCGTTCCATAATACTTAAACTTCTTGGAATTTGGGTACTAGGACTACTCTCTGATCATTACGACGAACCAACAGGACGGACCGTCGTGGCTATGACGGTCCGTCATGGACTTTCATAATCCCACACTAGGTTAGAATTCCCCATCTTCCTTCAGCAGCTTCTCTCCTCACTACGATGCCACCTACGGACTGTCACAGACTCGACGGAGTGTCATAAGCTCTGTAGGTGGTCTCTTCTACATTTCTCGGTCAAAAACTTCTGTGTTCATAGATATCCTTCAAATAAGGAGAAACTTACATAAAAATCAATACAAAAAGGCTTTTAAACACACACTAAAATTAAGGAAAAAGCATTATAAATACCGTGAAACCACGGTACATCAGTCATTTTAGAGGTGTTTAAATCTCCCCCACTTGGACAACATTCGTCCTCAAATGACACTTGCTTCATTTTAGGCACTTTTAGGATATGATTAACTTAAAAATAGAAGCACATAAACATATAAACCTATATACAACACCAAATTTAGGAAGAACACCAATTTCACATACTTAAGAAACTCACATCACAACAAGAAGATAGAAACTACTCTATAATTCATCATGGCATAGGACTCACATTCTTCATTTCAAATAGCAAGAACTCCTTATACATTGATTATCATGATAATAAAAATCACTTATAAACACCATACAACCATTTTCAACGAAAGAACAATTCAGTCAGAATTTGAAAAATTTCACAGTAAGCTGCTAGGCAACATAGTCAATTATGCAAATATTTCCAAAAATGCAACTCTTACGCAATTGATGATAGAAGCATGACAATATGAGAGATAAAACCATATAAACTCAATTTACCATATAATCATAACTTCATAACATGCACCATGCAAGGAATTAATGAAATTCAATTCCAACAAGACTCTTAAACACAATGCAACATGCAACATGCTACTATGACTTTCTAACTCTCAAACTTGAATTGAATAGAAGAGAAGAGAAAATCAATCAAAACTCCACTACTCACCATACTCCCCACTTAGAAAGAACTCATAACAAATAAAAGAGAGAGGCTATAACTTACCAACATCATCATCATCATCATCTGGATTTGATCCTCAAGCCCGGAGTGGATAGAAGAGATTATTTCATGGGACATCATCACATGGAACACTTGGAGGAACTTTCTTAGCTTCCTCTCTTATAGCCGCCATAGTAGGACAATCTCTCACCTTGTGTCCATCGTTACCAAAACCAAATCAATTCCAGTACCCATTAGACATTTCCCATAGTGCTTCTTCCCACAAGTAACACAAGTATATTACCACCTTGGGAACCACTACCCTTCTCAAGTTAGACCTTAGGAACCCTTGGTTCATCTTGAATTGACGCCTTCTTCTTGAACCTAAGTTGGGTTTTCTCATTAGATCCACCCCTCTTAAAGATTCTAGAAATCCTACTAAGTTTGGACTCCTCAATGGATTGCGCATACACCATGAGTCCAGAAAAATTCATATCACCATGGAGCATGGTCGTACGACAATCTTCTTTGACAAGGTCGGCAACAGCCGTCACGACCCTACTCATCTCATCCCTAGGATTAGATACCAAGGATGGAGCATACCCAGATAACATATTTAACTTCAAGGAATTCTCCTCAAAACTCATATTGCATTGCTTGAGATTAATAAACTTGTCACATCCAGGAAGTACCCCCTAAATGTAACCCGCGTTGTTGTCCTCGAAGAGTACTAAGACTAGCCTCTTACCATTCATCATTAGATTAATAGGTTAAAAATGCAGAAAATTTAAAACATTTCATCTACACTAATTCAGGAGGTTTACTTAAACTCCTTGCTTACACAAAATATATTCATATCGAGTATACATAGTCCCTTCGTATATGAAGATTACATAGTCTTCCACCTTTATGGTACATATATATGAAATACATAAAACAGTCTTAAAAGGGATGTCTCATATTAAACCATCTAAATGGAGTCAAATCAACATGGGCATAAGCCCTTACACAATGTAGAAATGCCACTTGGGACTTACAACAATATCTTGAATTAACATGAATGATAAGATTGTCTTTAGGCTATAACAATGTAATATAGGTAGAGTAGTAGAAAGACTACATCCTTGCAATATGAGGACACACCAACACTTGTAGAATAATTCCAAGCCTTCCTTCAAAAGTAGTCACGAACCCTTAAGCAACCAAAACCTAAAATTTTGGGAAAAGGGAGAAATAGGGTTAGCACATCAGTTGTACTAAGTATGGAATCATATGCACATACCATATAGAACTCATTCTAAAAAGGGACATTTATCAAAATGAATGCAAAGTCACTTTGAAAAGCCTTATGCGCATTCAAGAACCAATACAAGTCAATAGCACATATTTCTTAAGTCAAGACCATGTGCAAGTCTAGTCAAGTCAACATGCATATCAAAATAATTGAGCACATAACCAAGACAACTTTATCGTCAAGTTATAATATCAACAAGCATGTATAAGAATTCATAACATCATACCCAATTCAAAACCATCACTCATGAACCCTCATTAAGTACACTAGTGCAACGACTAAGTAAGGCCCCATAAGCTCACTCAACCAAGTAATCCCAACAAGAACCATAAGCAATGCCTAACTTCACATACTATACCATTAAGAGTAAACATCACCATACTTTAGTAATAGAGACAAACCACATGTTTATAAGTAAACCAACATCATATAGTGTCATTAATATGTAAGATCATCATATAAATATCATTACATTTATAAGAACATAAGCACATAAGAACATCCTTCTAAGACTTCCCTCAAGGATAAATAGTGCAATGTATAGGTAGAGTCACATGCCCCTGCCTAGACTAAGCGAAACCCCTTAGGTCACCCTAGTTAGAGTTCACTTCATTACTTCATTTTACCTTTTGGGAAATCTTTCCTTAACCGACATAGACCAAATTAGAAAATGTAGAATCTGGTGTCATGGAAACCTACAACGAAATAAGGAGGACTACTTGCCAAGGTAGTACTCAAAACATGAACATAGCATCTATGTGGATCCACTAGCTAGTATTCCTATGGGAAAACAGGGTTCAAGGGCTAGGAGATGTAGTTAGGACCCTCTTTATGCTACATGCATTATAGTTTCCAATTCTCATGAGTACATTAGTGATCCTCCCTTCGTAATGTGGAAAGGGACACTCCTCACTCAAGTTCACTCGGTGCTAAGATAGAGTCCCTTTTGAAATATCTTTAAGCTTTTATTAATCATTATAACTTAGTTTAGGTCATAGGGTCTATCCCTTATATATTCATAATCATAGTTCAATAGGAATTGCATGATTAATTTTCTTTCGTTACAATTTACACATGTGAGGTTAGCACATTTACATAATCACATTACAATAAGGCACATACGTAAGTCATGACTATCCTTATATCAGTACATCTCAGCCAACAAGTCACAAGTCGTAATTCAATACATTCCAAATCAACATCATACAAACCCTAATCAATAATCACAAGTCATAATTCAATACATTCCAAATCAACATCATACAAACCCTAATAAATATTATAATAAGGTGTACTTCAATATAAGTTCATAACTAAAGACAAGTAATCATAATTGAAGTAACGGATTGAGATCACAAGACTTACCCCAATCTCCTTCACAAGCCATCATCAAGGTTTTAGACTCAACCATCCTATTAATCCTATAACTGGGTGTAATATCATCATAAAATAGTAATCAAAATAAGTCAATTGAATCACCACACAACAATTCATCACTAGTTCATAGCCTAGGGTTAGGGACTTAGGTCAAATTCATGATCTACTTCACAACCTAGGTTAACATCAAGAACTAGTATGATTGAATCATAATACATCATAATTATCTACAAAAATCATAAAAAAATAAATTTAGAAGATCAAATTCGTTAGAGAAGAAAACCCACTTGAAACTCATCTTTTAAATAAATTTTTGGAAAGAGCCCCTTGGGGAAAGAATACCAAAGGTGAAAGGACTCCCATACCTTGATAATTGATGAAGATTGATGGAGAACATTGTTATTATTGCTTCTCTAGAACCCTTCTTTGCTTGGTCTCCAATGGAGTTTCTTTGGGAGAGAGAAAGAAGAGAGAAGGAAAAGCAATTGGGTTTTGGGAATTACGAGAGTTGGGTTTAGTTAAATTAGCTTGGGGGCGTTATATAAGTAATTAAATAACATAATTAGACCTACATTAACCCCTAACTAATTAACTAACCAATGAATTAGTTTAATTAAGTAACGTAAAACGTGGTAGCAACCAATGACCCTGACGTACAAGACCCCGACCTACGGGCTGTAGGTCAGTCGACGCTGCCTTGGACCAACCGTCCGGCACAACCGTCATTTTGGTAAGAGAGAGTAAAAAATGGATCATTTGTCTAAACGGCTAAAAGATAATCGACGCCCCTTCGATTGGCGTACGCCCCGTTGGTTGGAAACCGTCGATGGAACTATCTTTTGATAGCTTTTAGCCACAATGCAAGGGTCCTCCTCAAGGACCCTTTGATTGGTTCTTGGGGATTATTCCCTGGACGTTTCAACTATAAACCAACTCTTTTATGTGTTATACACCTGCTCACCAAATTTCACCATCTTCCGACTCTTAAAACCTTTTTAAATACAATAAGGAACACTAGCACCTCTTAAACTAGTTTCCGGACATCATGGATGTTCCTTAATATTTTGATCCTAAAACTTCCTAAATGACTTATATACATTATATTTAACCTTAAAACAATGATAAAACTCTTAGATACTCATGTTAGGCTCTGGTACAGGCTTTAGACTTCCGAAGTATTAAGACCTCTTCAACCATCACCTCCCTCCTCTTAAGGGGAAAATACTTTACTAGGAGAGCCTACTTAAACTCCTCCGACTCTATAGGACCCGACTCAATCGGCCTATTATCTTTTCATTGTGTGTATCACATCCTAGCAACCTCCTTCAATTGGTACAAAGCTAACTCTGCCTTCTCCCTAAAAGTCACCCCCATGGAACTCAACATCTTATAAACACCATCTAGAAACTCTTGGAGATCTTCTCCAACCTTAGAGCAAAGAAAGACAGGAGGATTCATCCTCAATAAATTTCTCAATCTTGATGTCATAGTACTCTCCATAACATTCACTCTAGGTTCAACACACTTATTCACATGAGTAGTCATTGCTCGAGCTAAATCAAGTAAAGCCTCTCTAATCTCCCCATTAGTTATGTCCGGGGGAACCACTGAAACATCATTACCTTCTTCCACAATAGGGACTTGAGCATTCCTAGAACCTTGAGCTCCTTGAAAAACTTTAACAAGTTGAAGAACTTGCTCAACTTGATGAGGAATTTCCTCGTTCACCCATCCGTCTTCCAACCTTCTAGCTGCCTTCCTTCTAGTAATTATCTTTCTATAAAGACAAAGAAAATCATTAAGAAAGACACTCATAAAATTTACTCTACGGCACGACACAAGAGTAGAGAAAGAAGGGAAACTCTATCTTCCTATAGCCTCTCCCACATCGATGTGTCGCGACTCACACGGATGAACAAGACTCTACTAGATGTGGCTTTATGAAATTTTTTGATTCCTAAGACCACTTTCATAACCTATGCTCAGACAGCAATTCTATCACACCCCGAGAGCAGAACCTAGAATATATGGCACTCTCGGAGCGCAACATGGCATACTTGACATCATACATTTCATACATGTATGAAAAGTAGTGCATAATTAAAACTTTTCACACGAAACATCTTAAAACATCTTTCTAATTAAAAGTCATAAAAATACTAAGTCTCAACATGTGATAATCTTACACTGAATAATACTTGGGACATAACCCATACAATACAAAATATAGAATTACTTGTCTATTACAAACCTTGAATGAAAGAAGTCTGGAGATAGTTATGCCCTTGATTCATGTGAGGACATACTTCAACTTGGCTTGAACAGTCTCTATATTCAAAGCTTGGTTCAAGACACCTGTCACCTGCTAACCACACCTTTTTTAGATAGAAAAAAAAGTATGGAATCAGTACAATGCATGTACTAAGTATGACATAGTGCATTAAATCACGAGAACCAAATAATTATGAGAAATATTCTCTTTTTGATCAAAATATCAAATTTAAGTATAGGAACCAAATTTATGCACCAAACATCACATATAGAACACAATATTAGTCATATGCAATTTATATCAATTTAACAAGCCATCCAATGAGCTTATAGTGAAGTTCACTGTAACTTCATTGTAACTTCCCATAAAACTCACACCTTACAATATAGCATCAATAACACCTACATAACACATAACCATGAGATCCTCCTACAAAAGGTTAATCTAAGTCTCACTTGAGTGACTTGTGAAGTGACCGCCCATACAATCTCTTCACACACACACCTAAGAAATCCTTCTGACTACCCAGGATAAGAACATTCTAAGTTCATTAACCAACTTTCCTATCTAGAGTTATTCCTAAGACTTCCTTAGGTAAGACATGAAGAGACCATGCCTATTGTCCCTTCACACCTTAACCAGACAATACTTAAAGTCACTCTAGACTAGTAATTATTCATTAACATACTTTCTAACTAAGTCATTACTTTATTAGTTCATTTAAGAGACATTCAACACATAAGGACATTCAAGTAATGGTCTTGGAGAAGACCTACGGACTCACTCACTAAAATATTCAAAATCGTTCAATGTCTAAAAAGAATCTCATACCACTACATAAACTTCTTAGAACTTCTCCAACACTAGTAGGTATCCCATATGATGAGAATATGCAATAACCGACATAGACCATACTATCTATTCATGGAAGCCGAAGTCATGAACCTACTCCGATGGAGGGTGTTCTACTTGCAAGTGGTAGAACTAGGACACATCCCATGTAGGCATGTGGTTAAGGAATATCTAGGGTTTCTCTGTTCTCTAATGTAATCTTCGTTAGAGCAACTTCCCAAGCATACTCACTTGGTGCTACCCTTTGTTTTCATAGAGTATTTCAATAAAGGAGTACATGAAAAGGTTTTGTATCTAGTTCACAACCCAATCACATTACACCTTACCTAATAAGGACCACTAGGCTACCTACAATGGCCAAGAGGATAGATCAGTGACTTTTCTAAGGATGTTGTCATGTCGTTCCAGCGAACCAACCTTAAGTCCACCATTAACACAAGAAGGATACTATTATGGCTTTCAAATTCAAGGATGAAGGTTCCACAGAAAGGACCTTCTTAGCTATGTTATAGGTCACATACAAATCACACATACAAGATTAAGGTGCATAACAACAATCCACTCTCACCATTTTAATCAATAACCAAATCATCCAACACAATACCCAAAGGCCCTTATCCATGGTCATGATCACCAATTCAATTCAATAATAACAATATACAATGAATCAAAGATAATATGACATGAATTGATCAAATTACGGCAGCCTAGTTACAATATTAGCATGATTCTTTCATAATTCAATAACACTAATCAAACTACACAAGAATCAAATAGTATAAAGACAAAATCAAGTCACCCATGAAGTAGTAAAAAACAAGGGTTCATGAATTGCATGGATTCATAGATTAATTAGGTTAAAATCATCAAATTAACATCACTTTAATTAATATACAATGATTCAAAATGTTTTATGCGAAAAACCCATGGATAGATATCAAAATTGGAAAATTTAATCTTTAAAGACATTGGAAATCACTTCGAAGTTTGGATCCTTAAAGAAAAAAGATTCAAGGATGAACGGCATACCTTAATTTATGCTATACCACTAATTCAATGAAGAATTAAGGGAGAAATCACCAAATAATCTTCAATCCAACCTCTATCTTGAGTTTTAGCTCCAATGGAGTTCTAGAGAGCTCTTTAGGGATTTGTGGGTTTCGATTTTTAAAAGTGAATTCATATAAATATTTTAGACTTATAAACCCACCTAGGATAATATAGTTCTCACTTCATACAAAAACATACATATAATATGACATTTTCCCCACAAAGGTTATCAAAATACTTACTTAAGTAATTCAAGGAAAGAATGCCCATACACTCTCCCAAGATTGCCTAAATAATCCATAAGACTTCCTAACTTCAGGTCATGCCTAATTTATCAACCAACTTTTCTATCTAGAGTCATTAGTAAGACTGACCTAGGTAAGACATGAAGTGATCATTCCCATACCCCCTTCACATCTTAACTAGGCAACCCTTAAACTACTCTAGGTAAGTTCTTATTCATTTAATATGCTTTCTAATTTAACTCGTTATCTTCATTGGTTCACTTAAATCGATATTCAATATATAAGGACATTCAATTATTGGTCTTGGAGAAGACCGAGGGACTCACTCACTAACATCTGCAAAGCCTAATTGTGCAATGTCTAGATAGCGTCCATACTACCACCTAAACTTCATAGAGCTTCTCCAACATTAGTAGGTATCACATATGATGAGAATAGGCAATAACCGACATAGACCATGGTAGCAAGGCATGAAATCCGAAGTTATAACCTACTCTGATAGAGGGTATTCTACTTGCCAATAACAGAACTAGGACACATACCATGTAGGCACATGTTTAAGGAATATGATGGGTTACTTTGTTCTCAAATGTCATCTTATATAGAGCAACTTCCTAAACCATGCTCATTTAGTTCTAGACTTTTTTCTCATAGAGTAGTTCATATAAAGGATCACATGAAGAGGTTCCATATCTAGATCACAACCCAATCACATTTTTCCTTACCAAAGACGTCCTCTAGGGGTTCCTTACATGGTTAAGAGTATAGCTCAATGATTTTCCTAAAAATGATTTCATGCCGTTCCAGCCAACCAACATTAAGTCCACCATCCACACAAGAAGGATACCATTACAACTTTCGACTTCAAGGATATCATAATCTAACATCTAAAATGTAACAACCTATTTAGTCGGATCACGCGATGGACCGTCATAGTCACAACGGACCGTCGAGGGTCTTCGTTCCAAAACACTTCAACTCTGAAATCTAGGTACTGAAATCGACTCTCTGAACTTCACGACGGAACTGCAGCACGGACCGTCGTAGATACGACGGACCGTCACAAAACTCTTTACTGAATTTAACTCTCTGAACTTTGTGACGGACCTGCAGGACGGACCGTCACAGGTTGCATAACCCCAACTGGGTCGAATTTCTGCTGAAAGTTTTAAAGGGGTGTTTTGGACTTTTCATGACAAACTTTATGAAATTAGTGGGGTAAGTTTAATAATTTATTTACTTGGGGGGTTAAAAGAGATAACTTTAAAATAAATAATGGGTTACTTTTATCATAATGAATTATATGATAATTAGGGTAAAATAAAAATAATCTGGAGCAGAAAAATAAAAAGAAATAGAGAGGGAGAACGAGCGAGAAAGAGAGAACGAAGAGGAAAGCATAGGCATTGGGGAGTAGCTTGCTTGATCAAGATTCTTCGCTGGAGGTAGGTTATGGTTTATTTCTATCTGATAGATAAACTCTAAATAGCGATTGATATGTATTGGGTAGTATTGTAAAGTCTTCTACATGCTTGATTGTGTGTTTGTATGTTGTGACCGTATAATTGTGGTGGTTAGAATGATGCGACAGTTGAATCTTCAATCTTAATTCCTCGCTATTAAGATGACGCCTTGACATAAAGAAGGCTTGATAAACTAAAATAATGAGATGAATGGATCGGAGTGTCACGTTCCGACACGTAGTATTGGGGGATCGGAGTGTCACGTTCCGACACGTAGTATTAGGGGATCAGAGTGTCATGTTCCGACACGTAGTATTAGGGGATCGGAGTGTCACGTTACGACACGTAGTATTAGGGGATCAGAGTGTAACGTTCCGACACGTAGTATTAGGGGATCAGATATCACGTTCCGACACGGTAGTAATAATGGATCGCCAGTGTCACATTCCGACACGTAGTATTAGAGGATCGGAGTGTCACGTTCCGACATATAGCTTTAGGGGATCGGAGTGTCACGTTCCGACACAATAAGAATAAAGAGAAGTAATCTTGAATTATGTTAATATACTCAAATTCGAAGAACCTATTTCCCAAATGAGTATGCTGTGGAGGCTTGAGTTCTCATAGGTGTGCTTGGTGTTGTTGCCAATGGTTCTTGTACTTGTTGATTGTCACCTGTTAAGTATTGTGGTTGATTTTATATTATTATTCAGTATATATTGCTTTCTATTTTGAGTTGGCCGATGATACCTACTCAGTACCTGTTCCTTGTACTGACCCCTACTTGTAATTTTCTTGTTGTTTTGTGGAGTGCAGCAAGTGTACCATCGACTTCGACTCGCCCTCAACTCTAGCCAGTCTTCATCACGTCAGATTTCAGGGTGAGCTATTGTTCCTAGCTCGGACTGGATTCTCTCCTTCACGTGTTGATGTCTTGATGTTCGGACATGGACCATCCCTTTTACTTATTTTAGCTTCTTAAATACTCTTAGATTTAGAAATTTGAGGATAGATGTTCTTGGTGTGATGACTTCCAGATTTTGGGGATAATAATTGTTAAACTTTAGAAGCTTATTTATTGGTTATATTAATGAGTTTTGAGTCTTCCGCATTATATTTTGTTCACTAGGGTTGAAATATTAGTAAACGTTGGGGTTTAGATTTTTTGGTTTGCTCACATAGGAGGATAAGTGTGGGTGCCACTCGCGGCTCGTTTTGGGTCGTGAAAAACTTGGTATCAGAGCATTAAGTTCGTTGGTCTCATCACACAAGAACGAGTCTAGTAGAGTCTTGAGGAACGGTAGGGGGACACCCTTACTTTTCTTTGAGAGGCTATAGGACTTTAGGAAAATTCCATTCTTTCTTTCTTTCATGCTATTACTTGGATCCAATTGGTATCTAGGTGATACAAATTGGTATCTGACATCTTCACTCTATTTCGCAGATGGTTAGGACTAGGGACACAACTGTGCCAACACCAACACCGACAAGACATGGTGCATCTGAGCCAATCATTGGGGCTGTAGCTCGAGGAGGAGCAGTGGCAAGAGGCTGTGGTAGAGGTCGCAGGAGGACGCCCTCTAGAGGTAGAGGACAAACACCTGGTCCAGCTAGTAATAGAGCGGTGACTCCTCCACCAACTGATGAGGTGGTAAGAGAGGGTGAAGAAGGGGAAAATGAGCAGGTGCAAGATGAGGAACTACCACCTCAGCCTACCCCAGAGATGATTAATCAGGTTCTTACTTAGCGGGTTATCTGATCAGGGCCAGACACCTCCAGTGTTTTCTGCACCAGCACCTCAGGTTCCGGGAGTACAACATGCAACTGCTGTGGATCCCCGCATGGATGCCTCATTGGAAGTAGGCACGTTTCCTCGATTGACTACAGGGCCTATAATGACGATTGATCAGCATGAACTTTTCACTAAATTCTTGAAGTTGAAACCTCCAGTCTTCAAGGGTGCTGAATCTGAGGATGCCTATGATTTTCTGGTTGATTGTCATGAGCTGCTACATAAGATGGACATAGTAAAACGATTCGGTGTTGAGTTTGTGACCTATCAGTTTCAGGGGAGTGCCAAAATGTGGTGGCGGTCGTATGTTGAATGTCAACCAGCACAGGCACCACCTATGACGTGGGCATCATTTTCTAGCTTATTTATGGAGAAGTATATACCCCGAACTTTGAGGGACAAGAGAAGAGATGAGTTCCTAAGCTTAGAGCAAGGCAGGATGTCTAGCTTATGAGGCTAAGTTCGTGCACTATCCAGGTATGCCACCCAGCTTTGCTTCAGTCCACAAGAGCGGATTCGCCATTTTGTGAAAGGATTGAGGTCAGATTTGCAGATCCCAGCCTTACAGGTAGCTGCTGCAGCAAAATCCTTTCAGGAAGTGGTTGATTTTGTGATAGAGGTGGAGGGAGTGAAGCCAGACGACTTCACCATGGCGTCGACATCTAAGAAGTTCCGTAAGGGAGGTTAGTTTAGTGGTTTTTACTCCAGAGGGCAGAGTTCAGGAGGTTACCCAGCCCGACCTATTCAGTTTTCACTGCAGGCTGTAGCTGGGGGTCCATCGCAGACCAGTTAACATTTCTCTGAGTTTGGAGGTTATCCTCAGACTTCGTCATTCTCACATAGACCTATGCTTGACTCAAGAGATTGTTATGGATGTGGAGAGACTGGACATATTAGGAGGTATTGTCCAAAACAGAGTTACAGACCCCCAATAGTTAGAGGTAGAGGTGGTCATGGTAGAGGCCGCCATTCTGGAGGACGTGGTGGCCAAGGAAATGGTGGTCACCAAATCAGTCGGGGTGGCGGGCAAGTTGGAACTACTGCAGCGCAACATGGTAGGGGCAACGGGCAGACAGGTGATAGGGCCCATTGTTATGCTTTCCCCGGGAGGTCTGAAGCCGAGACATCTGATGCCGTTATCACATGTAATCTTTTGGTTTGTGATTGCATGGCTTCTGTATTATTTGATCCTGGATCCACATTTTCATATGTATTTTCTTCATTTGCTATTGGTCTTGATTTATATTGTGATTTTCTTGACATGCCTATTCGTGTCTCTACTCCTGTGGGTGAGTCTGTGATAGTTGAAAAGGTGTGTAGGTCTTGTCTTGTGACTTTTGTGGGGAGCAATACTCATGTAGATTTGATTATTCTAGAGATGGTTGATTTTGATGTGATTCTGGGTATGACTTGGCTTTCTCCAAATTTTGTAATCTTAGATTATAATGCAAAAACTGTGACATTGGCCAAGCCTGGGACAGATCCGCTAGTGTGGGAGGGTGACTATATTTCCACTCTAGTTCATATCATCTCCTTTCTTCGTGCTAAGAGAATGGTTAGTAAGGGTTGTTTAGCTTTCTTGGCACACCACAGGGATGATACTTCCCAAGTACCTTCAATTGAGTCTGTCTCGATAGTCCGTGAGTTTCTAGATGTATTTCCTGCAGACCTTCCTGGTATGCCACCAGATAGGGATATTGATTTTTGTATTGATCTGGAGCCGGGTACTCGCCCCATTTCCATACCCCCTTATGGAATGGCCCCAGCTGAGTTAAGGGAGTTAAAGGCCCAACTTCAGGAGTTGTTAGGTAAAGGTTTTATTAGACCAAGTGCATCCCCTTGGGGTGCTCCTATTTTATTTGTGAAGAAGAAGGATGGAAGTTTTCGGATGTGCATAGACTACAAGCAACTGAATAAGGTAACTATTAAGAACAAGTATCCTATTCCTCGCATTGATGATTTGTTCGATCAGTTACAAGGTGCTTGTACCTTCTCAAAAATTGATTTGAGATCTGGTTATCATCAATTGAAAATACGGGCAGCGGATGTGCCAAAGACTACTTTTAGAACCCGGTATGGGCATTATGAATTCTTAGTAATGTCGTTTGGGCTTACGAATGCCCCTGCTGCTTTCATGAGCCTGATGAACGGGATTTTTAAGCCATATCTGGATCTCTTTGTTATTTTATTTATTGATGATATACTGAAATACTCAAAGAGCAGGAAAGAACATGAGGAGCATTTGAGAATTGTATTGGAGTTGTTGAGGGAGAAAAGGCTTTATGCCAAATTTTCCAAGTGTGAGTTTTTGCTAGATTCAGTGTCCTTCTTGGGGCACGTGGTTTCTAAGGATGGAGTGATGGTGGATCCTTCTAAGATTGAAGCAGTGAAGAGTTGGGTAAGACCTACTAATGTTACAGAGGTAAGGAGCTTTGTTGGTTTAGCTAGCTACTACCGTCGATTTGTCAAGGGATTTTCTTCTGTTGCCTCCCAACTGACAAATTTGACTAAGCAGAATGTTCCATTTGTATGGTCGGACGAATGTGAAGAAAGCTTCCAGAACCTCAAGACCTTGTTGACTACTGCAGCAATTCTTACCTTGCCAGCGGAAGGCAAGGATTTCATTGTTTATTGTGATGCATCTTATTCTGGTTTGGGTGCAGTGATAATGCATGATAGGAATGTAATTGCTTATGTTTCGAGGCAATTAAAAGCTCATGAACGTAACTATCTGACCCATGATTTGGAGTTGGCTGCAGTTGTGTTTGCATTAAAGCAATGGAGACATTATCTATATGGGGTCAAGTGTGAAGTCTATACAGATCATCGTAGTTTACAGTATGTCTTTACTCAGAAAGATTTGAATTTGAGGCAGAGGAGGTGGATGGAACTACTGAAGGACTATGATATTACTATATTGTATCACCCAGGAAAAGCTAATGTGGTGGTAGATGCCTTAAGTAGAAAAGCAGGGAGCATGGGAAGTTTAGCCCACTTACAGGTTTCTAGACGCCTATTGGCTAGAGAGGTTCAGACTCTGGATAATGACTTTATGAAGCTAGAAGTACTAGAGAAGGGAGGATTTTTGGCCTGTGTGGAGGAAAGGTCTTCTTTGCTTGACAAGATTAAGGGAAAGCAGTTTACTGATGAGAAGCTGAGCCGGATTCGAGATATGGTATTGCGAGGAGAGGCTAAAGAGGCAATAATTGATGAGGAAGGTGTTTTGAGAATTAAGGGAAGGGTATGTGTGCCCCGTGTGGATGATTTGATTCACACTATTCTTATAGAGGCTCATAGTTCAAGATATTCTATACATCCTGGTGCAACCAAGATGTATCGTGACCTAAAGTAACATTTTTGGTGGAGTAGAATGAAGCGTGACATTGTTGATTTTGTTGCCCAATGCCCGAATAGTCAGCAGGTAAAGTATGAACACCAGAGGCCCGGAGGAACACTTCAGAGAATGCCCATTCCTGAATGGAAATGGGAAAGAATTGCAATGGATTTTGTGGTTGGTCTTCCAAAGACATTGTGTAGATTGATTCTATTTGGGTAATTGTTGACAGATTAACTAAATCTGCTCACTTCATTCCGGTCAAGGTGACTTACAATGCAGAGAAGTTAGCCAAACTCTATATCTCAGAAATTGTTCGATTGCATGGAGTTCCACTTTCCATCATATCAGATAGAGGTACGCAATTTACATCTAAGTTTTGGAGAACATTGCATGCTGAATTAGGTACTAGGTTGGATCTTAGTACTGCATTTCACCCTCAGACCGATGGACAGTCTGAGCGAATGATTCAGGTGTTGGAGGATATGCTTCGTGCATGTGTGATAGAATTTGGTGGTCATTAGGATAACTTCATACCCTTAGCAGAGTTTTCATACAATAATAGCTATCACTCAAGTATTGATATGGCCCCATTTTAGGCACTGTATGGGAGGAGATGTAGGTCTCCCATTGGTTGGTTTGATGCATTCGAGGTGAGATCATGGGGTGCCGATCTTTTGAGGGAATAGTTAGATAAAGTAAAATTCATTTAGGAGAAGCTTCTAGTAGCTCAGAACAGGCAGAAAGAATATGCAGATCGAAAGGTTAGGGACTTGGATTTTATGGAGAGCGAACAAGTCTTGCTGAAGGTTTCACCCATGAAAGGGTTGATGCGGTTTGGTAAGTGAGGTAAGCTTAATCCGAGGTACATTGGTCCATTTGAAGTTCTGAAGCGCGTGGGGGAGGTGGCTTATGAATTGGCATTGCCTCCAGGACTCTCAGGAGTGCACCCGGTATTTCATGTGTCTATGCTAAAAAAATACCATGGGGATGGAAACTACATTATTCGTTGGGATTCAGTTCTTCTTGATGAAAATTTGTCTTATAAGGAGGAGCCTGTTGCTATTTTAGATAGAGAGATCCGCAAGTTGAGATCAAAGGAGATTGCATCTATCAAGGTTCAGTGGAAGAATCGGCCAGTTGAAGAGTCCACTTGGGAGAACGAGGCTGATATGCAAGAAAGATATCCACATCTCTTTACAGATTCAGGTACTCTTTGTCGCCCTTGTTTTTCTTCCTGTGATCATTCGAGGACGAACGATGGGTAAATTGGTATCTATTGTAACAACCTGTTTAGTCAGTTCGAGCAGTAGAATTATTTTTGATAAAAACTAACTGGGTCGACGGATCACGCGACGGGCCGTCATAGTCACGACGAACCGTCGAGGGTCTTCGTTCCAAAACACTTCAACTCTGAAATCTGGGTACTGAAATCGACTCTCTGAACTTCACGACGGAACTGCAGCACGGACCGTCGTAGATACGACGGACCGTCACAAAACTCTTTACGTAATTTAACTCTCTGAACTTTGTGACGGACCTGCAGGACGGACCGTCATAGACACGATGGACCATTACAGGTTGCGTAACCCCAACTGGGTCGGATTTCTACTGAAAGTTTTAAAGGGGTGTTTTGGACTATTCATGACAAACTTTATGAAATTAGTGGGGTAAGATTAATAATTTATTTACTTGGGGGTTAAAGGAGATAACTTTAAAATAAATAATGGGTTACTTTTATCATAATGAATTATATGATAATTAGGGTAAAAGAAAACGAATCTGGAGAAGAAAAATAAAAAGAAACAGAGAGGGAGAACGAGCGAGAAAGAGAGAACGAAGAGGAAAGCAAAGTCATTGGGGAGTAGCTTGCTTGATCACGATTCTTCGGTGGAGGTAGGTTATGGTTTATTTCTATGTGATAGATAAACTCTAAATAGCGATTGATATGTATTGGGTAGTATTGTAAAGTGTTCTACATGCTTGATTGTGTGTTTGTATGTTGTGATCGTATAATTGTGGTGGTTAAAATGATGAGACTGTTGAATCTTCAATCTTAATTCCTCTCTATTAAGATGACGCCTTGATATAAAGAAGGCTTGATAAACTAAAATAATGAGATGGATGGATCGGAGTGTCACGTTCCGACACGTAGTATTAGGGGATCGGAGTGTCACGTTCCGACACGTAGTATTAGGGGATCGGAGTGTCACGTTCTGACACGTAGTATTAGGGGATCGGAGTGTCACGTTCCGACACGTAGTATTAGAGGAGCGGAGTGTCATGTTCCGACACGGTAGTAATAATGGATCGGAGTGTCACGTTCGGATACGTAGTATTAGGGGATCGGAGTGTCACGTTCCGACACGTAACATTAGGGGATCTGAGTGTCACGTTCCGACACAATAAGAATAAAGAGAAGTAATCTTGAATTATGTTAATATACTCAAATTCGAAGAACCTCTTTCCCAAATGAGTATGGTGTGGAGGCTTGAGTTCTCATAGGTGTGCTTGGTGTTGTTGCCAATGGTTCTTGTACTTGTTGATTGTCACCTGTTAAGTATTGTGGTTGATTTTATATTATTATTCAGTATATATTGCTTTCTATTTTGAGTTGGCCGATGATACCTACTCAGTACGTGTTCCTTGTATTGACCCCTACTTGTAATTTTCTTGTTGTTTTGTGGAGTGCAGCAAGCGTACCATCGACTTCGACTCGCCCTCAACTCTAGCCAGTCTTCATCACGTCAGATTTCAGGGTGAGCTATTGTTCCTAGCTCAGACTGGATTCTCTCCTTCACGTCTTGATGTCTTGAAGTCGGACATAGACCATCCCTTTTACTTATTTTAGCTTCTTAAATACTCTTAGATTTAGAAATTTGAGGATAGATGTTCTTGGTGTGATGACTTCCAGATTTTGGGGATAATAATTGATAAACTTTAGAAGCTTATTTATTGGTTATATTAATGAGTTTTGAGTCTTCCGCATTATATTTTGTTCACTATGGTTGAAATATTAGTAAACGCTGGGGTTTATATTTGTTGGTTCGCTCACATAGGAGGATAAGTGTGGGTGCCACTCGCGGCTCGTTTTGGGTCATGAGATAAAATGAAGGTTCCACACAAAGAACCTTCTTAGCAATGTTCAAGGTCATAGTTGAATCACTCGTACAACAAAAAGAGGTTTTAGCATCGTAAGTCAAGAAGTCATATTCACAATGTACATTTATCAAGTAAGGAACACAAGTCTACCAAAATAAGAAGCACATTTCACATATAACATGTCATTCTAGAAGCACATACGCATAACTAACATCATCTATAGGTCACCCTATTCACTACTAAATAGTCATCAATATAATCATCATAATACTCACATAACCAAATTTGAAGAATCACACATCAATCCTAAGACTTCACATATAAAGAAATAGTCATAGTCTAACATGATTGCCTAATGTCAAAAGAAGAAATACATACTTTCACATTACTCACTAGTAGACAAAGATGATCATAATTCACATAAATAATTACACAAACCATCATAATACATCAAGTAATGCCGACAAGTCCATGATCATCATCATTTATAAAGTAACACTGACGAGGCCACATAATTCATAAATAATGCACATAGCACCCCACCATAAGTGGAACATACCAATTACAACATAATTCAAGACCTACATTATTTAAAAGAAAGAGAACTAGGTCAGCTTACCACCGATCCACTCTCACAACTTCAATCCATAGCTAAATCATCCAATACAATACTCAAAGACCCTTACCCATGGACATGATCACCAATTTAATTCAATACATACAATAGACAACGAATCAAAGGTAATACAACATATATTTACGAATTTAGGGATGTATACTAACAATTGTAACATCATTCTATCATAACTCAATAGCCCTAATTAAACTACATAAGAATTCCATAGCATTAGACATGATCAAGTCATCCACAAAGTAGTGAAAAACTAGGGTTCATAAATTAAATGGGTTCATAGTGTAATTAGTTTAAAACCATCAAATTAACATCAATTAAATCAATACATAATTATTCAAAACATTTTATGCAAGAACCCATGGCCAAATATAGAAATTGGAAAAGTTAATCTTTGAAAGACATTACAAATCACTTTGAAGTTTGGCTCCTTGAAGAAAAGAGATTCAAGGATGAATACCGTACCTAAATTGATGCTAGAACACTAATTTGATGAATAATTGATGAAAAATCACCAAAGAATCTTCAATCCAATCTCTATATTGAGTTTTGTCTTCAATGGAGTTCTAGAGAGTTTCTTAGATGGATTCCCTATTGCTATGCTAGCTTCCTTGGGAATACCACCTTGCACTGGTTTAGGCGGTATCCGGGCCCTTTTAGAGGCAACAGTCGACTTCCCCTTATTTATTGTGGTCCCAAGAGGCGTAATAACCTAAAAGTTGTCCAGTCCTAAACAAGACAGGAAACCCCTTAGGCTTCTTCAGAAAAGGAACATCAAACGTTTACTTGGATCATACGTTTATTTCTCACTTCTTTCTCTCATTCAAAACCGTGCATGAGACTTTCATCTCACACGGCTCCTAAGTGATAAAAGAACGAAGAACCCATTTTCTTTCTTTTTTGATTACCTTCCTCGCGTATGTAGGAATCCGTTTTCTGAAAGATCCTGGCTTTCGTACTTTGGTGGGTCTCCGAGATCCTTTCTATGACCTATGTTGAAGGGATATCTATCTCATCCGATTGATTGCGTAAAGCCCGCGGTAGCAACGGAACCGGGGAAAGTATACAGAAAAGACAGTTCTTTTCTATTATATTAGTATTTTCTATTATTGATTAATCAAAGAGAGATTCAACAACGAAAAGAAAGATCGATTCTTTGGGATCCTTCCTTTCTTCAAACGGAACGAAAAAAAGTGGTGACGAAGCGTATAACTTGTACAAATTTTTCCATTTTCCAAGTCGATCCGATCCATTCGTTCGTAGAGCTATTTACTCGATCGCAGACATTTCTGGAACACCTCTAACAGAGGGATCAAGGGTGTAATACTCTTTGTAGTAGCGGTCCTTATATATCATATTAACAATCGAAATATGGTCGAAATAAAAAATCTCTATTTGATAGGGCTTCTTCCTATACCTATGAATTCCATTGTGTTTTGATTTGGAATATGAATTCCTCTAGGTGTTTAGGAATTATAAACACATTTTAAATAACCAAAAAACCCCTAGGAAAACCCCCATTATTTATTTTAATGTGGGGTGAATTTACTAATTCACTTACACTTTACAATGAACCGGCGCAATTGCACGCACCATCGAGGTTGCCCATTGATGGGGTGTTGGTCCCTTGATATTCCATCCTGTATGAACGTCGATGGGATCAGAGACTTGCCTTTGGAATGATAATTTACCTAGTCTAATTCCTGACCTACGCCTCCCCCCAACGGGGTGTCATTCCACTTATTGCGCGTCGATGCCCTCCCTAAGTGAGGTTGGTCTAGACAACCTTGGCCCAAATGATGGTTCCTTCCTCAAGGACCCTTGGTTGGTCCTAGGGGAATCTTTATCACACATTTCCAACCCGAACATGATCCTATACAATTTTAGAAACTATCACATCAATTTCATTCAAAACGAACACGTAAAACTTGACGACACATACTAAGGCATATGTAAGATCCCGAAAATGACTTAGGTGAACTAGATACTAACATTATGGTAATGACGGTATAAGGTCATAAATTGGTCTATAATATGGTATTGAGGACGTGTCTAAGATATTAGGTGCTTTAGAAGTCAAACGTTAAGGGACGCCCAAGATGGTTCGACGACTAAGTCACCTATGTGCCTCATATGTGGTTTTATGTGTTTATGTGAGATTAATGATGTTATATTTTCCTTAAATTATTTATCATAGTATATATAGGTAGTGTGTTAAGTTTCGTGAAGTTTGGAGGTCAAACGTGCAAGAACGTCCATGATATTTTAAAGGTTTGCCTTGAAACGACCTAGTGTGTCTAGGCATGTTTCGTCGAGTTTTACGTGTTTGTTTTAGATGAAATTCATGATAAACTCATATATAAGCATGTTTTTCTTGGAGACATCCGGGAAAACATCCCCAAGGACCATCCAAGGTACCTTGAGGAAGGACCCAAAGTTGGTGCCAAGACTGTCCAAGACAGACCAAGACAGCCCAAACCCGGAGGCAATCGACGCCCAGTGGGTCAGTGGACGCCCCGTTTTTAGGGTCTCATCATTTGGGATTTAGGAATAGGAGAGTATATATAAAAGGTGAGTTTCTGAACCAAACGACGGAAGTACAGGATGGTCCGTTTGTGCACAAACGGTCTGTCGACTGCGAACCATCGATGGGTCTGTCCCTTCGTGTAGTTCTCTGTTAAGTGAGGGGTGAACTTGTAAATTCAACCCACGTCCATATAAGAGAATTGGAGGTTCCTTAAGGGTATTTTGGGTATTTTTACTATGTTTATAAGCCTAAAATACTTAGAAGATTTCATTCTTCAAAATCAAAGCCTAAATTCTAGTAGAAATTCCCTAGAACTCCATTGGAACCAAAACTCGAGGAAGGAATTGGATAGGAGGATTAAGTGAATATTCTTCATCAAATTGAAGAATTAAAATCATTAAGGTATGATTTTTTATCCTTGAAACTCTATTCCTTTAGGAGCCCAACTTTCAAATATGTTTTCTAATGTTTTCAAAGTTGAATTGTCCTATTTCATGATCTATGCATCGTTTCTTGCATTAAAGGTTTTTAAGTATTGTTTAGTATTGAATTTTCATTAATTAGATGATCTTAACTCAATTAAACTATGAACTCATGAATTTAATGAACCCTTGTTTTTGACTAAGTTGTGGGTTAGTTGATATTGATCTAATGTTTATGAATTCTAGTGCAGTTTTCTATGGGATCTCTAATGATGTAAGAATTGTGTTCAATTGATATATAGGTGGTATATGATTGATTAATATGCATTTAATTAACCAAGTTTCATTTAGTATTGTTATAAATGCATTGAATTATTGTTCATGGCCATTAGTAAGGGCCTTATGATATTGAATTGGACGATTTAACATCCAATTGAGGTGTTGAGGATGGAGTTGTCGTATGCTGCCATATTCCCTTTATTTTATGTATTTTAGACTTCAAATTATATTGTGATTGGTATGGTACACTTATGGTGACGACGTTATGTGCTTCACTTGCAATTGATGTGGCCTTGTGGCCTTGTGGTACACTTATGGTGACACCATGTGGCTTCATACCAATTGAGGGATATTTCACAAATATGGTACACTCAATGAAAGGACAATAGGCCGGTAGAGTCGGGTCCTATTGAGTGGCAAGAATTTAAAGAAGCTTTTCTTGGGAAGTATTTTCCTCGTGAACGGAGAGAAGTTAAAGTAGAGGAGTTTATCAATCTCAAGAAAGGCAATATTAGCGTTGAGGAATACTATTTGAAGTTCTCTATGTTATCTAGTTATGCCCCGTCCCTTGTGTCTAATGCAATGGATGAAATGAGTCATTTTGTGATGGGTATCTCCTACCTAGTGAGGGAGGAAAGCCGTACAACGATGTTATATGATAATATGACCCTAGCTAGACACATGGTGTATGCCCAATCGATTGAAGAGTCTAAACTTAAGAGCATGTCTAGCAACTTGAAAAGGGGTAGTTATAGTGACCAAGAGCAATCTAGGTTTAAGAAGAGGGCTCAAAATCAAAAAGAACCTAGGAGTGCTAAGGTGAAATTGGAGAAAGGAGGTGGTTCTCAAAATATCAAACCTACATGTGTCACTTGTGGAAAACGGCATTACGGTGAGTGTCTAAAGGGTAACGGGAGTTTCTATGGTTTTGGTAAGGAAGGATACAAGGTGATATATTGTCCTAACATTGCTTCTAGAGTAACATAAGGTCAGAAAGTTGCTCCAAATGTTCCAAAGGATGATGTTCAAGAAATAACGCGTTTATATGCACTCCGATCTAGAGGAGAGAAGCGGATGGTGATGATGATGAGGGTAAGTCCTTGTATTTCTTTTTAATGTTATGACTTCCTTCTAAGTTGGAGAATATGGTTAGCAGATTGGATAGAAAGTCATAGAAGCATGTTGCATGTTGCGTGGTGTGTAGGAGTTTTGTTGAAATTGATTTTCATAAACATCTTGCATTGCGTATTTCATGAATACATGATTATGTTGTAACGTGTGTCTATATGATGTTACCTTGCATATTAGCATGTTTCTATCATGAAATGCCTAAAGTTGCATTTTTGAAAAAATGGCCTAAATCACTGTAGTGCTTTGCCTGCTCTTTGTTAAATTTTGCAAATTATGACTAATAGGTTGTTTGGTCTAAAATTTGTTGAAATGTGGTTATAACTTATGTATATGAGTATGATATTGAATAAAAATGAGTTTTTGTTATTTGGAATGAAGCATGTGAGTTTTATAGCATAAAAATTTATATAATGTCATCTAGTTTCTTGTTGTGTTGTGAATCTCTAAATTATGTGAAGTTGATGTTTTCTTATATGTTTTAATTGAATAAGGTGTTATATGGTATGGTTATGAGTTTCTAATTCAATATTTATTCTTGGAAGTGTTCGGAGAGTGGCAAGTGTCTTTCGAGGATGAATGTTATCTAAGTGGGGGAGAATGTAAGATCCCGAAAATTACATAGGTGAACTATAGAGTAACATGTTAATAATGATGGTGTAAGGTCCTAAATAGGTCTATAATGTGGTATTGAGACAGTTTCTAGGAGTTTAGGTGCATTGGAAGTCAAACGTCAAGGGACGACCTAGACATTCGATGACTAAGTCACCTATGTGCCTCATATGTGGTTCTATTTGTTTATGTGTGATTCATGAGGTTATAAGATCCTCAAATGAGTTATAATAGTGTATATAGGCAGTGTGTCAAGTATCGTGAAGTTTGGAGGTCAACGTCCATGATGTTCTATAGGTTTGCCTTGAAACTACCTTTTGTGTCTAGTATGTTTCATCGAGTTTATGTATCGAGTTTTACGTGTTCGTTTTAGATGAAATTCATGTGATAGGTGTTAAAATCATATACTAGCATTTTTGGGTTGGAAATGTCCAGACAAATATCCCCAAGGACCATCCAAGGGTCTTTGAGGAAGGACCCAAAGTTGGTAAGAAGACTGTCCAAGACAACCCAAACCACGGAGGAAATTGACGCCTAGTGGGCCAGTCAATGCCCCGTTGGTAGGGTATCATCGTTTCGGAATTAGGAAGTGGATAGGAGAGACCAATGGTGAGTCTCTGAACCAAATGAAGGAAGGACAGGATTGTCCGTTTGTGGACAAATGGTCCGTCGACTGCCAACCGTCGATGGTTATGTCCCTGCGTGTAGTTCACTGTTCAATGAGGCGTGAACTTGTAAATTCACCCCACATACAAATAAGGATATTGGAGGTTACTTAAGGGTATTTTGGGTAATTTAACTATGATTATAAGCCTAAAACACTTAAAAGATTTCATTCTTCAAAATCAAAGCCCAAATTCCTTTAGAAATTCCCTAGAACACCATTAGAGACAAAACTCAAGGAAGGGCTGGGATTGGAGGATTGAGTGGATATTCTTCATCAAATTGACTAATTATCATCATTGAGGTATGGATTTTGATCCTTGAAACTCCATTCATCAAGGAACCCAACATTCAAACATGTTTTCTATAATTTTCAAAGATGAATAGTCCAATTTCATGATCTATGCATGGGTTCTTGCAATAAATGTTTTTAAGAATTGATCAGTGATTGAATTGATATTAATTATATGATTTTAACTCAATTAACCTATGAACCCATGAATTTGATAAACCCTAGTTTTTGACTAAGTTATGGGTACGTGATATTGATCTAATGTTTATGAATTCTAGTGTAGTTTTCTATGGGCTCTCTAATATGTAAGAATTGTGTTCAATTGATATCTAGGTTGTAATAAATTGATGAATATGTAGTGAATTGATCTATTTTCATTGAGTATTGTTATAATTGCATTAAATTATTGTTCATAGCCATTGGTAATGCCCTTATGATATTGAATTAGATTATTTAGCATCGAATTGAGGTGTTGAGGATGGAGTGGTGGTATGCTTCCCTATTCCTATTATTTTATGTATTTTAGACTTTAATTATATTGTGATTGGTATGGTCCACTTATGGTGGTGGTGTTACATGCTTTAAATGTAATTGATGTAGCCTTGTCGGCATTATTTTAAGTATTATCATGATTATTTTCTTGTCGGCAACTACATAAAGTAATATTGTTATTTGTGTAGTTGATTATATGAAGTATGACGATATGTACCTACATGATAAGTAATGTGAAAGTATATGTGGTCTTCTATTGATTTTACTAAGGTGATTATGTTAGACTATGACTTTGGCTTTATGTGTATAGTCTTAGGGTTGATGTATGTTATCCCTACTAGAATATATGAGTCTATTATGGTCATATTGATGATGATATGATAATGTATAGGATGACTTAAAAAGGATATGGTTATGTCTATGTGTTTCTAGAATGACATGTAAGATGTGTTAAAGTGAAGTACGTTGTGTCTTGTCTTGGTTGACTTGTGTCCCTTACTTGATACATGTATGTATGTGAATATGAGATGTCTTGACTTAGGATGCTAAATCTTCTAGTCTTGTATGTGTGAATGACATGAAACCTTAAATGATGTTAAGAGGGTCCTTTATGTGAAACCTTGAACCTAGTGGTAAGGTTATGAATGTTGAAGTCCAAAGCCGTAATAGTATCCTTCAAAGTAAAGGAATGATAGACTTAAGGTTGATTAGATGGAATGACATCATATCAAATCTTAGGAAATTCATAATGAGCTTCTTGTCGCCATAGTGAGGTAGCCCTACTGGACCTTTCTTTGATAGGGTAAATGTGATGGGTTATGAACTTGATATGGAACCCCTTTATATGAACCATTAATGTGAATTACTCTATGAGAACAAAGGCTAGCACCGAGTGAGTATGGTAATCATGCCCTTCATATTCCTTAACCATGTGCCTACATGGGATGTGTCCAAGTTCTACCATTAGCAAGTAGAACACCCTCGTAAGAGTAGGTTAGAATTTCGGATTCCATGCTTTTCTATCATGGTCTATGTAGATTATTGCCTATTCTCATCATATGGGACACCTACTAGCATTAGAGAAGTTCTATGAAGTTTAAGTGGTGGTATGAGATGCTATCTAGACATTGCACAATAGGCTCTGAAGGTGTTAATTGAAGTTCCTATGTCTTGTCCAGGACCATTATCTGAATGTCCTTTATGTGATGAATGAGTCTTAAATGATCTAATGAATATAATGACTTAAGTAAGAAAGTAAACTAATTAAATAAGTAGTTACCTATAGTAGTTAAGGGTTGTCTTGTTAAGGTGTGAAGGGAGCATAGGAATGGTCACTCTATATCTTACCTAGAGAAGTCTTAAGAATGACTCTAGTTAGGGAAGATGTTTATTATGTAGACATGATCTAAACATAGGTAGTATTAAGGATTATTTAGGTAGTCTTGAAGAGGTCAATCATGGACGCTATGTTCTTGATTTACTTAAGTAAGTCTTTTGATAGCCTTTGGAAGGAGAATGCCATGTTACATATGTGTTGATGTCTTAAGTGTGTATGTCTCTTATTATAAGTAGTCTTGACCGTCATTTAGGCATGCTTAGAGAGGTTGTATGGGAGATTTCTCTTTGTGTTTTTTTTAAGTGAGTCTTAGTATAACATTTAGTGAGAAGACTACATTCTAGGTTATGTTAAAAGAGAAGAAGAGACACTTCACTATAACAGAGAAGCAATTCACTATACAGTGAAATGACCTTACTAGAATGTTGTATCGAAAATGTGTTAAATTGTCTAAGTGTTATCTTATGTGTTTCAGAGGTGTTAAATTTACTCTTATGATCATAATATGATTTTTAAATGAAAAGATGCATATTTCTAATAAATGTCTGTTTTCATGATTTTTATGCATTATGCCATACTTAGTACATGTGGTTGTACGAATTCCATGCTTTTATCTATCTCTATAGTTGTTGGTACGTGAGGAGCATTTGGGAAACAAGACTTGGGTTGTAGAATCATTCAAGTGAAGATGAAGTATGTCTGTCCTCAATTGACTTGAGGGTATATATATATATATATATACATATATATATATATATGTATATATATATATATATATATATATATATATATATATATATTTCTTTTATGTTATTTATTTCAAAGTATTGTAGTAGACTAAGTATTTCAATATTATTATTGTTTATGGGCCGTGTCCCAAAAGTATTCTCATGTCTTAAGGTCGATGAGATTGAGACATAGTATTTCCTATGAAAGAGCTTTTAAAGACTATGAAATGTTGTTTGAAAAGTTTTAATTCCACAATACTTTTCGTTATGTTTATATGATGAATGATATGTAAGGGCTTTTGTAAGACCTCCGAGAGGTCAACACCGGTTGCAATCCGAGATTGATCCTCACTTTTAGGGTGTGATTTTGGGATGTGACATAACACAAAGACGTTTCAAGGACAACATTTAGAACGTCATGGACGTTGACGTTCTTCGACATTTGACCTCCAAACTTCACGAAACTTTAAACATTGTCTCCTAACCTCATTCTAACCCATTTTAAAACATCAAAACATTAAGACACGAGTTTTACGCTCTAGTTTCACGTAAGCTCTTTTTGAGGTGTTACAACGCGTAATTGACTTCTAGGAGGTCTTGTACAAGCCCTTAGACATCATTCATTTCATACATGTAAGAAAAGTAGTGCAAAATTATAAATTTTCACAAGTATTATATCTTTAAACATCTTTCATATAAAACAATAGAAAATACTAAGTCTCAAAAATGTGATTCTTAGAATCGAGAATACTTGGGACACGACCTATATAATCGAAATATAGAAATACTTAGTTTATCAAAATACATTTAAAAAAGTAGTCAAAATGAATGAACACGTTCAATTCAATAAAAACAGATTTCTTTTTTTCCGATTCATTTTTTTCTTAGGACACGATACTCAAATCTAGATTCACTCAAATCTAGATTCTTGTAATTATGATTCAAGTGAAGAAAAAGTAAGTCTATTTATTTCGGGCTTTAAAACCAGTATCTAGGGAATAGTTTCTTCAAATCGAATTCTCCCTAGATACGCCTTATATACCGCTTTTGGGCAACCTTCTCAACAACTAAGAGATCCATTCGAGGAACATGGAGACTAGTTGAAGTACTGAGCCTCCCGATATCAGGAGGCTCAGTACTTCAACTGAGATAATGAAAAAAAAATAATTTCACCCTTTTAGTTCTTTTTAGTTCGAATTGTAGGCGGTTCTCAAAAAAAGATAAAAGAAATGTAAAGATAGTAATGTCCTCAAATCAAGTGAGGACTTACCGCAACTTTACTTGAAAGATTCCTAGTTTCCAAGATTTGCTTCAAGACGCCTCTCACCTTCCACCTACAACTTTAGATATAGACTATAGACAAAATGTATGGAATTAGTACAATGCATGTACTAAGTATAGAATAATGCATAAAATCATGATAAAAGGGACATTTGTATAAAGTATGCTCTTTTTGACCAAAACATTATATCATGATTTTAAGAAATGACATTAACATTTATGAACAAATATAAATCACATTTCATAAAACAACACAAAGAACACATCAAAACACATATACATGAGACCCTCCAATAAAAGGTGATTCTAAGCGCACTTGAGTGAGTTATGAAGAGGCCGTCCATACAATTCCTTCACACACACCAATGAGATCCTTTGGACTACCTAAGATAAGATTATTCATATTTCATTAATCAACTTTTCTATCAAGAGTTAATATTAAGACTTCTCTAAGTAAAACATGAAGAGACCACTCATATGCCCCCTCCACACCTTAATTACGCAATCCTTAAAGCTACTCTAAATAAATACTTATTCATTAACATACTTTTTAATTTAAGTCATTATCTTCATTAGTCCATTTAAAAGAAATTCAAAACTTAAGGCCATTCAAATAATGGTCTTGGATAAGACCTAGGGACTCACACACGAACTTCTTCAAAGCCTAATCGTGCAATGTCTAGATAGCATCCCATACCACTACCTAAACTTCATAAAACTTCTCCAACACTAGTAGGTATCCCATATATGATGATAATAGTCAATAACTGTAACGACTCAAAGTACACCCTAGTCGTTACCGATGTTGTCATCACCGAAGAGGACTAAGACAATACTCTTAGCATTAATCATAGCAATCCTAAGTCAAAACGGCCGAATAATAAACTTTTGCTTATATAGAAAGGAGTTTTACATAGACCTTGACATAGGAACCATACATAGGCTTCTCGTAAAGACAACATAAAAATGCATAGGAGTTTTGTCTAATACTTTATCTCATACCAACCATCTAAACAAAGTAAAAGAATCCGGGCAAAGCCCTTATACAAATCCATAATTGCCACATAGGGCTTACATCAACTTCAACAACAAGAAAGAAATTAATGTCTATTAGACAATACAAGTACTACTAGGATAGAGTGTGTGGTCGAATCCTCGAACTAGAGGGCATACCAAAACTTGGAGATTCTAGTCCAAGCCTTCTTGCTTTAGCCTCAATGATACCTCAACAACCCGAACCTACAATGTTGGGAAAAATGGAAGAGATATGGGTTAGTACAAAAAACGTGTACTAAGTATGGTCCCTATGCATAAAAATCGTTAATGAGAAAAGACACAATTTAGTTAAAAAAATGCACAATGACCAACAATTCAATATACACATAAAAGGAACATTATAATCATATCAACATACTAGGAACTCAACAAACACTTGTGCAATGCCAAGAATAAAGCCTCATAACCCTATTCAAAGTTATGTATCACATTAAGGGACCCACTTCATACTTACAACATATTCTCATATATAACATACTTCATACATCAATACTAATCATAACTTATTAACATAATCATAAAATAAAACTACTAGAATAATCCTATAGGATCCCACATGTGCAATGTGTGAGAGAATTCCCATACCCTCCCTCACACTATGTAGTGACCTTTAAGACAACCCTAATAAGATTTCACATACATAACTTGTTCATACTTTTACTTTATATTAGGGAAAGATGTGCATTAACCAACATGAGACCATGTGACCTACATGGAATACAGTATTCTACTCCCACACCGAAAAGAAAGGTTTAACATTTGCCTAAGTGCAACCATTCGTACGTAGCTATATAGGTGGATCGACTAATGTAGTGTCCTATGTTGGCACATATTTAAGGATCAAGGAGATTGTTTCTAGAAACAATGACTTACAAATGTGGAGGTTTCCATCTCATGAGACGACACATAATTAGAGGACCCAAACTTACTTACGTGAGGAACCCATGTGGAAGGCCGGACTTACTAACGTGAGACCTCCGTCTCATTTACATGACTTTTCGGTGCTAAGCAATTATTCCCTTTAGTAATCGTCTTATGACATCATACAAGTTCACATTAGTCTCTTCTAGACCCTCGTGCAAATATCCTATCATAATAGCTCATAGGTGATCACATGTGAGAACTATCCGTTCCCTTTAGATACATTATCATAATCATGAGAAACTACATTCAATCATATAATAATATCATAACATAATTACATACTTCATATCCAATTTATGAATCTAGGGTTAGGGATGAGGGATTCTTATCACCAACATCACAACAACATAATTAGCTATATCATCACAATCACATAAGTAGATTTCACCTTGCATAATCGAGATCAAAGGAGAATCAAAATCATACCTCATTGCCCTTCTTGGGACTTCATACTTCAATACTTAAGAACTGAAAACCAACATATGAAATCGGGAAACTATGAAGTATTAACATAACTAAAATCAAAGTAAATAAGTGACATGTTCATCATCCTCATCATTTCACGTTAATCAATCCAATAAGTTAGGGATTTTGGGGAAAGACATGGGTCAAGGTAAAACTCATAGGAATTCGTCAATTAACCATTAATTCACACTTAAACAACAATAATTCATCATAATTTATACACAATTTCGTTTTAGAAAGAAGACCCATGTGAGGAGAAAAAACCTTGTTTGGTGGATTTAGAAATCGTCTTTTGGAGGACCTTTTGGGGAAACGATTCCCAAAAGTGAAAGAAACAATACCTTAATGAATATTAATCCACGAAATTGGGTTGAAAAACTTAAAGGATTGATCTTTTTCTTGGAGCTCAAATGGTCTTCATTGGAGTTTTGGAGGAAGAAAGAATTTGGGAGAGAGAGATTTTTGAGATCAACTTTTGGGACTTCATTTTTGTGTTAAAATTGACCTAAAACTTACTTTAAGGCATTATATAGTCACTCGTTAAATTACCCAAAAGAACCCTCACTTAAATGTGTTTATTTGTGAAGTCAATACACCCAAAATACTACTTTTACGATTTATGGGAAGTAGGTGTGCGTCGCGAGGCTAATTCACCAATTTATTTATAAATGTTGAGCTGAGGTAGTAGGGTCCGTTTCATCCCCATGTCGCGAGTTCAACTCCATATCTCCACGTGACTCTTCTTGTGCTAAGCTGCCTTGGCAGCTTGCTCGCCCAAGTTCAAGTCCTCCACAAGGACCCTCCCGGTGGTCCTTGGGGTGTTGCAACTGTGCATTTTCACCTTATATACTACACTCTACAAATTAAATGTATTTTTACAATTATTGGAGTTCATATTAACCTCTAAAACATTCACCAAACGTAGGGACATCAAGTAGTTGAATTTGATAGTTTCTGGACTTAAAGGCTTTTCTTTAATCCTATCCTCCGATAGTTCTCATAAAGGTTATTCATACTTATTTAAGTCTAAAATCATCACTTATTAACATATAAGGTTCTAGTATAGGTCATGAAATTTATGGGGTGTTACAATATCCCCACTTAGGAACATTCGTCCCTGAATGACACCTCAAAAAGTTTATTGGGAAAAAGGAAAAAGACTCAACACTCGCACCAACCCAACAACCAATATCATAATGAGTCACAACTCAGTGGAGGAAATCTCAACTCCTTTCAACGTATAACATAGCATCAACAAATAGGAATTTAATCCACAACATGCCATAACACTAGCACAACTTTTCATATCACAGAAGGAGGTACTACCTTCTCCATTTCAATTATGAGCTTAATATGAACATTAAGAGTTGACATACTGATTTCTTATCAACACAACATCAAACCATGCCCAAAACATTTCTTATGAAAGCAACATATCCTACTACATATCTAAGTGCAAGTTAATCATGATAGTCATATATCACAAAGACTTAATTTAGGCATGAATCTCTACTAGAATATGCACATACTAGCTAAACATAATAAGTTCAACATTTTGCATATAAATCATTTAAGAGAAAATTTACTAACATTTAACTTTGGATAGGAGTTAGGGGCAAAAGATGAGGTTAGTGGGTCTTCATATCGGCCTCGGCCTCTTGTGTTGCACCCTCAACAAGATGGTTCATCTATAGCACCTTTACGGAGAAAACCTCCTTATTCTTCAATTTCATAATTTGACAATCAAATATATCAATCGGGACCTCTTCATAAGAAAGGTCCTACTTTAATCCTAATCCTTCTAAAGGGAGAATGGAAACCGGATCACCTATACACTTTTTAAGCGGAGAAACATGGAATACCAAATGAATCATGGCCAACTCATTTGGCATTTTCAACTCAAAGGAAACACTACTGACCCACTTCAAAATTCCATACGGCCCCACCTCTAATGGGGACTAAGTTTCCCATTCTTTCGAAACCTCATCACCCTTTTCATTGGTGAAATTTTCAAATAGACCCAATCTTCCACTTCGAATTCAAGGTCTCTCTTTCTATTTTTGGCATAAGACTTTTTCCTACTAAAAGCCATTTTCAACCTCTACCAGATGAGTCAAACCTTCTCAGTGGACTCAAACACTAATTCGGCACAAAAAAGATCAAAATCACCGACTTCAAACCATCTAATAGGGGAAAGGAACATTTTACCATAAAGCACTTCAAAACGTGCCATACCGGTACTTGCATGGTAGCTATTGTTGTAGGATAATTCGATTAGGAGTAGATGATCATCCCAATTTCCCTTGAAATCAATCACGCAAGCCTTTTAAAAATCTTCTACAGTTTGGATGCTGAGCTCCGCTTGTCCATCCATTTGAGGGTGGAAAGCGGTGCTAAGCATTACTTGCGTACCAAGTCCACTTTTGAAAGGTCTCCAGAAGTGTGAAGTGAATTGGGATCCCCTATCTGAAATGCTCGAAAATGGGGCCCCATGTAACTTTACAATCCCTCAAACATAAAATTTAGCATACTCCTCCGCAGAGTAAGAAACCTTAAGTGGAACAAAATGGGCGGACTTGGTCGACCTATCCAATATGACTTAATTGGAGTCATGTTGCCAACGCGTTCGAGGCAAACCTACCACAAAGACCATGTTGACATCTTCCCACATCCATGTGCAGATATCAATATCTTGGGTTAGGCCACCCTGGCCTTGATGCTCGGCTTTGACTCTTTCGTAATTGAAGCACCTCAACGCAAACTTAGCTAACTCTCTTTTCATTCCATTCAACCAATAGATATCACAAAAGACATGACTCATCTTGGTGTCCCCCGGATGGATGGAGTATAAGGATCCATGAGCCTCATCCATAATTTTCTCCCTTAAATCATCCACATCCGGCACACATAACCTCCATTGGTACCTAAGTACCCCATCCTCCCATTGGGAGAAAGATTGATTATTCTTGTTAAGGACTGACTCTTTAAACTCCATCAATAGGGGATCAATATGTTTATTAGACTTCACATCCACCATTAAAGACGACTCGAAATTATGAAGAACCATCAAAACCACCCTTCGATGATTATTCTAGTCGAACACCCACACGTACCAATATATGAACATACTTGACTTGTTCATTTTTTCCATCATTACCATGAGCCGCACTATCCATAAACACTAGACTTAAAGCATCCGCCAGAACATTAGCTTTTTCCGTGATGGTAAAGAAAACTCATGTGATAATCCTTTAAAAGCTCTAACCATCTCCTTTGGCGTAGACTTAAGTCTTTTTGGGTGAATACATATTGGAGACATTTTTGATTGGTTAATATATCTACATGCGCCCCATAAAGATAGTGTCTCCAAATTTTAATTTCAAAGCAAATACAACTGCCGCAAGCTCAAGGTCATGTGTTGGATAATTCTTCTCATGTGGCTTGAGTTGTCTAGAGTCATACACTATGAATTCTCCATGTTGCATGATCAAACATCCTATAACCACTCGGGAGGCATCACAATAAATCAGAAGGCCTTAAGTACCCTCCACTAAGGTCAATATCGGAGTGAAGGTGACTCTATATTTCAATAATTGGAAGATCTTTTCACATGATTCCGACCATTAAAATTTGGAATTATTTAAGGTAAAGGCCATTAATGGAGATGTTATAGATGAAAATCCCTCAGCAAACCTCATATATTAACCAGCAAACCCTAGAAAACTTCAGTTGTTGGTAGTGTAATGCCCTAAAACGAACTAAGATGAACTAGAGCTTCGTGATGGTTTCTTGAGTTAATTTTAAGTTAAATGAGTTAAAATTGTTTCCTTAGGAAGTATGTGAATTTTAATTAATTATGTAGGTCAAACGACCAAGAATGACCATGACGTTCGGAAGGTGTCCCTTAGATAGTGTTCATGTGTGTTGATGTGTTTGAGTGAGTTATACGTGTTTGTTTTACTTGAAACTGGTGTGAGATTTTACTAAGACCTATATGACTTATTTTAGGGGTTTAAATTTCGGGTACGACCCCACCTAGGATTCACAAGGGGGCCCTAGAAAAAGGGCCCAAGACTTGGACCAAAACTGCCTTGGCAGTGTCCACCAACGAGGGCAATCGATGGCCAGTTGTTCAACCAACAACATTTCGACTTTGTTCGTCGATAGGAAATGCAAATTCAGTTGTACAGGCTCCAAATAAGGCTAAATCTCAACCAATGATACCCCACCAAAGGTCCGTTGATTGACAAACGGTCTGTTGGTTGGTCCATGGATAGAGACTACCCAAAAGCTATATTTTGACTGTGAAGTCTTGGGGTGTTTGGTAAATTCTCCCCAAGTATTTTACCAACCTAGGGAGTTATCTTCTGATGATGCATGCATTGGGGACAAGTATATGTCAGTTCCGTAGATCAAGGCTTTCAAGGACTCCTGAGTTGGTGATTTGTCACCAGGCTTTTAGAGTTATTTAGATATATTAAAGTGTTTCAAACCCTAATACCTAAATTTAGACCTCATTTCCTAAAACCCCAAAACCACTCTCCCTTAGAGTTCTCTCTCAAGTCTCTTTGGAAGCTAGAAGTCAAGAAGGACTAGGATGGCTGGTTTGGGAATTTTATTCATAAAAAATCAGTTTTTTGTATTGAATTTGAGGTATGGTATCAATCCTTGAATCCTCTTTCATTCAAGGAGTCCTTTCTAAATGATTTCAAAAAGGGTTTTTAAACTTTACTTTCTTCTATCTTTGATTCTAAGCATGGGTCTTCTTGTAAAAGTGTTTTAATGACTCAAATGTGTTTATTCTAGCATTAATTGATTATTTTAATGTCAAAAATTTAATGAAATCATGTTTATGCATATTTCAAACTTTTAGCTTAAGAAATGAGTTAAGTAAGCATATTTGCGTAAGGTATGAACTTTGGTTTTCTTGTGTTGATATTATGATTTAGCTACTTCCTTAAGGGACTTATTATGATTAAATATTGAGAAATTGGTTATAGGTGGTGATGGCTTGGTTCAATTGAAATTGCTTTTATTGTGTAATACTTATTATAAATTGCTTTTGAAAGGTATGATCCACCTTCTTAGTTGCGGTGTTTACTTCATGAACTTGATATTACTTAGTTTAGGTCTAATATGTGAAGTAAAGAGATATTGAAAATGGGTCTTGTCTTGTGTTTTCTAAAGCTTGAATAGCATGTTTGATTGAGATTATTCGTAAATGAAGTATATGATTATGTGAAGCATGTAAAGCGTGTGATTTTATAAATGAAGGCCTAAAGCATGTATAGAAGTAATGTGAATGAAATGATGCTTATATGCAGGATGCTCACATTTACACACACATACACACTTAAATGAATGTATAAAGCTAAGTTGAGTAAAAAGGGTAGTTGGGGTGAACACTCTTCCTGAGTTGAGATGAAGTGTATTGTAGAAACCTCACTATTCCTAAAGAGCTTTCTATGATAGGTTGGAGGATGAATTCCCTTCGTGAGTTGAGATGTGATATTCACTAGTTATCTTAACCTATAGATTATAATGTTGAGAATCTATTGGGAGTTATGCCAAGCATCGAGAGGATATGAAGAATGGGTGGTTACACTTCGTGAGTTGAGAAGTTGTATGAGTACTCCTCGTTAGTAGATAATGAGTTACTTAGTAGCAATCTCCTTATACCTTAACTATGTGTCCGGATAGGTGTAACTATTGGGAGAGCCATGTCAAAGCTAAAAAGTATGACCTTACTCTAGGCAAGTGAGGATCCCTCATCCGATTGGGGTTAATACAAAAAATAAGAAAAGTACTAACTCTTCTAAAAGAGTGTGCTACTTAGGGTACGAAGTTGTCCCCGACGCTATTTATTCATTGCACTAGGTAGGCATTCCTGAAAGGGTGTCTTGGTGAGTCTTATGTGAATTGAATGAACTAAGTTTTCTGAAAGAACGTGCTACTTAAGGTAGGTAGTGGTATGGGACGCTATCTATCCATTGCACTAAGTAGGACCTATTGAAAGGGAAGACTTGGTGTCAAACCTTCTAAAAGAGTGTACTACTTAGGGTAGGTGGTGGTATGGGACGCGATCTACTCATTGCACGAAGTAGGCATTCCGAAAGAGAAGTCTTTAGTGTTTTGTTGGTTTTTCTTCTAAATGTCTTGTGATTGATTGTTAATTTTTTCACCCGAGTTGAGTAAGCTCATGGTGGGTAGTCTTAAGGAATTCCTTAGTGTGTATTGAAGGAGGTGTTTAGACGTTTTCTTCATGACATACCTTGGAGATTCTTAGGATAACCTCAGTTAGGAACTCCTAAGGAAGTGATTTCACTTCCTCATTGGCAATACCTTGGAAGTTCACTATTGTTGGAGTCTTTTAGTTCACTGTAAAGTTCTAAAATAGTTCACTATACTGTCAAGATGAGCTTACTGTAAAAAAATGGTAAGTTAGTGTAAAGTGTATTTTTGGTTTAAAATTATGGAAATCCTTTTGTAAGTGTTAAATGATGTTTCTTATGTTGTTTTGTTTATAAATTCATGAATTTTATAATTATTTGGTATGAAATCTTAATTTACTAAAATGTCCCTTTTTGCATGATTTAGCATATGCCATACTTAGTACATTGTTTTGTACTAACCCCATATCTTTCTATACTCTATAAGTATAGGTTGGAAGCTTTTGAAGGTTTGAAGGTGAATCTTGGGAATTCTACTCTCTCAATATTTGGTATGTCCTCATATATTCGAGAACATAGTCTATGTTTCCTTGCTTTATTATTAAGACTTATTATGTATTTTCTTTCAATGTAAAGGGTCGTGTCCCTAAGATATTATTTCGTGTCATAAGTTGGCTTGTGATGATGAGATTTTCTATGTATTTATGAAAGACTTCCTTTATTAAATTATTCGTGAGAAGTTTTAAATTCCGCATTACTTTTCATACCTTATGTAATGAACGATAGTTAAAGGTCTTGTACCCCAAAGGGTCAAGTACGCCCTGTCATAACCCAAGGGTTCACCCTAGCTTCTTGGGGATGCTTGAGGGTCGTGAAAGACTTTGTATCTAAGCATAAGGTTATGGGAAATAGTTTAGGGTCTAAAAGTCTGACAAGCCACATCTAGTAGTATCTTGGTCATTGGTGTGAGTCGCGACACATCCATGGACAAGAGGCTATAGGATGATAGAAGTTTCACTTTCTTCTCTATTGTAATGTCATGCCATAGAGTTGAGTTTTATAAGATGTCTTTTCTCAACCTCTTCTTTTTGTCTTTATAATACATGAGTACGAGGAAATCAAGCGCTAGAAGGGAGGAGGGAGGTGTTGCTAATGAGAGGATCCCTCCCCATTGGCCTAGGGGAAGGGAATGAGTAGGTTCCTCCTGAATTTCATGACCCGAATTTTAGAATATTAATCACGACCAGCGTCGTTAACCTCTCCGAGGTCGCAGACAAGCCTCTTCTTAGCTTTCATCACATTCATATAGTTAAATTTGTGGAAAATTTAAAACTTTTAAAACATAATGAAGTATACATAGACTTCTTATATTTTCTACATAGATTAATATTCTTTTAAGCTTAGATTAAACAACCATCTAAAAGTGATGACTCAATTCAAAAGAAAAGATCAATATATAATGTAATAGTTTGCCTAAACGGACAAAGTTTCGAAATAAATTTCTGAAAAGAAACGCTAGGGATAACATCCACAAGATATGTATGAAGTAAAAAGCTATATAGATATGTGTAGCATCCTCAAACATCAAGAGGACCTACTAAAGTCTGGAGATCGACAATCCAAACAGCTTCGATGAGTGTTCAAACTTCTCTCTAAGATGCACCTAAAAAGATAATAATAGTATAGTGTTAGTACACACTTGTAATAAGTATGGGTGTATTAATATATACATATAAGGACCATGCATAATCAAGGAAAGCTCTTCCTATAACAATATGTAATTTCTGGAAAGTGACATCACTAGACTTTCCTAATTCGTTATTTGTGAATTGTGGTATGAATATGATGTATTTAATGCATTAGAAGCAAACAACTCATTTTATGTATGATTAAAAGACATTAGAATCATGAACATAATTTTAGAACAACTCGAGCGAAAATTTTGTATTTTGATACCCCAAACTCGAGAGCTCATCTTTTGTACTAAGTTTATTTTTCAGTCTTTTTCTTCTTGTTGTTGTGTAGTTCAATGACCTCCTTTGATCCTATGTTTAACATATAAGTGAAATGATTCATTATAGTACCATACCTACAATTAATCAAGTAAACCGAAGGACTAAGGAAAAGATTTAACTACAATTTGGGCATGAAATCTTATTAAGCGAATCTTTATTGGCTATGCCTTTATGTGTTTCTTTTCATTATATAAGAAATAATTATATGCCAATCTTTTTTGGCTATGATAATTTTCATATTAAAGAAGTCATTATAAGAATATCTTATTTGGCTCGGATCATTTTCATAATAAAAGAAGTCATTATTGGCTATGCCCATTATTTGCTAAAAACTTCATTCTTATCAAGCACTGACGTTTGATATTCTTAATCTCTTACTTTCTTATTTCACTATGAACTTACCTTTCCACTTCTTTGCTCAGTTTTTCACTTTGACCATACTCTCTAAAAGAGTTCTTTAGCATAAGCGGAAGTAGATCATGCGAGCAAACATGAAATCCAATGTATCCCCTACACCAAAAAGAGGTGATTCATTGGTTGAGGTGAATTATTATCAGTGTCTACCCCACACCGAAAAGGGGGGTTCACCTGCTAAAGTGCAACCAAGTCAGTGTCTTCCCCACACCTAAAAGAGGGGTTCTCGGCTATAGTGAATCGGATACTTTTTTCGAGCATAGTTACTTTGTTATATTGAAGATAATCAATATACATTCTCAAGAACCCATCCTTCTTTTTTAAAAACAATACTGGGGCACCCCATGGAGATATGCTTTGTTGAATAAAACCCTTAGCTAGAAAATCTTTGCGTTGAGCCTTAAGTTCTTTCAACTCGCTCGGGGCCATCCGATAAAAAGGGATTGAAATAGGTTGTGTATCCAACAATAAGTCTATGCCAAAGTCTATCTCCCGTTCTTGAGGAATTCCATAAAGATCATCGGGACATACCACCAGAAATTCCATCACTACGGGTACCGACTCTATGGGAGGGACTTCGGATTTAAGATCCCTAACTTTCAGTATATGTGGTAGAGACAACCTTTTTTAATCAATTTAGTAGCTTTTAGACATGAGATGATCTTACCCCTACTATTTGAGTTTCCTCCTTTCCACTACAAAATGGGATCATTTGGAAATTTAAATTTGACTACCCTAGTCCTGCAACCAATGAAGGCAAAGAAATCACGCAGCCAATCCATTACCAATATGACGTCAAAATCAAGCATATGAAGTTCTATCAAGTCAACTAATATAACTCTATAGGCAAGGAAATAGGACAACCTCGATAGACTCTATTAACCACCATGGAATCTCCCACCGTGTTAGAAACTTAAAAAGGTTCATCTAATATGTCGAGTAGTATTCAAACTTCATGGCTACAAGAGGCATCACAAATGACAATGTAGCTCCCAGATCGAATAAATAATATACATTAAAGGAGAATCATTTTAACATACCACTTACCACGTCCGGTGAGCTCTCCTAATCACTTCGGAATTAAAGAGCATAGAAGTGATTCTTCTTAGAAGCATCCGGGTTTGGGGCAGTTTGTTGAGCTTGAGCAATTTCGCTTCCTTGAGACTTCATCATAGGTCCTCTCTATTCATATGACCACTCTTTCCACAACCATAGCAATTACCCATGCCAACTAGGCAATTACCATCATGTCTCTTGTCACATTTTGCACAAAGAGGCTTCTCAAAATAAGATCTTCCACCTTTCCCTTCTAGGGGCTTGGGAGTAGGCACCTTACTCTTGTTGACCCTTGGATCATTAGAATATCTTTGATTGGAAAACCTTTTCTTGAACCTCAGATCTAGTCCTAGAAGAATTCCATCTTTGGTTCTTACCTTCTTCAACTCCTTACAAACTTTCTTAAGCTTTTGCTCCTCAATTTGTTTGGCATGAACCATGACACGAGAGATGTACATGGTAGAAATCAACATAGACAACCTACATTCATTAACTACAAGATTGGACATCCCCATGACAAATTTGTTCATCTTTGCACTAGAATTCGAGAGCATAGTAGGAGCATGGTTTGATAGTTGGGTGAATTTGAGACTATACTCCTTCATGCTCATACCCCCTTGTTGAAGGTTGATTAATTCTTGCATTTTCTTCTTCCTTAGTTACAAGGGAAAGAACCTATCAAGGAAATCTGTTTTGAAAGCTCCCCAAGTAATCCGACCTTCTATGACCGGCCTCTCATCCTTCCATTGCTCATACCAAACTTGAGCCATGTGTTTGAGTTGCTGGGCTGCTAGTTCCTCCTTTTCATGAGAAGAAACATCCGTAGCATCAAGAACTTTGAACTCTTCATCAATGAACCCTTGTGCATCTTCCTCCAACTTAGAACCATAGAAAGTAGGGGGATTCATCCTTGTGAAATCCTTAATCCTTGAAGCGTTAGTGTTAGCATCGGGTTCACTTCCACGCTTGCATCCCTAGCAACTTGGGTAGACAACAGTTGAGTCAAGCTATGAATATCCAACCTTATATAAATATTATAAATATCCCCTTCTTGAATAGAAACTTGAGGGTTTTGAGGAGCTTGAGGAGGAACTGCCTCATTCAAATTGTTATGCCTCGTATTTTATACGTAGTGCGCGTTATGAACTAGTAGATGTAAGTTCGGGAAATGAGATTTTATTTTAAGTTCCAAGTGTTTAAAGAAATGTTAGGCAAGGATGAAAATTCTAATTGTGATATTAATTAGTGGCTGATTAGGCCCTTAACTTTAAGTGTGGGATTAATTAGTGGAGCATGTGTGGTGGGGGGCTGCCTCCACTTCAATTATTAAGTATTAAAAAGAA
>JAPDHL010001910.1:765597-860129 GCA_032847665.1 Solanum chilense | reverse complement strand
TATGATTGGTGATGAGGATGGTTATGATGATGATGATGACGGAGATGATGTGATGACTATTTCACCGAGTCCCTCACTAGAGGGCCGGGTATTTATGATGTATATATAATGATGATTATTTTGCCAAGTCCCTTACTAGGGAAGCTGGGCATCTTATATGTTAAAGATATGCATGATTTTCATTTAAAAAGTACATGTGTAGAGATATCTTGTTTCGACTTATCATATTGGTATCCTGTCATCTTTACCTTATGCTTTACATACTCAGTACATTGTCCGTACTGACCCCCTTTTCTCAGGGGGCTGCGTTTCATGCCCGCAGGTGTAGACGTTCAGTTCGGTGATCCTCCCTTCTAGGATATCTACTCTGCTGTTTGGGAGAGCTCCACTATTCCGGAGCCCAATCATTTGGTACATAACTTTTTGTGTAGTCTTTTGCTTGTCTATGGGTATGACGGGGCCCTGTCCCGTCGACTTTCACTACAATACTCTTAGAGGTCTGTAGACATCGTGTGGGTTGTATATTTATGTTTTGGATAATGGTCTGGACATGGTTTGTTTGGGATATCCGCTTGTACAAGGGCAGCCTTATCGGCTGCGTACATCATTGTGTATTGTGTAGTGGCAGCCTCGTCGGCTGCGTATGCTATTATGCTTTGGATAGTGGCGGCCTTGTCGGCTCGCGTATGTTGTTACGGTTTAATGGTTATGACTCCTTATGTGACAGATCCACTTTATATATATATATATGGCATTGGGGTTGTCTTGATTTGATTAAATTCCATATTGTCTTAGTTTCAGTTGGTCATACTTTATAGGTTTGTATGTGAGTGTCCAAAATGGGTACTAGTCACGGCCCATCGGGTTGGGTCGTGACACAAATTCTTCTCTTCGGCCCTTCAAGCATTTTTCCTCCTTGTATTCATTGCCCATAAGCATAATAAAAGTATTAGAAGGAAGGACTAGATAGATTTAAGAATCTTAGGAACGAGTAAATAATAATAAGAGAGTGAGAGTCCCTAAGCATTATATAGTCCCTTATTCATAAGTGTGGCACGCTCAACAATTATGAATAAGACCTTACATAGACGTGGTTTAGTGAGACATCATTACTAAAAATACTTAACCTCATGATCTGATACCAAGTTTATGATGATCCAAAGTATACCTAGTCATTACCGGTGTCATTATCCTTGAAGAGGACTAACACAAGACTCTTAGCATTCGTCATAGCAATCCTAAGTCAAAAATGCGGCTTGCTTATATAGCAAGGAGGTTTACATAGACCTCTACATAGGAAGCATACATAGGCTTCTCGCAATAGAAAACATAAAAACGCATAGGAATTTAGTCTAATACTCTGTCTCATACCAACCATCTAAACAAAGTCAAACAATCAGGGCAAAGCCCTTATACAAATCTATAATTGCCACATAGGGCTTACATTAACTTCAACAATAAGAAAGAAATAAAAGTCTATTAGAAAATACATGTACTACTAAGATAGAGTGTGTGGTAGCAACCTCGAACAAGAGGGAATACCAAAACTTGGAGAGTCTAGTCCAAGCCTTCTTGCTTTAGCCTCAATGTTAACTCAACATCCCGAACCAGAATGTTGGGGAAAAGGGAAGAGATATAGGTTAGTACAAAACACGTGTACTAAGTGTGATCCCTATGCATAAAAATCATTAATGCATGAGAAAAGGCACAATTTAGTTAAAACCATGCACAATGACTAACAATTCAATATACAATATAAGGAACATCATAATCATATAAACATACAAGTAACTCAAGGAACACATGTGCAACGCCAAGAATAAAGCCCCATAACCCGATTCAAAGTTAAGTATCACATTAAGCAACCCACTTCATACTTACAACATATTCTCCTATATAACATACTTCATACATCAATACTAATCATAACTTATTACCATAATTATAATCATAATCATAATATAATCATAAAAAACCACTATTATAATCATCCTATAGGATCCCACATGTGCAATGTGTAACAGAAGTCCTATACCCTTCCTCACAATATGTAGTAACATTTAAGACAACCTTAATAAGAGTTCACAAACATAACTTGTTCATACTTTTACTTAATTTTAGGGAAAGAAATGCATTAACTGACATGAGACCATGTGAGCTACATGGAATCCGGTGTTCTACTCCCACACTTAAAAGAGAGGGTTAACACTTAAAGGAGATTGTTTCTAGAAACCTTGACTTACTAACGTGGAGGTTTCAATCCATGAGATGACACATAATTAGGGAATCCGAACTTACTAACATGAGGAAACCCATGTGGGAGGCCGGACTTTGTAACGTTAGACAACCATTTCACTTACCGGCACTTTCGGTGGTAAAAAAGTATTCCCTTGAGTAACCTTCTTATGAAATCATACAAGTTCACATTAGTATCTTCTAGACCCTTATGTAAACATCCTATCATAATAGCTCATAGGTGATCACAAGTGAGAACTATCCTTTCACTTTAGATATATTATCATAATCATGAGAAACTACATTCAATCATATATTAATCATATCATAAAATAATTGCAGACTTCATATCCAATTAATTAATCTAGCGTTAGGGATGTGGTATTATTATCACCAACATCACAACAACAGAATTAGATATATCATCACTATCACATAAGTAGATTTTACCTTGCATAATTGAGATCAAAGGAGAATCAAGATCATACCTTATTGTTCTTGTTGGGACATCATACTTCAATACCCAAGAACTCACAACCAACATATTATATAGGGAAATTCATGAAGTTTTAACATAACTAAAATCAAAGTAAATAAGTGACATGTTCATCACCCTCATCAATTCACCTTAATCAATCCAAGAAGTTAGGGATTTGGGGGAAAGACATTGGCTAAGGGAAAACTCATAGGAATTCATAAATTAACAATTAATTAACACTTAAACAACACTAAATCATCATAATTGATACATGATTTCATTTTAAAAAGAAGACCCATGTGAGGAGAAAAACCCTGGTTTTGGGGAATTTAGAAATCATCTTTTGAAGGAACTCTTGGGGAAAATATTCCCAAGAGTGAAATAAAAAATACTTTGATGAATATTAATAAAAAAAATGGGTTGAAAACTTGAAGTCTTGATCTTCTTTTTGGAGCTCTAATGGTTTTCAATGGAGTTTTGGAGGAAGAGAGAATTTTTGAAGTCAACTTTATGGACTTTATTTTTGTATTAAAATTTACTTAAAACTGACCCTAAGACATTATATACTCACCCATTAAACTTCCCAAAATACCCCTCACTTAAATGGGTTTATTTGTAAAGTCAAAACACCAAAAATACGATTTTTACGATATCTGGGAAGTAGGTGCGCGGCGCGAGGCTAATTGTCCAATTTATTTTTGAATTTTGTGCTGAGGCAGTAGGGTATGTGTCATCCCCGCTTCGCGAGGCCAACTTTAAATCTCCACGTGATGGCTGCGCGTCGCGCAACAGCCATCAGGATCCTAACTGCGCGAAGCTACCTTGGTAACTTGTTTGCGAAAGTCCGGGTCCTTCACAAGGACCCTTTCAGTGGTCCTTGGGGTGTCGTAACTATACGTTTTGACCCTCTATACAACAATATACCTATTAAATGCCTTTTTAAAAGTTTTGTACTTCATATGACCTTCAAAAACATTCACCAAACATAGGGAGGTCGACTAGTTGAATTTTTCTAGTTTTTGGACGTTAAGGCTTTTGTTTAATCCTATTGCTACGATACTTGTCAAACCAGTTATTTATGCTTATTTAGGTCTAAAATTATCATTTGTAAACATATAAGGTTCTAGTATAGGTCATGGAATTTGCTGGGTGTTAGAATAACCGACATATTCCATACTAGCTATGCATGGAATTCGAATCATGAACTTACATTACACCTTACCAAAAAGGGTAAGGCTACCTACAATGTTAAAGAGGATAGCTCAATGATTTTTCTAAGTATTATTTCATTCCGTTCTAGCCAACCAACCTAAAGTCCACCATTCACACAAGAAGGATACTGTTACAGCTTTCAACTTCAAGGATATCATAACCTTCCATATAAATTGAAGGTTCCACATAAAGGACCTACTTAACGATGTTGAAGGTCACATGTCAATCACACATACAAGAATGACATGTGACCTTCAATGTTGCTAAGAAGGTCCTTTATGTGGAACCTTCAACCTACTTGTAAGGTTATGATAGACTTGAAGTCAAAAGCCATAATGTATCCTTCTTGTATGAATGGTGAACTTAAGTTAGTCTGCTAGAACAACATGAAATCATCCTTAGGAAAATCAGCTATACTCTTTGCCATTGAAACTAAGCCTTACTGACCTTTTTGGTAGGGTGAATTTGATTGGGTTATGAACTAGATATGGAACCTCTTCGTATGATCGTTTATGTGAATTACTATATGATAAAAAAGGCTACAACTGAGTGAGTATGCTAATGGAAGCAGGTATAGTTAAGGGTGAGACTATAGTGCAAAGAAACCCTTCATATTCCTTAGCCATATGCCTACATAGGATGTGTACAAGTTCTACCATTGGAAAGTAGAACACCCTCCATTGGAGTAGGTTACTACTCCGGATTTGGTTTTTAGCTACCATGGTCTATGTTGTTTATTGTAAATTATCATCATATGTGATACCTACTAGTGTTGGAGAAGTTCGATGAAGTTTAGGTGGTGGTATGGGAGGTTTTCTAGACATTGCACAATATGGTTTGAAGATGTTAGTTAGTGAGTGAGTCCCTAGGTCTTCTCCAATACCATTACTTGAATGTCCTTATATCTGATGAATGTCTCTTAGATAAACTAATGAAGGGAATGACTTAAGTTATAAAACATCTTAAAGGAATATGTACTTACTTACAGTAGTTAAGGATTGTCTTATTAAGGTGTGAAGGGGGCATAGGAATGACACTTCATGTCTTACCTAGGTAAGTCTTAAGAATGACTCTAGATAAAAAAGTTGGTTGATAAGTAGATATAATCTAAACTTAGCAATCTTATGGATTATTTAGGTAATCTTTGAGAGGGTGTATGGGTGTTCTCTTCTTTAGTTACTTAATTATGTCTTTTGATAAGCTTTGTGAGGAGAATGTCATATTTAATGTATTCTATTATATGAATTGAGAATGATCTTATTATAGAAGTCTAAAGGATCTCATGTTGTGTGTTTGGTGTATTTTAAGTGTATTTATATATTTTGGTGTCGTCATAGAGGGTGTATGAGTGGTATCTCTTCGTCTCCCTTTATTGAGTCTTAGGATAACTTTTAGTGAAAAGTTTGTATGTTTAAAAGGGTTCACAATGAAGATGAAGAACTTCACTATAATATTGAATTAATTCACTATAACGGTGACAAAGTTCACTGTGATGTCCTTATTTTGTAATAAAATGTTTATGTGTTATCTTATGTTTTTCTAAGGTGTTAATTGTTTTTTATCATGCTTATACTATGATGTTTTATTCAAAAAGAGAATATTTCCATTAAATGTTACTTATCGTGATTTTTATGATTTATGGCATACTTACTACATGTGTTTGTACTAATTCCATACTTTTATCTATCTCAAAAGTGATTCATAGGTGAAGGTACTTTTGTGAGCGAATCTTGGATTATAGGATTTTCCAAGCAAGTTTGAAGTATGTCCTCATTTGACTCTAACACATAGATGTATTTTTATTTCTTATTTCGAAGAATTGTAATAGACTTAGTAGTACTATATTTCTATTGTATAGGCTGTGTCCCAAGTATTTTTGTGTCAAGGATTTGATGATATGATACTTAGTATTTTCTATGGTTTTTATATGAAAGAGATTTTTAATGAGTGAATATTGTGAATAGTTTTAATTCCACACTATTTTTCATATATGTATATGCGATAAACGATATGAAAGGGCTGGTACAAGACGTCCCAGAGGTCAAGTATGCCATTCCACAACCTGAGAATGCCCTAACTTTAAGGTTATAGGTGCAGGTCGTGATAAACATGATATCAAAACATAGTTATGAAAGTGGTCTTAGGAATCCAGAAGTCTCATCAAGTCACGCCTAGTAGAGTCTTTATCATCGGTGTGAGTCGCGCACATCTACGGGCGAGAGGCTATACGATGATAGAGTTTCCCTTCTTTTCTAATTTTATGTCGTGCCATAGAGATTTAGAAGTTATCAGTATTCCTTTCTTATTTTTTCCTTGTGTTATCGGAGATGAATACTAGGAGGACACTGGCTAGGACAGTTGAGGAGAATGATGCGAATGAGGATCTTCCTCCTCAAGTTGAGCAAGTTCTTCAAAGTGATCAAGGGGCTCAAGGTGCTCAAGGTTCTCAAGGTGATCAAGTCCCTATTGTGGGTGGAGTTAATGATGTTTCGGTGGTTCCCCCAAAAATGACTAATGGAAAGATTAGAGAGGCTTTACTTATTTTAGCCCGAGCCTTGACTACTCATGTGTATAGGGGTATTGAGTAGAGAGTGAATGTTGTGTAAAGTACTATGACATCTAGATTAAGAGATTTATTGAGGATAAACCCTCTTATCTTTCTTGGATCTATGGTGGGATAGGATCCCGAAGAGTTCCTAGATGGGGTGTACAAGGTGCTGAGTGCAATGGGGGTGAACTCTATGGAGAAGGTAGAGTTAGCTTGGTATCAATTGAGGGAGGTTGCTCAAGTGTCATACACTCAATAGAAGAATAGTAGGCTGGTTTAGTCGGGTACTATTTAGTGGTCGGAATTAATGAGGCTTTCTTAGGAAAGTAATTTCCCCATGAGGGGATGGAGGTGAAGGAGAGGATTTTATCCATATCAAGTAAGGCAATATGAGTGTTGAGTAATACTCATTGAAGTTATCTATGTTGTCTAGATATGCCCCATCCTTAGTGTCTAAACCTAGGGATCAGATGAGTAGATTTGTGATCAGGGTCTCCGACCTAGTGAAAGAAGAATGTGGTATGGCCATGATCCATGATGATATGACCCTATCTAGACTCATAGCTTATGCTCAATCTATTAAGGAGTCTAAGCTTGGTAGGATTTGTAGAAACTTGAAGATAAGTGGGTCAAATGATCAAAGCCAACCTATGTTCAAGAAGAACGTTGAACCTAGGGGTGCTAAGGTAAAACTTCAAAAATGTAGTGTTTTCTCAAGTTGACAAGCCTACATGTGCTACTTCTAGAAAGAGGCACTATGGGGAATGCCTATTGGGTACCAGAGTTGCTTTGGATGTGGTAAAGATGGACAAGAAGTGATGGATTGTCCTATTAGAGAGGGTAAGAAAGTTCCTCGTAATGCTCCATGAAATGATGTTCCAAAGAAGAATCGTTTCTAAGCACTCCGGACTAGAGGATCAAAGCCAGATGATGGTGATGACGATGATGGAGAGTTCTTGTATTTATTCCTTTAGTTTTATGAGTTCCTTCTAAATAGGGGAGTATGGTGAGTATTAGAATGGTGATTTGTTTTTTCAACTATTCTATTCAACTCTAGCTTGAGAGTAAGAAAGCCATAGAAGCATATTGCATGTGCATTATGTTTAGTTAACTTTGTTGGAATTGAATTTCTTTGATTCTTTGCATTGTTCATTTCATGAAGTTATGTTTATGTTGTACAGTGATTTTATATGGTTTTATCTTCAATATTAGCATGTTTATATCATCAATTATCTAAATGTTGTTTTTTGGAATTTTGAAGCATGTTCACTTCTAGGGAATTTAGCTCACGACAACATTTTTGAAAAAAATTGCTAATTTTTTCTTTGGTGGAAAATTGTAGTAATGCGCATAGAACTGAATTATATGAGCATGATAATGAATATAAAAGGAGTTTTTGATATTTGGAATGAAGAATGTGAGTCTTATGGCATGATGAGTTGTAGATTTATTTCTAGATTCTTGTTGTGATGTGAATCTCTTGATTATGTGAAATTGATGTTTATTACAGATGTTTGTACTGTATAATGTTCTATGTGGTATGCTTATGAGCTTCTAGTTGAATCTCTACTCTTGGAAGTGTTCGTAGAGTGGCAAGTGTCATTCGAGAACGAATGTTGTTCAAGTAGAGGAGATTGTAATACCTCTAAATTAAGTTAGGTGAAATTAGAGCATAACATGTTTTCCATGAGTGTATAATGTTCAAAATTTTTTTATAATTTTGTAATGGGGCAGTTTTTAAATTTTTAGTTGAATTGAAAGTGAAATGTCAAGAAACGACCAAGACGTTCGACCACTAGTCACCTATGTGCTTCATGTGTGTTTTTTGTGCTTATCAGTGTCACATGATCTTATGAGGTACATATATGAGTTATAAAAGTGTTTATAGTCAGTATGTCAAGTTTCACGAAGCTTGGATGTCAAACATCCAAGGATGTCCACGACCTTCAAAAGGTTTGCCTTGAAACGACCTTGTGTGTCTTAGCATGTCTCGTCGCGTTTTATGTGTTCATTCTGGATGAAATTGATACGAGAGGTCCTAAAATCGTGTACGATCATATTTGAGTAGTAAACTTCCGGCGAAAATTTCCCGAGGACAAACCAAGGGTCCTTGAGGAAGGACCCATCAAGATGGCCAAAACTACCTAAGTCAGTCTCACAAACGGATGGCAATCGACGACAAGTAGCCGCGTCGACGCCACGTAAGTGGAGGGAGTTGGTCTAGAATTAGGAGAGGGATCTTGAAATTCCAAGGACCATCTTCTGACCTAAACCAATGACCAGTAGGACGGTCCGCTGGTTGGGAGACGACCTATCGATGGCCAGGCATAAGTGAAGCCTGCAACCTACACAACTTCACTGTTAAATGCAAGGGTGAATTGGTGTCCTAACGTTATTCTACGTATTTTAAGAGGGTTTATATGTCTTAATTAACTATATGAATTCATTATTCTAAAAGAAAAAACAAAATTCTCAAAGAAATTCTCTAGAACTCCATTGAAGTCAAAACTAAAGGAAGAGCTTGGATTGAAGATTTGATTGGTAATTCTAAATAAATTTCGTGGTTTAGCTTCATTGAGGTTTGATTTTTCATCCTTGGAAACTTTTTTCATCAAGGATCCCAAAAATTCAAAGTGATTTCTGAAATCTATTAAAGATGAACTTGTCTAATTTTAACATAAAACGTTTTGAATAATTGATTATAAATATAATTGATGTTAGTTTGATGATTTTAACCTAAAATATTGATAAACCCATGCAAAACATAATCTCTTCAAATTGTCTTTATTATGTAAGTTATGATCTTGTCACAATGCTTCTGAATTCTAGTGTAGTTTTCTATGGGCTGTTGAATGATGTAAGAATTGTATTTAATTGATGTATAGGATTTCTTAGATTGATTAATACATATTGAATTGATTTATTTTCATTGAGTATTATGATTTTTGTATTGAATTGATGATCATGGCTGTGGGTAAAGGCCTTTTGTATTGTAATGGATGATTTATCTATGGTTTGAAGTTGTGAGATTGGATTGGTGGTACGCTTCCCTAATTCTCTTTATATTATATAAATTAGGTCTTGACTTATGTTGTGATTAGTATGGTTCACTTATGGTTGCGGTGATATGTGTTATAATTTTGAATGATGTGGTTTGTCGGCATCACCATGTATTATGACGATCATTTTCTTGTCTTCAACTACTTGATATATTATGATGGTTGTGTAGTTCATATGAATTATGATCATGTATATCTACTTGTGATTAAGATGAAAGTATGTGTTCTTCTATTGATGTTGTTAGGTGATTATGTTAGACTATGACTATGCCTTTTTTTGTGTAGTCTTTGAGTTGATGCATGATTCTTCCTACTTGACTATATGAATCTATGAGGGTTAAATTGTTGATGTCATAGTAGTGTAAAGGGAGACTTATAGATGATGATAGGCATTCCTATGTGCTTCTAGAATAATACATTATATGTGATAAGTGAAGTATTGGTGTGTCTTGTGTGGTAGACTTGTGTCCCTTACTTGACACATACATGCATGTAAATATGAGATGTCTTGACTTAGTATGATAAAGACTCTTAGTCTTAAATGTATGAATGACATGTGACCTTGAATGTTGTTAAGAAGGTCCTTTTTGTGGAACCTTCAACCTAGTTTAAGTTTATGATATCCTTGAAGTTGAAAGGCGTAATAGTATCCTTCTTGTGTAAATAGTGTACTTAAGGTTGGTTGGAGGGAACAACATGAAATCATCCTTAGAAAAATCATTGAGCTATCATCTTCGCCATTGAAAGGAAGCCCTAGGTGACCTCTTTATGTGAATTACTCTATGAGAACAAGGGCTAGCATCGAGTGAGTATTGTAAGGGAAGTAGATCTAGTTAAGGATGAGTATAGACTGCAAAGAAACCCTTCAGATTCTTTATCCATGTGCCTACATGGGATGCGCCCAAGTTCTACCATTGGCAAGTAGAACACCCTCCATCGGCCTAGGTTACAACTCTGGATTCAATGCTTAGATAACGTGGTCTATGTTGGTTATTGCCTATTCTCATCATACGGGATACCTACTAGTGTTGGAGAAGTTCTATGAAGTTTAGGTGATGGTATGTGACGCTATCTAGGCATTGCACAATAATCTTTGCAGATATTTTGTGAGTGAGTCCCTATGTCTTCTCCAAGATCATTACTTGAATGTCCTTATATGTGATGAATGTCTCTTAAATAAACTAATGAAGGTAATAACTCAAGTTATAAACTATTTTAATGGAATAAGTACTTACCTAGAGTACTTAAGGGTTGTCTAGTTAAGGTGTGAAGGGGGTATAGGAATGGCCACTTCACGTCTTACGTAACTAAGTCTTAAGAATGACTCTAGATAGGAATGTTTGTTTATTAAGTAGACATAATCTAAACTTAGTAAGTCTTTTAATAACCTTGTGACGAGAATATCATATTATATATATGCGATTGTATGAAGTGAGAATGATCTTACTATAGATAGTCTAAAGGATCTCATGTTGTGTGTTTGGTGTATTTTAAGTGTTTTTATCTCATTATAGGGAGTCTTAATGATCATTTATGTGTTCTTAGAGAGGGTGTATGTTCGGTTTCACTTTGTCTTACTTAAGTGAGTCTTATGATAACTTTTAGTGAGAAGGTTGTATGTTTACAAGGGTTCATTGTGAAGTTGAAGAACTTCAATGTAATAGCGAATCAATTCATTGATGTCCATAAATTGTGATAAACTGTTTAAGTGTTATCTTATGTGTTTTTATGGTGTTAAATGTTGTTCTTATGCTTATACTATGATGTTTTAATAAAAAAGAGCATATTTCCATTAAATGTCTGTTATCATGACTTTTATGCATTATGACATGCTTAATACATGTGTTTGTACTAATTCCATACATTTATCTATGTCTAAAGTGATTCATAGGTAAAGGTGATTTTGGGAGCAAAACTTGGATTATAGGATCTTTCAAGAAAGTTTGAAGTATGTCCTCATTCGAGTCGAGGGCATAGATGTCTTTTGATTTCTTATTTGGAAGCATTGTAATAGACTTAGTAATACTATATTTCTATTGTATAGGCCATGTCCCAAGTATTCTTGTGTCAAGGATTTGATGATAGAGACTTCGTATTTCCTATGTTTTTTATATGAAAGAGATTTTGAAAGACTATTCGAATGTTGTGAAATTTTTTAATTCCGCACTACTTTTCATATATGTGTATGCACTGAACGATAAGAAAGGGCTTGTACAAGACCTCCGAGAGGTCAAGTACTCCATTCCACGACCTAAGAATTCCATAACTTTTAGGGTATAGGTGCGGGTCGTGACACCGTTCCAGCCACCAAACCCTAAGTCCACCATTCACACAAGAAGGATAAAATTACGACTTTCAACTTTAAGGTATCATAACCTTACATCTAGGATGAAGGTTCCACATAAAGAACCGTATTAAATATGTTCAAGGTCACATGTCAATAACACAAACAAGACTAAGGAGCTTTATCATACTTAGTCAAGAAGTCATATTCATATTTTACATGTATCAAGTAAGGGATACAAGTCTACTAAAACATGACACACACATACTTCACCATATCACATATAGCATACTATTCTAGAAAGACAGAGGAACAACCAAGTCAACTACAGGTCACTCTATTCACTACTATGATATCATCAATATAAACCATAACAAGTCTCATATAATTCAACAAGAAGCATCATACTTCAATATCAAGTAATACCCATAATGACTTAATTATAGCCTACTAGAGACACATATCATCAACTAGGGTAACTCATAATTTGACTCCACATATAAACATAAGTTATAAAGACTTTCACAATGCTCACATAGAAAACTGTACATGATAATAACTAGTTCATAAATTAATGCCGACGAGACAACATTGATTCACAATTCATAAAGTAATGCCGACAAGGCCACATAATTCACAAGTATAGCATAGAAGCACCGTCACCATAAGTGCACCATACCAAAAATCATTATGATCTATGTCCTATACTACACAATATAGAGAAAGTTAGATCAACATACTATCAATCCAACCTCACAACTCGAATACATAACCAATTCAACAAACTCAACATACAAAGGCTCTTACCAATAGCCATAGTGACCAATTCAATTCCATAATTGCAATAGCTAATGTATCAAAGGTAATAATAAGAATTCATCATATTAGGGCAGACTACTTATAATTCTAGCATTATTATTTCATAATTCACTATCCCTATTCGAACTACAGAAAAAATCAATAGAATAGAGACATAATAAAAGCACCCATAAAGTAGTAAAAACCTAGGGTTTTATGAATAGCATGGATTCATAGTTTTTTTAGGTGTCATCAAATTAACATTGATTCAATCTTTTGAAAGACTTTAGAAATCAATTTGAAGTTTGTCTCTTGAAGAAAAAAGATTGAAGGATGAAGGTCATACCCGAATTGATGCTAGACCACGAATTTTATGATGAATTCAGGGGAAAATCACCAAAGAATCTTCAATCCAAGCTCTATCTTGAGTTTTGGCTCCAATGGAGTTTTAGAGAGCTCTTTAGGGATTTGTGGGTTCTGATTTTGAAAAGTAAATTCATCTAAGTATGTTAGACTTATAAACCCACTTAAAGTACCCAATGTGACCCTAGGAAACCCTCCAAATAATATTAGGAAGTCTAGGTAAAAATCCCAAAATACCCTTGGGCTGGCCGAGACATTGTAGAGAATTGCAGGCCACCAACTACGGTCGGCACCTATCAGGATCGTCCCATCGACGGTCCATGCTGGTCAACGTTGTTTGGAAAAAATCCTTAAAAATTGGAGCTTAATCTCCCTAGGACAAGTTCTAATCGACACCACCACCTACGAGGTGTCGACCAACCTACGGGCGTCGATTGCCCTCCGTAGGTGGGACTGACTTAGGCCGTTTTGGAAATCAAGATGGGTCTTCCTCAAGGACCCCTTGATTGGTCCTTGTGGAGTTTTTCATGAACGTTTCCAAATCAAATATGTTCATATATATGTTTAGGAATCTCACTTTAATTTCATTCAAAACGAACACGTACAACTCGATGAAACACACTAAAACACCCAAACACGTTTCAAGGAAAATATTTTGAACAACATCGACGTTCTGTGACATTTGACCTCCAAAATTCATGAAAATTTAAAAAATGACTTCTAAAATAATTTAAAACTTTTAGGACTTCAAAACATTAAAACACAAGTGTTAGGCTCTAGTTTCACCTAAGTCATTTTAGAGGTGTTACAAAGACACAACTGTTAGGCTCTAATTTCAAGTAAGTCCTTTTATAGGTATTACATTAGGAATACAAAGTCTCATTAAAGCCACGTCTCGAAGAGTCTTGTTCATCGGTGTGAGTTGTGACACATCTATGAGCGAGAGGCTATAGGATGATGGAGTATCACTTTCTTCCTTACTCTTGTGTCGTGCCATATGAGGTTATCAGTGTATTTTCCTAATCTCATCTCTTGTGTTTTAGAATATGAATGTGATAAGGACAACCAAAATTAGAGTTGATGAAGGATTTATTGAGGGAGTTCCTCTCCGAGGTGAACAAGTTCCCTGAGATGGACAAGCTCCACAAGGTGATCAAGTTCCTCAAGGTGAGCAAGTCCCTATAGTGGGTCAAGGAGATGAGGTTCCGGTCGTTCCCACAAACATGAATAATAGGGAGACTAGAGAGGTTTTCCTAACCGTAACCTGAGCCATGACGACTGAAGTGAATAGAGATATTAGTACTAGGGTGAATGCTCTTGAGAGTAGTATGATCTCTAGATTGAGGGACATTGTGAGGATGAATGCTCCTATCTTCCTTGGTTCTAAGGTGGGATTGTATCTTCAAGAGTATAAAGATATGGTATATAAGGTGTTGAGTGCCATGGGGGTGACTTCTAGGGAGAAGGCAGAGTTTTATTTTTACCAATTGAGGGAAGTTGTACAACTTTAGTACACTCAATGGAAAGATAATAGGCATGTTAAATCAGATCACATTTAGTGGGAAGAGTTGAAGGAAGCATTCATGGTGAAGTATTTTCCCAGGGAAATGAGGGAGGTGAAGGTTGAAGAGTTCATAAACCTTACACAAGGTGATATGAGTGTCGAGGGGTACTCTTTGAGGTTTATCTTGTTGTATAGGTATGCTCAATCCTTAGTGTCTAAACCAAGGGATGAGATGAGTGGGTTTGTGACCGTTTTTTCCAACCTTGTGATAGAAGAGTGTCGCACGACCATACTCCATTATGACATGAACTTGTCTTTGATTATGGTGTATGCACAATCCATTGAAGAGTCCAAACTTTGTAGGATCTCAAAAAACACAGAGAGGGATAGATCCGATGAGTAAAACATACCTAGGTTTAAGAAGAGGGCTCCAAATCAAGAAGGGTCAAGTGCTCCTAGGGTCAAGCATGAGAATGGTAGTGGTTTCCAAGTTGTTAAGACTGCTTGAGGGAAGAAGCACTTTGGAAATGTCTAGCTGGTACCAATTGTTTACTTGGTTGTGGTAAGGATGGTCATAAGGTTAGGGATTCTCCTACTATTTCGTCTAGAGGAAGAGAGGCCAAGAAAGTTCCTTCAAATGCTACAGATGTTGGTGCTCCAAAGAGGAATTTCTTCTATGTTCTCCAAGCTAAGCAAAATTCGATTGAAGATGCCTCTAAGTTTTAGTTTTACTATTTTTGGTAGTTGTGGGTTCCTTCTAAGTGGGGGAGTATGATGAGAAGTTGGGTTGAGGATTGTTTTCTCTTCCCTTCTATTCTATTCAATATTGAGAGTTATATTGTTATAGTAGCAGGTTGCATGTTTTCTAGGAGTCTAAGTTAAAATGAATTTCATTAATCTCCTTGCGTTGTGCATATCTTTTCATGGGGTTATACTTATGTGGTAAAATGAGTTTATGTGATTTTGTCTCTAATTGTGAAACTTATAAAGTCCATGACTTAGTCTAGAGCTTCACATGATGTACTAAGACATGAAACACTATTTATAGGCCTAAAATAATGTATTTAAATAGATTAGGAAGTGTTGGAGTAAAAATGTCAATAAATGTCCATGACGTCAAGAGACTACTGAAATTGAGGTTAGTGTGACTTGGCATGTTTCATGGGGTTTCAAGAGTTGGAATTTAATTAACATTGGTAGAAATGTGTTAAAAATGTCTTAGAGTGTTTTTATGGTCGAAATGTCCGGGTACGTCTCCCAAGAACCACCTAAAGGGTCTTTAAGGAGAACCTTCCATTTGGACCCAAAAGCTGTCAATTCACAGTGTGCAACCACAAGCTAAGCAATGGACCCATAGGTTGACACTTATTCAATTGAATAGGATGTTCCAAAATACCAGTATCTGTCCCAAATGACGACCTACAGTACAGGGCGTCGATGCGACTATGGGGTGTAGGTCGTGGATTCGTAGGTTGGGGGTCTGTTCCGCTGCCTAGTTATTAATTAAGTAATTAATTAGTTAATTAGTTAGGAGATTGGTTAAGCCTTAATGTATGGTTAATTAAGGTATTTGAGGGAATATATAAGACCTAAACCACATTAAATTAACCTAACGACCCACAATTCCCAAACCCAATTCTCTCCAACTTCTCTCTACTTTCTCTTTTTCACAAAGACACCATTGAAGACCAAAGTCAATATTCACTAGGGAATCAAAATTTGAGATTTATTCTACAATTCTCTAAGAATTAATAAGGTATGTGATCTATTCACTTTTGGGATCTCTATCCCGAAGAGTCTCTTCAAAGTCGATTTCTAAAGTTCACAAAATCATGGTTTTCTTCTAATTCAGAAATTGATATTTCAAAATTGAATAAATGTTTGTTTCCTTTGATTTTTATTAATATTTTAAGATTGATTATTAGTTAATATTTGTAGTTCTTAGTCGTTGACCTAGTTCTAGGTAAGAAATCATGATGGAACTCTTTTCTCGTGAACCTAGGTTATGAATTGAGGGTGAATTGATTACTGATGATACAATTGACTAGTTCTTGTATATATTACTATAATTTTATGTTAATAAATATATTTATAGATGAATATGGTTGTAGTAATGGTAAGATCTTGAAGGAGATTTATGAAGTCCATGTGGTAAGACTTTATGATATTGAGTTCTTTACTTCAATGCAGATGGTTTATACTTGGTAATGGTATTCAATTGAAATATTATATGGATTAGACTTAGAATATGATTATTTGATGTATAATGAATTGTCTTGATTACGTGGATTTTTAAATAATGTTAAGGGGATGATGATACAAGGTTTAATGTGAATCACTTATGTGCCTTACTATGATATGATTACGATGTGTTGATCTCAAAAATGAAGGATTGTATTGAAAGGACATTCTCATGCAATACCTAATGAGATAATGGCATTATATACCTGGGGTTAGTCTCCAATGGGCTATATTAAGTTATGATGATTATGAATGACTTGAAGATATTTCAAAATGGGAGTTTAGTTTAGCACCGAGTGAACTAGATATGAGAGTTGTCCCTTTTAAATGTGGGAAGGTAGGTTCACAAAGGTTTTCATGAGATGGAGATTACAATGCAATTATGTCTTGAACTATGTTTCTCCCATAGGAATACTAGCTGGTTGATCCACCTAGAATTTTATGTTCATATTTTGATACTACATTGGAAAGTAGACCACCTTCTTTCGGTCTAGGGTTTCATGACACCAGATTCCATATTTAGCTCACATGGTCTATATCAGTTAAGACAATTGTTCCCAAAACTAAAATGAAAGTAATGAGGCAAATACTAACTAGGGTGACTCCATTAGTTCTACTTAGTATAGGTAGGGGTATGATACTCTACTTAGACATGGCACAAGCTTTCTTTGAGAGATGTCCTAGGATGTTGTTCTTATGTACTTATTATATGAATGAAATGTATATGCTAACTTTGCATGTTATGATTCTATATGATGTTAATTTCATTGATGTATATGCTATTGGTCTAAATTGAATTATATGATGAAAACATGTATGATATAAAGATATATAAAAGGTTGACATTAGTTATGATCTTTTTTTTGATTTACTTAATTATTTGTTGTTATGGGACTTCATATAAACATCGGACTTGTAGGATTTTGAAGGGGTTGTGAGTAAGGATCACATATGTTGTGATAATTATGAACTCTTGTACATGAATTGTTATTATAATTTTAGGTTGGAGTTATTCATGCCTATATGATCTTATTATGATGATATTCATGTTGTTATGAGTTATGAAGATAATATCCATGATTACTTGACTTCATGATGGTGTTGGTCTAGTGTTTAATATGGATTTCTCTTATATGATCAATTATATAATTACTTGTATGTGTTCCTAATTGTGCATAAATGCTTTAAAAAATGACTTAGTATGGTTTTGAACAAATGTCATTTTATGTATTATTTCAATGATTTTTCTTGAATATGTTTCCACACTTAGTACATGTGGTTGAACTAACCATATTCTTTCTCTTTTACGAAACAATGTAGGCTCAATTCGTTGAGGTATCAAGGTCCTTTGCAAGACGACTTGGACTTTTCCCCAATTTTTGGTAGGACCTCTAGTTCGAGGATGGTGCCACGTATTCTACCTTAGTAGAATCGCTATTGTTTAAAGACAAACATTTCTTTCCTATTGTTGAAGATATTGTTGTAATCCCTACATTGAAAAAAAATGTATAAGGTTTATGCCCAAATTTTGTACCTAATTTTAGATGCTTTAATGTGAGACAATGTATAAGACTGAATTCCGATGTATTGTTTGTGTTTTCTAAACGAGAAGCCTATGTAATTTTCCTATGCAAAGATTCTATGTAAACTTCATATATGATGTGTGAGAGATCTATGTGGACCTCAATATGTAAAAAGTTTTAATTTTTCCATATTTTGACCTATGATATGTTATGACGAATTCTAAGGGCTAGTCCAAGTCCTTTTTGAGGACGACGACCCCGATTAAATCTAGTGGGCGATCCTCGGCCGTGATAAACTTTGTATTAGAGCATGCGGTTGATGAAATCTTAGGATTGATGTCTCACTAAACTAAATTTACGTATAGTCTTGTTCTTTGGTGTGAAGTGTGCCACATTTATGAATGAGAGGCTACATGAAGCTTAGGAATTCTCACTTATTGGTGATCTTAAAAGTCACACGTATAGTTTGATAACTCTATGTGTTCCTTTTAGTCTTAATAATTTTCTTGTGGATATGGGAGATGCCGACGAGACGGGCAACCACAAGGAGAGTGGAGGAAGATTTGGCTGATGTGGAAGTTCCTTCCAAAGGCAACCAAGCTCCTCTACAAAGCAATCAAGTTCCTCCACAAGACCAAACTTCGGTCATTCCTCCACCTACGCCAGATAGAGAGATATTTCGACATTTGTGACTTTTTCTAAAGATATGATTTCTCAAGCCCTAGCCGTAGCTTCTCAAGCTAAATCTATGATAGCTTAATCAAACCGGGAAGATCGACCCCATGTTCAACAAAATGCTAGTACCATGGCTTCTCGTTTGAGGGACTTCACAAGGATGAACCTTCAAATATTCTTTGGTTCTAAGGTGAATGAAGATACCCAAGACTTTCTTGATGAAGACTACACAAATATGCTTTGGGATTGAGGTCTAATGAAAAGGAAAAGCAAGCCTCCTATCAACTAAAGGATGTGGATGACACTTGTCATACCCAATGAAGAGACAATAGGGCTTTGAGAGTCGGTCCTATAACTTTGGATATGTTTTGAATAAATTTTCTTGGTAGGTTCTTCCCAAGAGACAAAAGGGAGGCCAAAGTGGAGGAATTCATCAACCTTCGTCAAGGAGGTATGAGTGTGCAAAAGTACTCCTTGAAGTTCACTATATTTTCCAAGTATTCTATTTTTTGATATCAAAACCTAGGGATGAGATGAGTCGCTTTGTGATGGGAGTGTATGATGTTCTAGTTAAAGAGTTTTGTTTTGCTATACTTCATGATAATATGGATATTTCTCGTTTAATGGTGCATGATCAACATGTTGAGGAGACTAGACTCATTTGAATAATAAGTAGTTTAAAAGGGTGAAGTCTTATAAGAGAGGTAGTTCCAAGGGTAGGCTTGAAATTCAAGACAAGGTAGGTTCAAGAAGAGTGTTTCCAACCAAGCTCCTTCCAATTTTTCCAAGGCTAACAAGGATAGGGTGTCTAACCCTAAGTCTCAAAAGGGAAAAAGTGAGTATTCACCTACCTTTTGAAGTGGGGTAAGAAGCATTTGTGTGAGTGTCTAGTTAGGATGGAAAATTGCTTTGTGTGTGGTAATATTCGCCATAAGGTTAGGGATTGTCCTAATGTGAGGAGGAAAGATAAAGGGAATGTACAAGTTCAACCAATCGGTCCTATTTATGAAGCTCCAAATAGGAACCGCTTCTATGCTCTCCGCTCTAGGGGTGAGCAAGAGGAATCTCCTGATGTGGACGTCGGTATGTTACAAGTCTTCTATGTTGATGTTTATGCTTTACTAGATCCCAATACTACTTTATCATTTGTAACTGTTGTAGTAGGTAAAAAGTTTGATGTTCTACCCGATGTGTTGATTGAACATTTTACAGGTACTTCCCCGGAGGGTGACTCCCTTGTGGAGGAGTTATCCTATATATTTGCCCAATAGAGTTACATGGGTGGATTTGGTAGACCTTTATATGTTTGATTTTAATGTCATTTTGAGAATTTATTGGTTTCATATTTGTTTTACTTCTATTGATTGTCGAACAAGGGTAGTTAAGTGCGATTTCCCTAATGAACCCATCTTAGAGTGGAAGTGGGATAACTTAATTCCTAGAGGTCATATATTTCTTGTTTAAAAGCTTTTAAAATGATCTCTAAGAGGTGTGTTTACCATATTGAGGGGGTTAAATATCTTAAGTCTGACCTTCTTACTTTGGAGATGCTCCCCGTAGTAAGGGATTTTCGGAAGTCTTTCCCGATGAATTGCCCAGAATTCCTCTCGAATGGGAAATAGACTTTGGTATTGACTTATTACCGGACACGAATCCCGTTTCAATTACTCTTTATCGGATTGCTCTGGCTGAATTAAAAGAGTTGAAGGCTCAACTTATCAACTTAGTAGTTAAAGGTGTCATTCAACCTAGTATTTCTCCATGGGGTTCTCCGGTATTGTTTGTGAAGAAGAAGGATGGGTCCCTTAGGATGTCAATTTATTATCGTCAACTCAATAAGGTCATAATTAAGAATAAGTACCCTCTCCCTTAGATTGATGAGATGTTTGATCAATTCCAAGTGGCAAGTAACTTTTCTAAGATTTATTTGAGATCGGGGTATCACAAACTTAGGGTGAGAGGTGAGGATATACCTAAAACAACATTCCGAATTAGGTATGGTCACTATGAGTTCCTAGTGATGTCTTTGAGTTTAACAAATGCCCCGTCAGCTTTTATGGACCTTACAAATACAGTGTTCTTGAATTACCTTGAATCCTTTGTTATTGTCTTCATTTCTAATATCTTGGTATATTAGAAGAATGAGAGTGCACATATGGACCATTTGAGAGTGGTATTGCAAATCCTTAAGGAACACCAACTATTTTATCATGTACAGTAAGTATGAATTTTGGTTGATATCGGTGGCATTTCATGGTCATATTATCTTAAGTGAGGGTATAGAGGTCGATCCGAAGAAAACTGAGGCGGTTAAGTATTGTCCTAGACCATTGACTCCAACCGACATTAGACGTTTCTTGTGCTTAGCCGGGTAATATAGGCTTTTTGTGGATGGGTTAGCCTCCATCGCTTCTCCTTTGACTACCTTGACTCAAAAGAGTGTTAAGTTTGAGTGGTCGAAGGCTTGTGAAAGAAACTTCCATGTGTTGAAAGATAGTCCTACCTCTGCTCGCGTGTTGACTTTATCGAAGGCTACCAAGGGTTATGTTTTATATTATGACACTTACCGAGTAGGTTTTGTTTGTGCTTCTGCAACACGGGAAGGTAGTAGCGTATGCCTCTAGAAAACTCAAGGTGAATGAGAAGAATCATCCAACTGATGATCTTTAATTAGCGGTCGTAATGTTTGCTTTGAAAATATGAAGGGATTACTTGTATAGTGTTCATGTGGATGTCTATACCAACCACAAGAGTCTTCCATATGTGTTTACTCAAAAGGATTTGAATCTCCATCAAAGAAGATGGTTGAAATTGTTGAAGTATTACGACTTGAGTTTTCTCTACCACTCCAACAAGGTTAATGTGGTGGCGGATGCTCTAAGTTGTGTGACCATGGGTAGCGTGTCTCATATGGAGGAAGGTAAGAAAGTTGTCGTGAAAGATCTTCATAGGTTGGATAGATTAGCTGTATGGTTGTAAGATTCCCCAAATGGTGGTTTTATGGTTCATAATAATTCGGAGTCATGGTTATTGGTTGAGGTGAAGTCTAAGCAACATCTTGATCCGCTATTGATGGAGTTGAAGAAATCAGTACTTAGCAAGTTCAATGTGTAACATCCCGTAATTTCCATGACCAAAAATAGAGACTCATATGTTGTATAATGATTATTTGAGACCTAAAATAGTGTAAATAAATTATTTGAGAAGTATTGGAGCCATAGCATTAAAGAAAGGCCTTGACGTCCGAAAACTAGCTAAATTGAACTAGTTGACGTCCCTATTTTTGGTGTAGGTTTCGGAGGGTCATATGAAGTCCAACACTTATATAAAGACTTTGAATAGATAGAATGTAGTAAATATGGTCACAACGTACATTCATGACACTCCAAGGACCACCGGAAGGGTACTTGGGGAGGACCCGAACTTGGGCAAGCAGGCTGCCAAAGCAGCATGCGTGCAGCAGGATTTTGGTAACTGTTGTGCAACGCGCAGCCATCACGGGGAGATTCGAACTTGGACTCAACCCTAGGTACAATGCCTCAACCCGGATTTCAAAAATAAATCTTGAAATTAACCCCGCGACGCGCAACCACTTCCCTGATTTGTAAAAGTCATGTTTTAAGCATTTTTTCTTCACAAAAAGACCCATTTAAGTGAGGGGTCTTTAGGGTAATTTAATGGGTGACTATATAAAGTTTTTGGGTAAGTTTTAGGTCAATTTTAAAACCCAAATTAAGTCCCAAAAGTTGAAAACAAAAATCACCCTTATCTCTCCCAAATTCTTTCTTCCTCCAAACCTCCATTGAAGACCATTAGAGCTCCAAGAAGAAGATCAATCTTTAAAATTTCCAACTCAATTTCGTGGATTTATCATCCTTAAGGTATGGTTTCTTCCAATCTTAGGATTCTCTCCCCAAGAGGTTCCTCTAAAAGATGATTTCTAAATCGCCCAAATCTAGGTTTTTCTTCTGCACATAGGTCTTCTTTGAAAAATGAAATTATGAATCAATTGTAGTTAATTGTTATGAATTAAGGTTTTTAGTTATATATTTATGGTTAACAGATGATTTCCGATGAGATTTCCTTAGACCCATGTCCTTCCCCTAATTTCATGAAAACCTTGAATTAATATGGTGAATTGTGAAGATTATCAATATGTAGATGGACTACATTGTTGTTAATTATGTAATTTCATGTTGAATCTAACTTGTCTATTTAATTGGTTATGTATTATTGTTAATGTAAATAAGAAGGTTCTTGGAAGGAAAAAGGAGGTATGTTTATTGGTTCTTCTTGGATTCTTTTGTAAATTATGAGTTACTTAGATAGTAATGCTCCTATGACTAATACGTGGTTGTGATGTTGATGCTAGAAATTCTTCATACTTAACCCTAAGACATTAAATTAGACATGAATTATGTACATTTCTAAAAATTCCTCATGATTATAATAAAGTGCTAAGTGAAAGGTTTACTCACTTGTGAAGTGGTGTCTGAAGTGAAAGGATTGTTCTCATTCATGGTAACCTATAAGCTAATATGATAAGTTTTTACATAGGGGTCTAGAAGAGACTAATGTGAACTCGTATACTGAGTATGATGATTACTATGGCTAATAATCGCTTAGCACCAAATGGACATTTATTTTAGATGGAGTTTGCACGTTAGTAAGTCAGGCTTCCCTCATGGGTTTTCTCACGTTAGTAAGTCTAGATTCTCTAGTTATGTGTTCTCTCATGAGTTGGAAGCCTCCATGTTAGTAAGTCAAAGTTTGTAGCAACGATCTCCTTGACCCTTAACTATGTGCCCACATAGGTCTGTATCTTAGAGGATCCACCAAGTAGCTATGTACGACTGGTTGCACCTTAGGCAAGTGTTAACCCTCTCTTTTCAGCGTGGAGTAGAACACTGGATTCCATGAAACTCAGCTGGTCTCATGTCGGTTATTGCACTTCTTTCCCAAAAGTAAAAGAATGAAAGTATACATATGAACTCCTATTTGGTCATCTTAAGGCTCCTACATAGTGTGAGGGAGGGTATAGGAGTTGTCTTACATATTGCACATGTGGGATCCTAAGGGATGGTTATAAGCATGTTATGAAAATATGTTGTAAGTATGAAGTGGGTTGCTTAATGTGATACTTAGACTTTGATGGGATTATGCGGTTCTATCTTTGGCATTGAACAAGTATTGTTTGGGTGATTTTCATGTTGGGTTGCTATTATGTTGAATTGACTTATTATGTTTCTTATATATGCATGGTTTTGACTAAATTTTCCTTTTCTCATGCATTGATGATTTTCCGATTATAGAACCACTTATCAAGCCTTATTAGTTTTTTCTATGTGTTGGAGAAAATTATTCCGTTCTCATGTTGAGACTTCTTTATAGTCTTTATGGGTATATTGTAATAGACTAAGGGCTATGCTCAAACTATTGTGATTCGTTCTTTCTATGATTTAGTGTGAGACAATGATTTAAACTAAATTCTTATGTATTATTATGTTGTCTATGCAAGAAGCCTATGTATGGTTCTTATGTAGAGGTCTATTTAAACCTATTTACCATATAAGTAAAAGTTCTAATTTTCCGCACATTTTGACCTATGATATGTGATGATGAATGCTAAGAGGCTTGTGTTAGTCCTCATAAAGGACGACGATGCCGATAATGACTAGGGTGTACTTTGGGTCGTTACACAATGAGTCATTCTCTCAAGGGGATGGTGTGCTAAGGTACCAAGGTACATTGTGCATACCAGATGTTGATGATTTACGCAGAAGGGTTTTTGAAGAAGCTCATGTTTCCTCATATTCTATTAATCCGGATGCCACCAAAATGTTTCATGATCTTAGAGAGGTATATTGGTGGGATGGCTTAAAAAAGGACATAGCGGAGTTTTTAGCTAAGTGTCCAAATAGCTAAAGGGTGAAAGCCGAGCATCTAATGTTGAGTGGTTTGACCCAAACAATGGAAGTTTCTACTTGGAAGTGGGAATAAATTAATATGGACTTTGTTGTTTGGTTTCCTTGAATTTGGAGACAAAATGACTCAATTTGGGTTATGGTTGATAGATTGATAATATCCTTCAGTTTATCCCCGTTAATTCTACTTATTCGGCAGAGAATTATTCAAGAATCTACATAGATAGGATTTTGAGTCTTCAGGGGATCCCTTTTTCCATCATATCGGATAGAGGTGCACAATTCACTTCTCTTTTTTGGAGTTCTTTTCAAAAAATGGTTGGGTACTCAAGTGAAGTTTAGCACCGCTTTTCCTCTCCAAAGGTATGGTCAAGTGGATCATACTATTTAAACCCAAGAAAATATGTTAAGATCCTGTATAATAGACTTCAAAGGGATTTGGGACAATCACTTGCCAATGATTGAGTTCTCCTATAATAATAGATTCGACTATTGCCATTGCACCATTTGAAACACTCTATGGTAGAAGATGTAGGTCTGCGGTAGGGCAGTTTCAATTAAGTGAGTCTTCACTCCTTTGCCCCGAAATACTCTATGATTATTTAAAGAAGGTTGGGGCGATAATAGAGAGGTTGCAAATGGCCTATACTTGGCAAAAGTCTTATGTCGGAAATAGAAGAAGAGACCTTGAATTTGAAGTGGGTGATAAGGTGTACTTGAAGATTTCTCATATGAAAGGGGTGATGAGATTCGGCAAAAAGGTGAAGTTAAGTCCTAGGTATGTAGGTCCCTATGAGGTTTTCCAACGAGATAAAAAATGCATATGAGTTAAGACTACCTAGTGAACTATCTTCATTCATTCCGTATTTCATGTCTCCATGCGTAAGAATTGTATTGGTGACCCCGTGTCCATTCTCTTTATTGAAGGGTTAGATGTGAATGAGGACCTTTCCTATGAAGAGGTTCTGGTGGAAATTCTTGGTAGTCAAGTTAAGAAGTTGAGGAACAAATAGGTGGACTCCGTAAAAGTTCTATGGAGAAACCACCTAGTTGAGGGAGAAACATCGGAGGCCGAGGCCAACATGAAATCACGTTATCCTCATTTTTTTTCCTCAAAAATCTATCCAAAATTGATGTAAGTAATAATGCTCTTGAAAATAATAAACAAATTCTAATTTAGCTTGATATGGTAAAATGTGCACATTTATTGGTAAAGGTTCATACTAAAAAGAAGTTTCCATGTGAAAAATGTCATTTTTCTTAACTCCCACTTTTTGTTATTTTGTGTATTGTTGCCTTCATGAAATAGTATTGAGCATGTTGAAGTGGTTTGAAGAAGGTTTTACATAATTTACTCATTATGTTGAGCTCATGTTGTCATTGAGAATGTAGTTCCTCATGTTGTGATATTGAGCTCTTATAAGTGGTAAATTGTATTTTGAGTTGCTATGTATAAAAGCCATGTTTATATGTAGAATGGAGTTTTGAATTACTCCTATTAGTTTTAACTCATGTTAATTATATTTTGTTGGTTGGTCTGTTAATATTTAGTCTATCCTCTCCCTATAAAAATATTTTAGTGTAATTCGGGAATGAATGTTCCTAGGGGGGGGGGAATAATGTAACTCTCCAAAAGTCGATGACTTAGTGTAGAGCCTCACATGATGAACTAAGACTTGAAACTATGTAAACACTGTCCATAGTACTAAAATAATGTATTTAAACAAATTTGGATGTGATAGAGTCACAATGTAAAGAAACGTCTGTGACGTCCGGGGACTAGTGAAATTGAGGTTCGTGTGACTTGGCATGGTTCATGGGGTTTTATGAGTCCGAATTTAATGAAAATTGGTAGAAAGGTGTGAAGCATGTTTTTAATTGTATTTAGGGTTGAAATATCCGGGTACGACTCCCCATGGAATCCCTAAAGTGTCCTTGAGGAGGATCCTTCCATTTGGACCCAAAAGCTATCAATTAACAGTGTGCAACCACTAGCTAATCGACGAGCCACCGTTTTATAGATGATCCGTTGATGTCTTCGTAGGTTAAAACTTATTCAATTGTCTAGGATTTTCCAAAAGTTCAGTCTCTGTCCTAAACGACGACCTGAAGTACGTGACGGTCGATGGGACTACGAGGTGTAGGGTCGACGAATCGTATGTTGGGGCTCTGGTTTGCTGCCTAGTTTTTTGTAAAGTGAAATGATTAGTTAATTAATTTTTTGAATATTTAAGTGTTATGGGAGGTTTAATTAAATTAGTTGAGGGACTATATAATACCTAAATTTCGCTAGACTAACCTAAAACCCCACAATTCCCAAACCCAATTCGCTCCAAATTCAATCTACTTTCTCTCTTTTTTGAAACACGCCATTGAAGACAATGGTCAAGCTACACTAGGTTATCAACATGCAATATTTCTTCTACAATTCTCTAAAATTTAACTAGGTATGGATGATATTCACTCTTGGAATCTCTTTCCCGAAGAGGCTCTTCAATGTTGATCTCTAAAGTTGACAGAATCATGGGTTTTCTTCTATTTTCGAAATGGATATTTAAAAATTGAATTGATATTGGTTTCTTTGGATTATTATTGATGTATTCTGATTATTTTTTTTAGTCGTTGTACTTCTTACTCTTTGGCCTAGTTCTAGGGAAGAACTCTTGGTTGATCCCTTTTCCCCTAACCCTAGTTTATAAATTGAGATTTAATTGATTAGTGATGATACAATTGACTTAGTTCTTGTATAAATTACTATTATATGATGTTATTAAGTATATTAATGGATGAATATGGTTTTATTGATTGTAAGATATTGAAGGAGGCTTATGAGGCTATGTTATAAAAGTTTATAATATTGAGTTCTTTACTTCAATGATGATGGTTTATACTTTGTAACAGTATTCAATTGAAGTATTATGTGTTAGTAGACAAATTAGATGATGATTTGATTATTATAATGAAGTGTCTAGACTATTTGGATTATTAGATCATGTTAGGGTATGATGACACAAGGTTGAATGTGATTCACTTATGTGCCTTACTATAATATGATTATGATGTGTTTATTTCAAAAATTAAGGGCCGTAATGAAAGGACATTGTCATGCAATTTCTAATGAGATAATGACATGATATACAAGGGGTTAGTCTCCAATGGGCTATATTAAGTTATGATGATTTAGAATAAATTAAAGACATTTCAATAAGAGACTTTGGCTTAGCATCGAGTGAACTAGATATGAGAGGTGTCCATTTCCAATGTGTGAAGTTACGTTAACAATGGCTCTCATGAGATGGATATTACAATGCACTTGTGAATAAAGAGGGTCTCTAGAGTGTCTCCTATTTCTTGAACTATGTTTCCCCATAGGAATACTAGCTAGTGGATCCACCTATAATTATATGTTCATGGTTTGGTACTACCTTGGAAAGTAGACCACCTTCTTTCAGTGTAAGGTTTCATGACACCGCATTCCATATTTAGCTCATATGGTCTATGTAGGTTAAGGCAATTGTTCCCGAAAGTAAAATGAAAGTAATGAAGTGAACAATAACTAGGGTGACTTAAGGGGTTCTACTTAGTATAAGTAGGGGTATAAGACTATTCTTATACAAGGCAAAAGTTTCTACCTCGAGGGATGTCGCAGGAGTTTGTTCTTATGTACTTATGATATGAATGAAATTTATATGATGACTTTACATGTTGATGATCCTATATGCTTTTAGTTTCACTAATGTACATGTTATTGGTCTAAATTTGTTTATATGAAGAAGAACGTGTATGATATAATGATATATGAAAGGTTGACATTACTTTTGTTCCTTTGTTTGATTTACTAAATTATGTTGGGTTATGGGACTTCATGTAAGCATTACAATTTTGGTCTTTGGAAGGGGTTGTGAGTAAAGGTCTTATATGTTGAGATAATTACGATCTCTTGTACATGAATTGTTATTATAATGTTATGTTGGAGTTATTCATGTCTGTATGATCTTAGTATGATTCTATTCATATTGCTATGACTTGATGATAATATCTATGATGACATTACTTTATGATGATGTTGGACTTGTAATTGTTATGGGCATGTCTTATGTGATGTTATGTATAATGACTTGTATATGTTCCTGATTGTGCATAAAGGCTTTTCAATGTGACTTATCATGGTTTTGAACAAATTTCCTATTAAGCATTATTTCAATGTTTTACTTGCATATGTTTCCATACATAGTAAATATGGTTGTACTAACCCATATTCTTTCCCTTTTTCCCAAACGATGTAGGTTTGGGTCGTTGAGGTATCAAGGTTGCTTGCATGACTTATCCCCAAGTCTTGGTAGGTCCTTTTGTCCGAGAATGGTGCCATGTATTCTACTTAGTAGCATTGCTATTGTCTAAAGACATTCATTTCTTTCCTACTATTGAATATATTGTTGTAAGCCCAATGTGGCAAATATGAATTTTTGTAAGGGCTATGCCCGAATGTTCTACTTAATTTCAGATGGTTTAATATGACATAAAGTATAAGACTAAATTCCTATGTATTGATTATGTTGTCTATACGAGAAGCCTTTTGTATGAAAAGATTCTAAGTAAACTTCATATATGATATGTCAGAGGTCTATGTACACCTTCATATGTAAAAAGTTCTAATTTTTCCATATTTTGACCTATTATATGTTTTGACGAATGCTAAAGGCTTTTCCAAGCCCCCTCCGAGGGCGACGATGCCAGTAACGTCTTAGAGGGTGCTCCTCAGTCGTGAAAAACTTAATATTAGAGTATTTGGTGGAAAAATATCTTAGTATTTATGTTTCAGTAAACCACGTTTACGTAGAGTCTTTTTCCTGGGTGGGAAGCACGCCACACTTATGAATGAGAGGCTATGTGACCCTAAGGAATTCTCACTTATTTGTAATCTTGAAATTCGTGCCTCAAGAGTGGTAACTCCATGTGTCCCTTTTACTTCTAATCATTTTCTTGTTGATATAGGAGATAACTATGAGACGGGCTGCCGCAAGGAAACTGGAGGAAGATTTGGCTAATGCGGGAGTTCCTCCCCAAGGCAACCAAGCTCCTCCACAAGGTAATCAAGTTCTTCCACAAGACCAAGCTCCGGTCATTCCTCCACCTATGACAGCTTGAGAGATAAGGTCGACATTTGTGACTTTGGATCTATCAATGACTACTTAAACCCAAGTCGTAGCTACTGAAGCTCAAGCCATGACGACTCAAGAAAACCGGGAGGTTTGAACCCGTGTTCAACAAAATTCTAGTAGCATGACTTCTTGCTTGAGAGACTTCACAAGGATGAACCCTCCAATGTTCTTTGGGTCTAAGGTTAATAAAGATCCCCAAGACTTTTTTGATGAATTCTACAAGATCATATATGCTATGGGAGTGAGTTCTAATGAAAATGCTGAGCTAAACTCCTATAAACTGAAGGATGTGGCTCAAAATAAGTATACCCAATTAGGAGACAATAGGGCTTTGAGATAGAGTCTTATAACTTTGGAGGTGTTTAGTAGAGCTTTACTTGATAGGTTCTTCCCAAGGGAAAAATATATCATGACCAGAGTCTAGACCCTAGCCAAAAACGGCGTTGTTGACCTCTCAGAGGTTGCAGACAAGCCTACATATGTCATCGTTACATCATCTAGATAAATTTTAGCAGAGATTTTGACCTTTTTGTTTAGTTGAAGTATACTCAAACTTTATAATAAGAAACATCGTATTCGAATAAGATCATCTACATAATTTCATAATCGGTCACAACACCCATCTAATACCAAAATACTCAAATGAATGAAATAGTTTATAATTGCATTAAAAGTATACTTGCGAAAATGGCACCAATACAATGCTTGAAACAAGTGAGAAAGAAACGCTAGGGGAACATCCTCCACTAGCTCATGCCTACATCGAAATTATAATATAAAACATAGGTATCCTCGAATGCAAGAGGGCCTACCAAGTCCGGATGAATGCTCCACGTCCGAATAACTTTAGGGTAGCCTCTAATGCTCTAGCGTTCACCTGCACCTGCACCTAAAAATAGAGAGTTGTATGGGATTAGTACGCAATTGTACCAAGTATGGTATATGCAAGCACACACCAACAACATTCATGATTAAGAAGAGCTCTCTTCTAACGATATGAATTATGGAAAGTCAAGTAAGTGGACTTGCCAAAATTTGATTAGGAAAGTCATGCTGTGAGAGTAACATGCATCACCATACGTATCATATTGCACACAACAAATAACATATTGCATATAGCACAAAGCATATTGCACATAGAACATAACATATTGCATATAGCACATAACATATTGCACATATCACATAACATATTGCATATAGCACATAACATATTTCATATCATTCGTTCATATGCCATGACACCTTGGAATCATGGACTTGACATTAGGACTTCCCAGAATGAGGGCTCAACATATGGGACCTCAACAAGGGAGCCTTCTTTAGCAAACACAGAGTCTTCTTCATTCATTCATATGTACTTCATTTTCATTCTTTCGTAAGCTAGTGTAAACACCAGCCATACCTACGATGTAGTTTAAGAATTTCATAGGTTTCGCTGTGCAATGACCAAGAATAACCTAGTGTCATTACTTAAGTCTAGCTCACCTCTTGATTATCCTATAACAACACCTTTGGTATCGTTCATTTCATTATGTGCATTACTTGAGGCTGGCCTCATTATTTCTTGAGGAACTTTAACCTTAACCGACATAGATCATGTGAGCATCATGAAATCCACTTTTTAACCGTACACCAAAAAAGGTGACCAGCCAAAGTGAACCAAAACATGCTAGCGTATATAGGGAGTCGAACCCTTCTAGAAACCTATATTGGCAGTATATGTTCAATGACTAGGAGATATAAGGATACCCAAACCCGAATGGACGGACAATCTCATATCATGAGAATTACACGAACCTCTGCCTTCACGAAAGAAGTAATCACAACTCATAGCCAGCCTATATCTGTGCTCCGTATAAAGTTCAATTGCATTCATCTCATACATCATAGAAGCTTGCTTCTAGCATAAGGGCGTCATATCTCATTAGATGATTTATCATTTCATCATTAGTATTAAGTATGCTTTAACTTCAATACATTCATTAGAGTGTTCATAGAGACTGGTCTCTTCATTAACTTTACTCTCTCATAGGTGAGTACGGCTTGGTAACATTTACTTAGGATCATTTGAGATTACTCTCACCTTTCGCTTTAGCCTCTTATCGTGCTGTCACCACATTCTTTAACTTTAGCGCATTAACTCTTCATAATTACTCACCTCTTTTCGTGAATGTTCATTTCATCGTATGCCAATGCACTTGCCCCTTTAATGTGTTTCACACTCTACTTAACCCCTCTGGGGTTTCATTATTTCATCACATGACATCTTAGGTTTACTTACTTTTAAACGTATGCTAGACTTATGATTCCACACGTACAAGCCATGAGGCTTCATTCATAAGTGATTCATATTTACCCAATATTATGTGGTACAAGACTTATACATCTTATAGGTATGCCAAGATATCAATTTCGATCCTTAGAGGCAGCATTCATTAAATATTTGTTCATGTACGACTTATGTGTCATACGGGATTGGGCAAGGGAACCCGATTTCCAATCCCTTGAGCAACACTTCATGTTATATTAAACTTGATAATTGCATTTTTCAGATTTGGGGGACCCTAGTTCGATCCCAACCACTCCCATAATATTTCCTTTCTTTTCCTCCTCACTTTTTCATTTAAGGCAAGAAGGTTGTAGGATCAATACCCCACTAGCTCATTCTTTTTCTCTAAATTTATCTCTTAACTTTCTCATCTATTCAAGGGGTTGCTGGTTTAATCCCCACACTTCACATTTATTTTTTCCTTTATTTTTATCCAACTCTCTCATCCATTCAAGAGGTCGTGGGTTCAATCCCCAATCTCCACATTTATTTCTCTCCTTCATTTTTCTCCTAACTCTCTCGTCTATTCAAGAGGTTGTCAGTTCAATCCCACTCTCCACGTTTATTTTTCCTTTCATTTTTTTCATGAAATTTTTATGTAGTTTACATTTGGTGAAGTCATGGTTTCAATCCCAAATGACCTCACATTTTTTCAAAAGTTTTAGAACATAGTTCATTTTTCATATCCTTGGCCAAGACCACTAATTTCCATATACACATTAAACACATAATCACAACCATACCTAAAGTTATCTAGCAGAAAACATACCAACGCATGCTTTGAATCTTTCAAAGGATCTAATGACAGGGACAGGCAACGGGGACAACCTTAGTTTTTCAATATGCGATTCAACTGCCCTTAAGGGTCTCTTGGGAAAGGTACCAAGAGATAAGAAAAAACATACCTTAATGTCATTCAACAACACCACTGCCTCACCACCGAAATCCCAAACACAATCCGTCGAGAAAAATGTTGTTGATTTTCGTTTTTAGCTTAGCTTTTCATTTGAGTTTTTGTGTGTAAATTCTTCAAGAGTGAAAGACTATTATTTTAAGCTCTTTTACTAATAAAAAAACGTGAGAATGAGAGTGAGATACGTGAGAATGATAGGATTAGGATTAGGAAAGTTAGATGGAGACTTAGTCAAACTAGGACTCCTCATTATTTATAATTATTATTATTATTATTATTTTCTATTGAAAATCTGATTTTTATTTAATTAAATAATAAAATTAAACGTTAATTAATTTAATTAATTCACTAAATACAATAAATCAATTAAATCATTGCTTCCACCAAGGCTCGAATTTGGGTGGAGCAAGATTTTACTTGAAGGGTCAATTTCGGTCCTCCCTACCCGAATTGCCCCTCCACCATATTAATAAATAAATAAATTAAATATTTTGGGTAATTACAATACTACCCTTATCCTGGAAAAGGCCATTTTACCCCTACACCCTCAAAACTTAAGATTACTTCTTTTTAAGTCCGGTTAAGACCCATCCGGGTAAATCTTCATATTCGGGTGCCCTACATGGCTGGACCCAACTTTCCTAGCTCAACTAACTCACCAAGTTAGTTGTCTTGGATTTTGCAAAGGTTCAGAGGTATGGTTCTACGCGCATCAATCCATGTGAACCCGGTCTAATCTACGCATTCTAGATATGTTAGACATTACTTACCATAGAAATTTTTAAGGTTGTTACAAAAGGGAGGCCAAAGTGGAGGAATTCATCAACCTTCCTCAAGGAGGTATGAGTGTCCAAGACTACTCCTTGAAGTTCACTAAATTTGTCACAACCCAAACTCATACCCTAGAAGTTAGGGTACAATCTTGGATTGTAACCGGCGTCGTCGAACTCTCAGTGTTCTTAGACAAGCCTCTTTCTTATCTTTCATTTCAAATACATAGTTAAAAGTAGTGCAGAATTAAAAAATTTCAAAAAACATAATATAGTCATCAAAATCTCTTTCATATAAAAGTAATAGGAAATACTAAGTCTGAATCTCATTATCATAAGACGCCAAAACACTTGGGACATGGCCCATACTTCAAAATACGAATATTTAAATACTTTGTATATTACAATACTTCAATAAGAAACATAAAAGACATATATATGCCCTCGAGTCAAATGAGGAAATACTTAAACTTCTCTTGAACGATCTTTTAAGTCCAAGTCTTCACTTCTCAAAGCTCCTTACCTACCAAGAACTATATAGATATATAAAAGCATGGAGTTAATACAACCACATGTACTAATTATGGCTATATGCACAAAAACATGAAAACAGACTTCATTGGAAATATGCATATTTTCATTTAAAATCATATTTTAATCATAAGAACATCATAAATCAATTCAGAAACACATAATATACTTCTATCATGTAATTTCCTCACTTAAAGTCATCCTAAGATTCACTTAAGTCACAGAAAAAGAGACCGTAAATACACTTTCTCTAGATGTGCCTCAACGACCCTTAAGATTACCTATAATGAGTCACATACCTACTTACAAAGCAATCATAAACATCAAAGGAGGTTTTGGTATATTTTCTAAGTCTTTTGGGTTTATGATTTTGAAGAATGAGTCTTCGACATGTGATTACCCTTTATATACTCAATTAAAATATCAAAAATACCCTTAATAAACCATCCAACAATTAGTTTAAAAGTGGGGTGAATTTACAATTCATCCCTTGACTTGCAGCAGACCTGCGCAGGAGAACAGGTCGCACGACGACTTTCCCTTGACAATGTGTCACCACCTCGATGGGCCGTCACAGACCTCTATCGGCGGCAACTGTGGCTGAAAAAGTTCCGATTGTTCACAAAAGTCAAAGTAAATCATGACGGGACCCTTTGACGGTGCGTCACAGTCACGACTGGCCATTGACTGCTCCGCCAGGGTCTGCCTGGGACAGCCGGCACACTGATTTTAGGTCCTTCCACAAGGACCCTATTATGGTCCTTGGGGATAATTTCCCGAACGTTTCCAACACAAATATGATCGTCTCAAAGTTTAATACCTCTCACATGAATTTCATCCAAAATGAACACGTAAAAATCGACAAAATACGCTTAGACGTACAAGGTCGACTCAAGACATATCTTTGGAATGCCTTGGACGTTCTTGGTTGTTGCCTCCAAACTTCACGAAAATTTAACCACTTCCTATACCTGTTATGTAACTCTATTGAGAGACTTAAAACACCATGAAAACACATAAACACATAGAACCACATTTTAGACATTAAGGTGACTTAGTCGTCAAACGTCTTTGTCGTCCCTTGACGTTTGACTTCCAACCCCTCTAATGTTTCTGCTAAATCCTATATACCTTATATTAGACATATTTAGGACCTTAGAACATATAGACCAAAATATTAGGCTCTAGTTAACCTAGGTCATTTTCGGCGTCTTACAATCTCCCCCACTTTGACAACAATCATCCTCGGATGATGCTTGCCACTCTCCGAACACTTCCAAGATTAGAGTCTCAACTAACAACTAATAATCATTCCATACAACACATAATCAGAACAAGTAAAACATCAATTTCACATAATCAAGATATTTACAACACAACAATAAATTAGAAAACAATTCTATAACTCATTATGCTACAAAACTCACATTCTTCATTCCAAATAGTAAAAACTCATTTTATATTCAATATCATGCTCATATACATTAGTTCTGACCATATTACAATATTTTTAGGCAAACAAATCAATTAGTCATTTTCTCAAAAATATGGCAGCATGCAGTTTTAATGCAACAGTAAATTTTTAACCCATTTTAAAGCAATTTCTCAAAAGTTCTAATATTAAGCAGTTCATGATATAAACATGCTAATATACAAACCAACATCATATAAACACATCTTACAACATAATTATGGCTCCATTATACAGACAATGCAAGAAACAAATTAAATTCAATTCCAACTGAACTCCTAAACATCATGCACAAGCAACAATTTTAAGGACTTCTATCCTATCTACAAACCATACTCCCCCACTTAGAAGCAACTCATATCTTAACAAAATAAGGAGAACTTACCAACATCATCATACCTCTCCTTCTAATACAGATTCTCCACCCTAGAACGGAGTGCATAGAAATGCCTCTTTGTTGAAGATGCATCTTTTGGAACACTAGGAGCAACTTACTTACCCTATCTATCTCTAGAAGGAATCATAGGAAAATCTCTCACTTTGTGCCCATCTTTTCCACAACACAAGCAACTCCCGGTACCCAATATACACTCACCATAATGTTTTTGCCACAATTTGCACAAGTAGGCTTTTTTTATCCTTGGAACCACCTGCTTTCTCAAACTTGAAATTAGAACTCCTAGATTCTCCTTGAGATTAAACCTTTTTATTAAACCTAGTTTGCTCTTGATCACTAGTACCACTCCTTTTCAAACTTCTATACATCCTCCTAAGCTTATACTCTTCAATTGATGATGCATAGACCATGAGTGTAGCAAAGGTCATATCATCTTGCAACATAGCGGTACGACATTCTTCCGCCACTAAGTCGGCTACCCCTGTCACAAAATGACTCATTTCATCTCTTGGATTGGACACAAGAGATGGGGTATACCTAGACAAAGTTGAGAATTTCAAAGAGTACTCCTCAACAGTCATATTGCCTTGATTGAGATTGATAAACTCCTCCACCTTAAGTTCTCTCTTCTCTCGGGGAAAGTAAATACCACGAAAAGCTTCATTAAATTCTTCCCATTCAATAGGACCCGATCCTTTCGGCCTATTATTCTTCCATTGAGTGTACCAAATATGAGAAACATCCCTCAATTGGTACGAAGACAACTATGCCTTCTCCCTAGATGTAACCCCAATAGCACTCTAAACCTTGTACACTTCATCAAGAAACATTTGCGGATCCTCATTTACCTTAGAGCCAAGAAAGATAGTAGGATTCATCCTCACAAAATCTCTCAACCTCAATGTCATAGTTCTCTCCAGAGCCCTAGGAATCATATTCAAATTAAGTTGCATAGTCACGACTGAGGCTATAGCAATCAAAGCCTCTCTAATCTCCCTATTAGATATCTCTGAAACCTCAATACCTCCTTCCACATTAGGAACATGATAACCTTGGGGAGGCACTTGGGCATCTTGAACACCTTGAACTCCTTGCCCACCTTGAGGTACTTGCTCAACTTGAGGGGAACCTCCTCATTCACCCTCCCCTCTTCAAACCTTCTAGAGGCCATCCTTCTAGTATGCATCCATTAGAAAACACAAGAAAACTCATAAGAAAGACAATCATAACATTTACTGTACCGCACGATATAGGAGTAGGAGAAAAAGGGAAACTGTATCATCATATATCCTCTCGCCCATAGATGTGTCGCAACTCACACCAATGGTCAAGACTCTACTAGACTGAACATGATGAGAATTCTTGATTCCTAATACTACTTTCACCATCCTATGATCTGATACCGAGCTTGTCACAAGCTGAAACAAAACCCTAAAAGTTAGGGTACAATCTTGGATTGTCGTCGAACTCTCAGAGCGCTTAGACAAGCCTCTTTCAGATCATTCATTGCATATACATAGTGAAAAGTAGTGCAAAATTAAAACTTTTCACAAAACATAATAGATTCTTCAAAATCTCTTTCATATAAAAGTAATAGGAAATACTAAGTCTCGATCTCATCATCTTAATACACAAGAATAGTCGGGACACGGACCATACTTCAAAATACGAATATAGAAATACTTAGTCGATTACAATACTTCAATATGAAACATAATATACATTTATATGCCCTCGAGTCAAGTGAGGACATACTTCAACCTCTCTTGAACAATCTTATAAGTCAAAGTCTTAGCTTCTCAAAGCTCCTTACCTACTAAGAACTATATAGATAGATAAAAGCATGGAGTTAGTACAACAACATGTACTAAGTATGGCTATATGCAAAAAATCGTGAAAATGGACTTTATTTGAAATATGCATCTCGTTATTTAAAAATTATATTTTAATTATAATAAAATCATAAGTCAATTTAGAAACACATAAGATACTTCTAGCATGTAGTTTCCCCACTTAAATTCATCCTAAGATTCACTTAAGTCACACAAAGAGAGACCGCCCATACAACCTCTCTAGATGTGCCTAAATGACCCTTAAGATTACCTAAAATTAGTCACATACATACTTACAAAGCAATCATAAACATCAAGGTAAGATTATTCTAACAAAGGTGAACTCTAAGTCTCACTTACGTGAGTTATGAAGTGACCGCCCATACAATCCCTTACACCCTTAAGAAATCGTATAGACTCCCTAAGATAGAATCATTCTCACTAAGCCATTAATACATGGATGATATGACATTCTCTTCCCAAAGGATATCAAAATACCTACTTAAGTAAATCAAGAAGATAACGTCCATAGTGACATATTCGAGATTCCCTAAGTAGTACCTAAGACTACCTAAGGCTAACATCATGTCCACAAAATCAACCAACTTCCCTAACTAAAGTCATCCTCAAGACTTCCAAAGATAAGACATGAAGAGATCATCCCTTATGCCCTCTTCACACTCTATCTAAGGAATCGTTAAGTCAATTTAGATTAGGTTCTCACTTAATTACATACTCCTTAACATAAGTCATTAGTTCATTAAGACTCATACATCACATAACACCTCAAAAGTTTATTGTGCAATGTCTAGATAGCATCCCATACCACCACCTAAACTACATAAACTCCTCAAATGCTAATACTTATTCCATATGATGAGAATAGGCAATAACCGGACCATGATAGCTAGACATGGAATACAAAGTTTTATCCTACTCTTATGAGGTTGTTCTACTTGCCAATGGTAGAACTTGGACACATCCCATGTAGGCACATGGTTAAGGAATATGAAGGGCATACTTTGTAATATAGTATCATACTTAACTAGAACAACATTCGCTTGTGATACTCACTCGTTGCTAGCCTTAGTTCTCATAGATCAACTCTCATTAAGGTTCATATAAATGGGTTCCATAACAAGTTCATAACCGAATCACATTTACCCTACCAAGGAAGGTCCAATAGGGCTACCTCACAATGGCGACAGAAGGTCATGATGGATTTCCTAAGGATTAATATGATGGGTTTCCAGCCAACTAACCTTAAGTCCATCCATTTCTTTGTTATGAAGGATACCATTACGACATACGCTTCAAAAATCTTAACCTTACCCTTAAGTTATGGTTTTCACATAATAGACTCTCATATAATCTTTTAAAGTCACATCTCATTCATATATTCAAGACTAAGATTTCAAACATCCTAAATCAAGACATCACATATTCATAATCATATATACATCAAGCAAGGGACACAGGTCAACCAAGACAAGATACAACATACTTCACTTTTAACTCATAATGCAAGTCATTCTAGAAACACCTAGAAACAATCTAATAGCTTCAAGTCATCCTATATATAATCATAACATCATTAATATACTCCACATAGACTCATAAAGTCAATTAGAAATAACCAAGACTTAACCTAACACTATACTCATAATCTCAAGTCAAAGTCTAACATGATCACTTAAGGCAACATAAATAGAAGAATACATATATGACTATTTAAGTTCACATGTAGATAAATAATGTCATGCTTAACATAATAAAATACACTAATATCCACATAACTTCAAGTAGTTGCTAATTAGGCCATGCTCATAATATTGCATAAAGTAACGCCGACAAGGCCACGTCAATTTCAAGTAAAACACATAACACCGCCACCATAAGTGGACCATACAAATAAAAATAGAATCAAAGTATAAATAATACCAAATTAAGGAAAACCAGGCATCATACTTTTACTCCCTTATCCACACTTCAATTCAATTCTAAATCGACCATATTATCATCATAAGACCCTTACCAGGCCATAACCAACAATTCAAGCAATAATCATAAAATACAATGAAATATCTATCAATTCAACCTAGGTTGAAAAATATAGGATCAATTATATAACAATTTAATATAATTCTTATATAATTAGAAATCCCATAAGAAACTACATAACAATTCAACAATACGAGCTTAATATAAAGTAACTCAATAGGTAGTCAAAAATAGGGTTCATCAATTTACATTGGTTCATAGTTAATTTAGATTTAAATCATGAATATAATATCAATTAGATCATAATTCAATATTTACAAATCATTTATGCAAGTAATCATGGTAGAATCATGAAATTGGACAATTCACTTTAGAAAACTTTAAAAAAACATCTTCAGAGTTGGGCTCCTCGATGAAACGAGTTTCAAGGATCAAAATTCCTACCTCAAGGATGATAATCCTTCACTTTGATGAAGAATTTTGACACAAAAACCCCTAACCAAGCTGCCTCTTCAAGTTGGACTTCAATGGAGGTTTTGAGATATTTTCTAAGTGCTTTGGGTTTACGATTTTGAAGAATGAAGTCTTTCATTTGATTACCCTTTATATACTTAATTAAAATATCCAAAAGACACTTAATAAACCATAAAAAAATTAAATATAAATGGAATAAATTTACAATTAACCCTTTGATTTGATAGCAGACCTACGCATGAGAACAGGTCGTGCGGAACCTTGCCCTTGACGGGGGGTCACCACCTCGACGGGCCGTCACAGGCCTCTATCGGTGGCAATAGTTGCTAGAAAAGCTTCCATTCTTCAAAAAAAATCTAAGTCCCTCACAACGGGACCTTTTGACGGGGATTCACAGCCATGACTGGCCGTTGACTGCTCCGTCGCCAGTGTCTGCCTGGGACAGCCTGCACACTGATTTTTGGTCCTTTCTCAAGGACCCTTTGATGGTCCATGGGGATAATTTCACAGAATATTTCAAACCCAAATATGATATTATAAATGTTTAACACCTATCACATAAATTTATTCAAAAAAAAACTCGTAAAACTCGATCAAACACGCCTAGACGTACAAGGTCGACTCAAGACATATCTTTCGAATACCTTGGACGTTCTTGGTCGTTTGACCTCCAAATTTCACAAAACTTTAAGCACTACCTATAAATTCTATATTTATTCTATTCAAAACCTTAGAACACCATGAAAAAGACATAAACACATAGAACCACATTTTAGACATTTAGGTGACTTAGTCGTTAAACGTCTTAGTCGTCCCTTGACATTTGACTTCAAACACCTCTAATATTTTAGATACTTCCTATATACAATATATTATACATATTTAGGACCTTATAAACTCAATAAAAACATGTTAGTCTCTAGTTAACCTAGGTCATTTTTGGGGTCTTACAAAATTATCCAAGTATGCTCCTTCTTTTGTATCCAAACCTAGGGATAATATTAGTAGCTTTGTTCTAGAAATGTTGAACGATTTGTTTGAAGAGTGTTGTTCGGAGATGATTCATGACTACATGGATATTTATAGGTTGATGTAACATTCTCAATAAGTTGAGGAGACTACACTCAAGAGGAAGATAGGGTGTTTAGGAGGGACAAGTCTTATGGGAGAGGTACTTCCAAGGGTAGGCTTGGGATTCAATACAATACTAGATTCCATAAGAGGGTTATCAAAAAAGTTCCTTACAATTTACTCAAGTCTAACAAGTATAGGGTGTCTGAACCTATGTGACAAAAGGGAAGAAGGTGAAATTCACCTAGCAAGAAACCTACGTGTTCCAAGTGTGGTAAGAAGCATTGAGGTGAGATTTTATTTTTGAAGGAGAAATGATTTGGGTGTGGCAAGAGTGTCCATATGATTAGGGATTTTCCTAATGTGAGTATTCAAGAAAATGGGAGTGGTCAAGCTCAACTAAACGGTACTAGTTTCGATGCTCTATAGAGGAACCGCTTCTATGCTCTTCGCGAAAGAGAACTTTCCTGATGTCGGCACCGGTATGTTACAAGTCTTCTCTATTTATGTTTATGCTTTACTAGATCCCAGTGCTACTTTATCATTTTTAAATCCTCTAGTTGCTAAAATGTTTGATGTTCTACCCGATCTGTTGATAGAGCCTTTTTCGGTTACTACCCCGGTGGGTGACGCCGTTGTAGCTAAAGAGTCTTTAGGAATCTTTGCCCAATAGAGTTACATGGGTGGATTCGGTAGCACTTGATATAGTTGATTTTGAAGTAATTTTGGGAATTGATTAGTGGAATGTTTGTTTTTTTTCCATTGATTGTCAATCAAAGGTAGTCAAGTTCAAATTTCCTAATGAACCGTCTTAGAGTGGAAAGGGGGTAACTCAATTCCTAGAGGTCATATCATTCTCTTTTAAAGTCTTCTAAAATGATCTCTAAAGAGTGTCTTTAGCATATTGTGAGGGTTAATGATCTTGATTCCAACATTCCTCCTTTAGAGTTTGGGACCCTGTAGTGAGAGATTTTCCTGAAGTCTTTCCGGATGACTTCCTTGAAATTCCGAGCGGGAAATTGATTTTGGTATTGACTTATTACTTGATACGAATTTCATTTCAATTCAATCTAAATTGATGGCTCCGTCCGAATTGAAATAGTCGAAGGCTCAACTCAAAGATTTACAAGATAAATGTTTCATTCAACCTAGTATTTCTCCATGGGGTGATCCGGTATTGTTTGTTAGGAATAAGGATGTGTTCCATAGGATTTGCATTGATTATTGTCAATTCAATAAGGTCACCATTAGGAAAAGGTATTCTCTCTCTCGGATTGATGAGTTGTTTGATCAAATCCAAGGGGCAAGCTAAAACCCTGAAGTCTTATGGACCTTATTAATAGAGTGTTCCGAAATTACCTTCATTCCTTTGTGATTGTTTTCATTTATTATATCTTGGTATATTGGAATAAATATGTTGAAAATATGTACAATTTGAGGGTGGTATTGCAAATCCTTAAGAAACACCAACTATATTCCAAATATAGCAAGTGTGCATGTTTGTTGAGATCGGTGGCATTTCATGTTCATAGTATCTCAAGTGAGAGTATAGAGTTTGATCTAAAGAAAACCGAGGCAGTAATGAATTTGCCTAGACCATTGAATCCAACCGACATTAGAAGTTTCTTGGGTTTAGCCAGGTAGTATTGGAGCGTGTTGGATGGGTTTGCATCCATTTCTTCTCCTTTGAATACCATGACCCAAAAGAATATTATGTTTTAGTGGTCGGAGTCTGGTGAAAGAAGATTCCTTATATTGAAATATAGTCTTACCTCCTCTGTGGTGTTGACTTTACCGGAAGGTACCAAACGCTTCCCAAGTGGGTTTGGGTTGTGTCCTTATGCAAATGGTAAGGTAACTGTCTATGCCGCTAGACAACTCAAGGTGAATATGAAGAATTATCCAACTCATGATCTTGAATTAGCGGTTGTGGTGTTTGCTTTAAAAATATGGAGGCATTACTTGTATGGTGTTCATGTGGATGGGTATACCGACCACAAGAGTCTTATATATGTGTTAACTCAAAATGAGTTTAATATATGTCAAAGAAGATGGTTTGAATTGTTGAAGGCTTACGACATGAGTTCTCTTTACCACCTCGCCAAGGCCAATATGGTTGTGGATGCTCTAAGTCCTACGACCACGGGTAGTGTCTCACGTGGAGGAAGGTAAGAAAATCCTAGTGAAATATGTTCATAGGTTGAACCTCTATTGATGGTGTTTATGAAATCGATACTTAGAAAGTTAAGTGAGTCATTCTCCCGGGGGTGATAGTATGCTAGATACCAAAATAGATTGTCTCTACCGGATGTCGATGATTTGAGGAGAAGGGTTTTACAATAAGATCATGGTTCTGATATTCTATTCATCCAGGTTCGACCAAAATGTATCGTGACCTTAGAGAGGTATGTTGGTGGGATGGACTAAAAAGGGACATAGTGGAGTTTGTATCTAGGCGTCCGAATTTCCACAAGTGAAAGTCGAGCATCTAAAGCCAAATAGTTTGACCCTAATAATGGAATTTCCTACTTGGAAGTAGGAGGAAATTAAAACGGACTTCGTTGTTGGGTTGCCTCGAACCTAGAGGCAAAATGTTCAATTTGGGTTATTGTGGATAGATTCATGAAATCCGCTCAAGTCTACTTATTCAGCAGAGGATTATGCAAGAATCTACATAGATGAAATGGTGAGTCTAAATGGGTTCCGTTTGGCCATCATATCGGATACAGGTGCACAAGTCACTTCTCATCTTTGGAGGTCTTTTCAAAAAGGATTGGGTGCCAAGTGAAGCTAAGCACTGCTTTTCATCCCCAAATGGATGGTCAAGCGGAGTGTACTATTCAAATCCTAGAGGATCTTTTATGTCACATCTGAGAGGTACCCCCTAAACTTAACCGGCATTGTCATCCTCGGAAAGGACAAAGACTAGACTCTTAATATTTATCATTAAATTCATATGTTAAAAAATGCGGGAAATTTAAAACTTTTCATCTATATCTACTTCATGAGGTTTACTGAGACCTCTCACTTTCACATAATGTATTAATAGCGAGTATACAAAAACTCTTCGTATACGAAGATTACATAGATTTCTACTTTTATTGCACGAACACATTAAACCACCTAATCGGAATCGAACCATATGGGCATAAGCACTCACACACTGTATAAATGCCACTTAGGGTTTACAACAATATCTTAAAATGAAGTAGAATGAAATGATCATCTTTAAACAATAACAAAGTAACATGGCTAGAGTGGAATCATCCTCATACTTGAGGACATACCCACTTGGAGAATGATTCCAAGAATTCCTTGCAAATGGCCACAATCTCCTCAATGGCCGGAATCTAAAATGTTTGGGAAATGGGGTTAGACCATTACTTGTACTATGTATGGAATCATATGCACATACAACATATAAACCACACTAAAAAGGGGAATTTTGTAAAAGCATACCAAGTTACTTCGAAAAATCACATGCACAACATAAGAACACGTATATAGAAAGAATCATATATTTCTTAATGATACAAGTATATTCAACACAACACCAACCTACTTAAGTTAATCCAATTCCACATGTATGTAGCATAATAAAAATCATAGTCAATACAACTCTACCATCATAGTATAACCATAAAGAGAGTTCATGAGTATATAGCATTACAATAATAAGTAAAGGCCCTTATACATAACCCTTTACCAAGTATACTAGTGCAATGGTCAAGTGAAACCCCATAACCTCACTCAACCAAGTATACTAGACAAAGGATCATAAATAATGTCTAACTCTACATATCATAACATTATAAGTATTCATCCTCACATTTAATAATATAGACCATTAACATGAAGAATTAACATAAGCATACCATTTATTTCATAAGAGGATAACATATAAGAATATCCTTCTAAGACATCCCTAAAGGCTAACTGGTGCAATATATTGGTAGAGTCCAACACATCTATCTAGACTAAGTCAAACCCCTTAGGTCATCCTATTTAAAATTCAATTTATTACTTCGTTCTACTGTTGGAAAAATCTTGCCTTAACCGACATAAAACACTTGACCTAATGTGGAATATGGTGTCATGGAACCCTACACCGAAAGAAGGTGGACTACTTACCAAAGTATTACCAAAACATTAACATAACATCTATGTGGATCCACTATCTAGTATTCTTATGGAGGCAACATAGTTCAAGACTTAGGAGATGTGTTTGGGACCCTCTTTATGCTACATGCATTATAGTCTCCAATCTTATGATTACAATAGTGATCCTACCTTCTTTGTGTGGGAAGGGATACTCCTCACTACTAATTCAATCGGTGATATGCTAGAGTCCCTTTTGAAATGTCATTCATTAATAATGATAAACTAATTTAAGTGATAGTGTCTATCTCTTATTTAGTCATAGTCATTTGATCAATAGGAATTGCATGATTAGGTTCTCTGAATACAGTTCACACATATGAGTCAAGCACATTTACCTCACCATATCATAATAAGGCACACATGCAATTCATCACCAACCTTATATCATTACATCCTAGCCAACAAAATCACAAGGCATATGTCAAGACATTGCAATTAAACATCATAACAACCCTAATCAATCTTATCATAAGGTTTACTTCAATATCTTCATCACTAAACTTAAGTAATCATAATTGAAGTAAAGGTTTGAGATCACAAGACTTACCTCAATCTCCTTCACAATCCATCATCCAAGGTTTTACCATCAACCATAAAATTCAGTACAACGATGGGTTTAATATTATCACAAAAAAGTAATTAATAAAATAATAAAGTCAATTGAATCAAAACACATCAATTCATCACTAGTTCATAACCTAGGGTTAGGGACTTGGTTGAATTTCATGATCGATTTCACATACTAGGTTAATTCATCAAGAACTAACATATTTGAAACATAATGCGTCATAATTTAATCATAATAATATAAATAAACCATAGACAAAAAAATTAGAGGGTCAAACTCCTATTAGAAAGAAAACCGACATGAAACTCATCTTTTTGAAAATAATTTTCGGAAGAATCCTTTGGGGAAAGGAATCTGAAATGTTAAAGGATCACATAAATTGTTAATTTTTGAAGTTTGATGGATAAAAGTAGACTTATTACTGCCCTAATACCTTGACTTACCCTTCAATCGAGTCCTTCCATTTGGGAGAGAGAAAGAATAGAGAAGGATAAACAATTGTGTTTTTGGGAAATTTGGGAGTTGGGTTAGTTTATTTAGGTTTAGGTATTAATATAAGTCATTAACTAATATAATTAGACCTCCCTTAACCCCTAATTAATTAATTAACCAACTAATTAATTAAATGGATTAACTTAAAACTTCATAGAAAAGTGCAGGCCTGACCTACGAGACCAACACCCCCCTCTGTGCTGTACAACTATCATCTTTGTCAGAGAACTGCCAAAATGGAATTTTTTGAAAAATGGTTAAGTGACCATCGACGAAGGAAATCGATGCCCCGGGACCACGCTACATCGTCTACCTTCGTTGGTAGAAACTGTCCATGACAACTTTTTTATCGAAATGGAAGGGTCCTACTCAAGGACTCTTTGGTTGGTACTTGGGGGAGTTGTAACCAGACGTTTAGACCCTAATCAAACTCTAATACATGCTAGACACCTTACGACCAAATATCATCAGATTCCAACTTCTAAAACCTCGTTAAATAGGCTAAGGCACACTAGCACCTTCTACACTAGCCTCAGGACATCATGGATGTTCATTGATGTTTTTAATTTAAAATTTCCTAAATGACATTTATTCATTACTATGGACCTTAAAACAGTGCTACAACCCTTAGACACTCATGTGAGGCTCTAGATTAGGTTTTTAAACTTTCATAGTGTTACATGTTGAGAGCTTATGTGATAGAGTTCAAAGGGAATTGGGACGATAACTTGTCATTGATTAAGTTCTCCTATTATAATAGCTACCGTTCGAGTATTGTCATGGCTCTATTCAAAATGCTCTATGGTAGGAGTTGTAGGTCTCCGGTTAGGTGGTTTAAGGGTGGTGATTCTTCACTCCTTTGTCCCTGAATAGTCTATGATTCTTTGAATAAGGTTTGTGTTGTAAGGGATAGGTTAAAAACAGTCTATAGTCGGGAAAAGTCCTATGACGACAATAAAAGAAAGAGTCATTGAATTTTAATTGGGTGATAAGGTGTATTTAAAGATTGAACGTAGAAAGGGGTGATGAGATTCTGCAGAAAGGCGAAGCTATGTCTCCGGCATATGGGTCCCTATGAGGTTTTCCAACGGATCGGAGAGGTTTCATTAAAGTTCAAATTACATAGTGAATGAGCTTCCATTCATCCGATATTTCATGTCTCTATGCTTTAGAAGTGTATTGTAAATCCCGTGTCCAGTCTCCCTATTAAAGGGTTAGTTGTGGATGAGGACTTTTCCCATGAAGAGGTTCCAGTGTAAATTCTATATCACCAACTTAAGGAGTTGAGGAACAAAGAGGTGACTTCCATAAAAGTTTTATGGAGAAACCACCTAGTTACGGAAGAATCATGAGAGGCTGAGGCTGACATGAAGCTTTGTTATCCTCGTATTTTTCCTAATTTAGGATAGTTCTTCCTATTAATAATGTAAATAATGAATAAATTTGAATTTTTCTTGTTTTGCAATAATGAGCATATATATAGTAAAAGGTTTATGTTAAAATGAGTTTGCATGTGACAAATGTTCTTTTACTTGATTTGCACTTATGTATGTATTTGGTGTATTATTGCCTTTATAAAATAGTATTGAGCATGTTGATGTGTTTTGGATGAAGTTTTGGCATAATCGAGTCTTGATTTTTATGTTGAGCTCATATAGTCAGTGAGAAGGTAGTTCCTCATGTTGTTAGATTGCGCTGCTATATGTGGTAAAATTTGTTTTGAGTTGCTATGTGTAAATGTCATGGCTATATGTTGAATGGAGTTTTGTAATTTGAGTTTTCACTCATTTTTATTGTGTGGTTTTTGTTGGGCTTTTAGTATTGAGTTTCCTTTAACTATAAAAAGGTTTTGTGTAATTCGAGGACGAATGTTTGTAATGGGGGTGATAATGTTTCACTCCGAAATTCTATGACTTGGTGTAGAACCTCACATGATAATCTAAGACTTTAAACAGTGTTTATAGGACTAAAATAATGTATTTAAACTAATTAGGAAGTGTTAGAGTCAAAACGTCAAGAAACATCCATGACGTCCGGAGATTAGTGAAATAGAGGTTTGTGTGCCTTAGCATTTTTCACGGGGTTTTAAGAGTCAGAAGTTAATGAAACATGGTAGAAAGGTGTTAAATAAGTATTATAATGTGTTTAGGGTCGAAAAGTCTGGGTACAACTCCCCAAGGACCATCCTAAGGGTCCTTGAGAAGGACCCTTCCAATTTGATCCAAAAGCTGTCAATTGATAGTGTGGACTCTCGAAGACAATCGACCAGTCGTCCATTGATCAACGCTCCATCGATGTCCTCTTAGGTTGACATCTTATTCAATATGATAAAATTCTCTACAAACCCAATTTCTAAACCAATCGATGCCTTGTCAGTATGAGGCCTTTGATAGACCTATGGATCGTAGGTCGAGGTCTCGTAGGTAAGGGTCTATTTTTAGTGTCAAAAGTTCTATGGAGTGACTTAATTATTTAGTTACTTAGGTTTTTAATTTAGGGTTAGTGTGTTTAATTTAGTTATTTAAGGCACTATATAACACCTAACCCTCACTAAACTAACCTAAGACACCTAAATTCCCAAATTCCAATTCTATCCACCTTCTCCCTACTTTCTTTCTCTTTCCCCAAAGAACACAATTGAACACCAAGGTCAAGTTTCACAAGGGCTTTAAGATTCATGTTTTACTCTACAATTCTCTAAAAATTAACAAGGTACGGGAGCTATTCACTCTTGGGAATCCTTTTCCAAGAGTCTTTTCAAAGGTTATTCTTAAAGTTGATAAAATTGAATTGTTGTTAGTTTCCTTTTATTATTATTAATAGATTATGATTGATTATTGGTAAATAATGGTATTTCTTTGTATTTGACCTAGTTCTATGGAAGAAATCTTTATTCAACCCTTTTTCCCTAACCCAAGGTTATGAATTGATGTTGAATTAGTTAGTGATGACACAATTGACTTAGTTCTTGTATATGTTACTATTAGATGATGTTATTAAGCATATTGGTGGATGAATATGGATGGTTTGATGGTAAGATCTTAAATGAGGCTTATGATGCTGAATTGGTAAGACTTAGTGATCTTGAGTTCTTTACTTCATTAATGATGGCTTCTACTTGATGATAATGTAAATTGAAGTATTACACGTGATTAGATTATATAGATGATGGTATAATGAATGTGATGAAATGCTTGACTATATGAATTGTGATATTATGATTAAAAGTATGATGATACAGCGTTCATTGTTAATCACTTATGTGCATTAATATTACATGATTATGGTGTGCTGATCTCACAAATGAAGGTTTGTAATGATAGGGTATTTTCATGCAATACCTAATGACATAATGACTATGATATACAATGGGTCAGTTTCCTATGGACTATGTTAAGTTATGATGATTAATAATGGCTTAGAGACATTTCAAAAAGGGATTTTAGCTTAGCACCGAATAAACTAGTAATTATGAGAGCTGTCCCTTCCCAATATGGGAAGGTAGGTTTATAATGGTTCTTATGAGATGGAGATTTCAATTGTGCATAAAGAGGGTCCTTTGCATGTCTCCTAGTTCTTCAACTATGTGGCCTCCATAGAAATATTTGCTAGTGGATCAAGCTAAAATGTTATGTTCTTGTTTTGGTTAGTAGACACCTTCTTTCTATGTAGGGTTTCATGATTGCGGATTCCATGTTTATCTCAGATGGTCTATGTCGGTTAAGGCATTTGTTCTTGAAAGTAAAATGGACGTAATAAAGTGAACACTATCTAGGGTGACTTTAGAGGTTCTATGTAGTATATGTAGGGGTATGATACTCTACTTATACATGGCACAAGTTGACCTTGAGGGAAGTCCTAGGAGGTTGTTATTTTGAACTTATGATATGAATTAAATGTCTATGATTACTTAATTATTGATGATACTATATGATATTAGTTTCATTAATGTACATATTTTTGGTATAAATTGATATATATGACGATGACCATGCATGATGTGAACATATATGAAATTTTGACATTGCCTATGATCGTATACTTGGTTTACTTGATTATGTGAGGTTATGAGGATTAACATAAGCATTGCACTTGTAGTCTAGGAAAGGGTATAAAACTTTAAAAATACAAAACATGTAGTAAAGAATATCATGGGATTCATGAGGTATAATTACTATTTTTAACTCAATTTTAATGAATATAGGTCATTTACGAAGTTTAAGAACCAAAACGTCCAAGAACGTTCATGGAAGTTGGTTGAAAGAGGTACTATCGTGCCTTAGCCTATTTAACTAGCTTTTAGGAGTCCGAAATGTATGAATTGGTAAAAAGGTATCTAATAGGTGTTTGAGTTGTTTCATGGTTGAAACGTCCAGGTAAGACTCCGCAAGGACCAACCAAGGTCCCTTAAGGAGGACCCCTGCAGTTGAGGCAACACTGCCTAAGCAGTGTGCATGGACGATGCTGAAGACGGTAAGTGTGTGGACCAACTGGGAGTACGTGCCACCATTGTCCCATACGTAGATCAAATTAGAAGACTATCGCCTGCATAGTCTTTGAAATCATTGACGGAGTGCAGGACGGAGGGGGTTAGGTCCAAAGACTCACAGACGGCCGGTCGGCGGGGTTCCACCTGTAAGGGTTGATTTTCCTGCACATTTTAATGTTAATTATTTTAATTAATTAAGTTGTTTAGGGGTTAGTTAGGTATTAAGGGGAGACTAATTAACTAACTTAAACTCCCATATAAAGGCCCCAACCCCAATTAATCTAATGAAAACTCTCAATACAAACTCTCTTCCTTTTCTCTTCTTTCTCTCTCTACTTGAACTCACCATTGAAAACTAGCAAGGAAAATGGTTTGGGGGCTTGAAATGGACGAATTAACCATTAAAGTGTCACCAAACTTTAAGTTATGGGATCTAATTCACCTTTGAGACTCTTTCCTCAAAGAGTTCCTTCAAAATGGATATTAAAAGTTGAGTTCTCATGTGGGTTTCAATTAATTACGAAATTGAAGTTATGAATTGAGTTGTTAAATATTTCTTTTGGTTATATTGAGTAGATAAACATGTATTGTAACTTGATTATGGTAATTGTTTATGGTTTTCTTTAAATTGAAGAACATGATCCTCAACCCCTAACCCTAGATTGTGCTCATTCAATTGACTTGTTTATTGATTAGATTACTAGATTATGGTGTTATTATAAATAAATTAAGATGAATTATAGTCCTATCATTATATTTCTTGAGGTGTGATTTAAGTTGTGAAGTATATTGTGAAATTGGCCTATATATCTTGTCTTAAGGTATGAACTAGTGTTGAATGGTGTTATAGAGATGCAATTGGCCTTGTTATTTTATTGGTTATAATTTTTAAATGATGTTACTCCCCAAATTGGGTTGAGTTATGTGTTGATGGTAAGACCTTGGTCATGAATAGTGAAGAACACTCGGTAAGTCTTAGAATTCCTATCTTTATTTCCAATTGTGATTTATTGTGGTTAAGTCATGATGCTATATTGGAGCAATCCTTTAATTAGGATTTATAGGATGGTATGATGTTGAATTGAAATTTCTTTACTTTGTTGTGAGGTTGATTAAGGTTCATGTGTTATAAGGATGGTAATGACTATCAATGTGCATTATTATGATATGAGATGCTAATGTGTTAACCTCACCTATATGAATTATAATGAAAGGACTTATACTCATACAATTCATATTGAGCTATTGATGATGATGATAATAGAAGGTGTAGACCCTATGACCTAAAATAATCTATGATGGATATTTAAAGGCTTAAAGACATTTCTAAAAGGAACTCTAGCTTAGCACCGAGTGAATTAGATTAAGGGGTGTCCCTTCCCATTAGGGAAGATAGGAGCACTAAATTACTCTTGAGATTGGAGACTATCATGCATGGTGCATAAAGAGGGTCCCAACTATATCTCCTAGTTATTGAGCTATGTTGACCCCATAGGAATACTAGCTAGTGGATCCACATACTTACTATGTTTCATGTTTTGGTACTACCTTGGCAAGTAGTCTACCTTCTTTCGGTGTAGGGTTTTATGACATCGGATTCCACATTAGGTCATGTGGTCTATGTTTGTTAGGTATAGATATTCCCAGAAGTTAAAATTAATTAAAAGAATTGAATTTTAACTAGGATAACCTAAGGGGTCTAGCTTAGTCTAGGTAGGGGTATGATATTTTACCTAAGCATTGCACTAGTAAGCCTTGATGGGAGTCTTAGAAGGATGTTCTTATATATGTTTGTTATGATGATATATGACATGTACTTGATGAACCTGTACATTGTTGACACTATATGTAGATTAGTTTACTTATGAGTATGTATTGGGTTATGTTGTTAAAATAAGATGGCAAGTATATTTAATGTTATGTTATGTGAAGTTGGACATTGGTTATGGTTTCTTCTTGACTTTACATGATTGAGTAAGGTTATGAATCTCTTCGTCATTGCACTTGTTGACTTGAGTAGGATTCATGAGTAGTTGTCTTGCTTGTTATCATATGGTTAACTCTTAGTCATGCTTGCGATGTTATTCCATGATTATAGGGTTGTAATAAATCATGGGTTCAAGTATGTTGGGATACATATTACTTGTTTGAGTTAGTAAGCATTTTTGGTTGATTGGTATGACTTGGTTGGTTATGCATGAGACTTTTAAACTTGTAAAATTGCATGTTTTGACTAAAAGTCCTCTTTTCGCATATTTTGAAATTATATGTGCATATGTTCTTACACTTAGTACATGTGGAGTACTAATCCCATTTTCTTCCCTTTTCCCAAACATTTTAGGCTCCGGTTGTTGAAGGCTCATTCGGGACGACTTGAAGAAGGCTTGGATATTCTCTAACATCTAAGTGGGTAGGTCCTCACCTTCCGAGTATGATGCCAATATCTTGCTTATGATGTTTTTCTGCCTTTTATAAGACTTTTATGTTCATTCCACTTTCATTGTGTACAATTTGTATAAGCCTATATGTGGATTCTTTACTTTTGATGTAGGGCTATGCCCAAATTGTTATAATAGTTTATATGGTATGAGATGAGACAATCTTTGAGACTATTTACCATTTTAAATATATGTATGCGCAATAAAAGTAGAAGGCTATGTAACATTCCTATATGAAGGGTCTAGGTATACTCGATACATATATATTATGTGTGTGTAAAGGTCTATGTGAACCTTCAAGTAGATGTAATAAAATCTTTTAAATTTTTTACTAAATTTGACTTATGAATGTGATGATGTAAATTAACAGGCTATGAAAGGACGACGACGCCGGTTACGTCTAGTGGATAAACCTGGATGTGACAAAGGGTTTGTGATTAACGATCTTGTATATGCGGTGATGTTATGAACTCTTGTGCATGAATTTTTGTTATAATTTTAAATTGGATTGATTCATTCCTATATGATCTTAATGTGATGCTTTTCATGTTGGTATGGCTTATGTTAAGAATATCAATGTTGACTTGACTTTGTGGTGATATTTTTCCTGTGTTGGATATGGAATTATCTTAAGTTATATGACGTCTATTGGTTAATATATGTTCTTAATTGTGAATAAAGGATTTTCAAGGTGACTTAGCATGGTTTTGAACAAATGTCCCTTTAAGCATGATTTCAATGTTTTAGGTGCATATGTTTCCATACTTAGTACATGTGGTTATAGTAACTCATATTCTTTATATTTTTTTCCAAACAATGTAGGTTAGGGTCATTGAGGTATCGAGGGTCCCTTTACAAGAAGATTTGGACTTTTCCCAAGTTTTGGTAAGTCCTCTAGTTCGAGGATTGTGCCAGGTATTCTACCTTAGTAGTTTGTTATAGTCTAAAAACATTCATTTCTTTCCTATTGTTGAAGATAATTTTGTAAGACCTATGTGAAAATTATGAATTTGTATAAAGGCTATGCACGAATGTTCTACTTCATTTTTGATGGCTCAATGTGAGATAAAGTATTAGACTTAATTCCTATGTATGGGTTATGTTGTCTTATCAAGAAGCCTAAGTAAGTGACACACACCGGAAATTCTATGACCTATACTTGAGCCTCACAAAAAACATAATGATGATTGTAGATCTAAATAAGTGTAAAAAACTTGTCTGCGGAGTATTAGAACCAAAACGTTGAGTAATGACCCTAACAATGGGAACTAGTGCACGTTGAACCAGTTAACATCCATAGGTCTTGTAAAGGTTCGGGAGTGTCGTATCAAGTCTTCAACTTGTAAAATGACTTTAAATAGGTAAAATTAGGTACATAGGGTCAAAAAATTTAGGTCCCAACCCCCAAGGATCGCCCTAGGGGTCCACGAAGGCACCCCACTTTTGGCCAAGCAAGCTTCCAAAAGGCAGCAACCATTTGCTCATAGAGCGAACTAGTCTGAGTCGCAAAATCCACAGGTCCAAAAACTAATCTTCAAAATTATGCGGGAACAGATCTGCCACATAGACTTGTTTCTCGACAAAAATATGGAATTTTTGAATTCAAGTTTGACTTCATTAAAAGGACAATCTAAATGAGGAGTGCTTCGGGTATATTATGTGAGGGTTATAAATTTTATTTATATAAGTCTTTCACCATAATTGTCCACAAAAACCAAATCCTCAAATCAAAACCCAAAATCCCTCCCTTTTCTCTACATTCTCTCTCTTTACCCAACGAAGAATCTTTGAATGTTGAAGAAGAAGACCAAATCTTCCAAGATTCCACTCAAATTTCTTGGCTATTCTTCTTTAACGTATGTTTTCTTTCAATGTTTGGGTTGTTTTCCCTAAGAGGCCCCTCAAAAAGATGATTTCTAAATCTCCCAAAACAAGGGGTTTTGTTGCATATATGGGTCTTTTTTGAAAAACGAAATTACAAATGAATCGCGCTAAATTATGATTATTTAATTATGTTTAAGTATATATCAATGGTTAATTTATGATTTCCTATGGGTTTTCCTTGGACTCATGTCTTTCCCCAATTTCATGAAAAACTTGAATTGATATGGTAAGTTGTGAAGATTATGAAGATGTGGATTGACTACATTGTTGTTAATTATGTAATTGCTTCTTGAATTTTCCTTGTTTATCTATTGGTTATGTATTCTTGGTAAAGGAATCATGAAGGTTCTGGAAAGGATCAAAGAGGTATGTTGATTGGTTCTTTTGGATTCAATTATAAAGTATGAGTCACTTAGATAGTAAAGTTTCTATGTCTAATGTGTTGTTGTGATGTTGATGCAAAGTATCCCTTAGCCTTAATATTCAGACTTCTAAGTAGAAATGAGTAATGTATGTGTGTTATGATACGGATATTATATGATTGAGAGTTGTTTCTAATGATTATAATAATGTGTTAAGTGAAAGATTTGCTCTCTTCTGAAGTGGCGTCTAAAGTGAAAGGATTGTTCTCACGTGTGATGACCTATGAGCTAATATGATAAGATGTTTACAGAGGGGTCTAATAGAGACCAATTTGAACTTGTATGATGAAATAAGATGATTACTAAAGGGAATAACTACTTAGAACTGAAAGGGCATGTAATTGCAATGGATGTCTCACGTTAAGTAAGTCCGAACTCCCACATGGGTTTCCTCACGTTTAGTAAGTCCAAATTCCCAAGATATGTGTTGTCTCATGATATTGAAACAGCCACGTCTAGTAAATGGATTCACCTAGATAGCTATGTAAGTAAGGTTACACCTTAGGCAAATATTTACCCTCTCTTTTCTATGTGGGAGTAGAACACCAGATTCCATGTAGCTCACATGGTCTAATGTCAGTGTTTGCACTCCATTAGCTAATGTAAAACTAAATGATCAACTTAAGTATATGAACTCATATTAGTGTTTGTCTTGAAGGTTTATACATGGTGTGAGGGATCGGACTTCTCTCGCACATTGTACTTGTGGGATCCTAAGAGATGATTCTAGTAGTGTATAAATAATTATGATTATCATTATTATTATGTTGATAAGCTATGAGTAGTATTGATGTATGAAGCATTTCATAATGAAATCTTAGAACATGTTATGAGTATGAAATGGGGTGCTTAATGTGATACTTAGGTTTGGATAGGGTTATAGGGTTCTATCTTTCGCATTGCCCAAGTATATCTTAGGCGTTCTGCATTGTCACATCCAAGGAGCACCCCCTAGACGTAACCGGCATCATCATCCTTTTTGAGTACTAAGACTAGCCTCTTAGCATACATCATTACATTCATAGGTTAAAAATGCAGAAACTAAAACTTTTCATTACATCTACATGGAGGTTTACATAGACCTCTACATACACATAATATATTCATATCGAGTATACATAGACACTTCGTATAGGAAGATTACATAGTCTTCTACTTTTATTGCACAAAATATATATCTAACATAGAACAATCTCTATAAAGAATGTCTCATCTCATAACCATCTAACAATATTATAGTAAATTGGGCATAACCCATGCATCAATGTAAAAGAGCAACATATAGGCTATACAATCCATACTAAAATTAAAAGGGAAAAAATATAAGATTCTTAAAACTAAAACAACTTCATAAGCTCGATATTGGCATCGCCCTCCGAAAGTGAGGACATACCCACTTGGATAATTGAGAAATTCAAAGTCATCTTCAAAGTCATCTCAAAGAGCCTTCGATGATTGTGACCTAAAATGTTGGGGAAATGGAGAAAATGAGGTTACTACACCACTTGTACTAAGTATGAGATCATACGCACACAAAGTTTTAAATCATGCTAAGGAAAGGAACATTTCAATGAGTATGATTTTTCATTTAAAACCTTTATGGACGTTCAACAAGAGCATACCAACCACTAGGACATGTTCATTTAGTCATAGACCTGTGTATCCCAAGAACAACAACATCAAGTCTAGTCAAGTCAACATGCATATGATATAATTGAATACATAACTAAAGCAAGGCAATCACCCATGAACTATCATTAAGTTAACAAGTGCAACAACTAAGTAAAGCCCCATAACCCTACTCAAGCAAGTAACTCAACATGAACCATGATCAACCTCTAACTTCACATGACATACCATTTAAGAATACATATCATCAAACTTTACCATTAAAAACCAAATACATGTTCATAAGGACAACCAATCATCACATAATGTCATATACATGTAAGGTCATTATATACATTTATATTTATAAGCATATACATACATAAGAATATCCTTCTAAGACTTTCTTCAACGTTAACTAGTGCAACGTATAGATATAGTCCCATCCCCTACCAAGACTAAGCTAAACATCTTAGTACATCCTAGTTAGAGTTCATTCATTACTTTATTTTTTTACTTTTCAGGAACATCTTGCCTTAACGTAGACCACATGAGCTAATTGTGGAATCCAGTGTCATGGAACCCTACACTGAAAGAAGGTGAACTACTTGCCAAGGTAGAACAATACATGAACATAGCAACTACGTGGATCCACTAGCTAGTATTTCCTTGGGGAAACATAGTTCAAGAACTAGTAGATATAATTGGGACCCTCTTTATGATATATGCATTATAATCTCCAATCTCAAGAGACATTAGTGATCTTATGTTCCCTATGTTGGAAGGGACACTCCTCTCTCTAGTTCACTCGATTTTAAGCTAGAAGCCCTTTTTGAAATGTATTTAAGCCTTTATTAACAATCATAGCTTATTTTAGGTCATAGGGTCTACTCCTTATATAATCATCATCATCATAGCTCAATAAGAATTGCATGAGTATAAATACTTTCATTACAATTCATTTAAGTGAGGTTAGCACATTTACGTATCACCTCATAATAAGGCACATTGGGTAAATCATTCAACATCCTTATAACATTTACATCTTAGGAAATACCTCAAAAATCATAGTAAAGACATTTCAATTCAACATCATTCAGACCCTATCAATCCTAATACAAGATATACTTCAATACAACATTATGATTTAATCACAATTAAAGACTTACCAAGTCTCCTTCACAATTCATTATTAAGGTCTTACCATCAACCCTTAATTCAACCCAATTAGGATATAGTTTCATCATAAAAGAATAACTAACATAATCCCAAGGCCGATTGAATCAGTACATCACAATTCATCACTAGTTTATAGCTTAAGACAAGATACTTAGGTCAATTCACAACATACTTCATAACCTAGATCAACTTCTCAACAACTAGTATTATAGGAAAAACATTTATCCTAATATATTCATGATTTATACAATAATGTCATCTAGTATTAATTCAATCAATAACCAATTCAATTGAACCAACATTAAACAATTCATATCAAGACCATAACCTTGGGTTAAGGGTGAAGGTCATCTTCTACAAACTAGACCAAACAATCAAGATATATCATAACTATGTTATAAAACATGTTACTATATTCACAACATCCAAGATAAATCATAAATAAATCAATTCATAACATCAATTTCAAGATTGGATGAAACCCACTTGAAAACAAAACTTTTGAAATTACTAAGGAACCCTTAAAGGAAAAGAGGTATCAAAGGTGAATTAGATCCCACAACTTACTAATTGATGAAGATTTATGGTTAAACTTGAATATTTTAATCCCTAGACCTTCCCCTAGCTTGGTCTTTAATGGAGTTCTTCACTAGAGAGAGAAAGAAGAGAGAAGGAAGAGAGTTTTGTTTGGTGAGTTATTATTTGTCTGATAGGGTTGCGGTGTTTATATAAGGGGGGTAATTTAATTAGACTTCCTTTAACCCCCTAACTAACGAACTTACCCCTTTATTAATTAATTGGAACTAAGTCAAATGTGCAGCAAATTGGACCCCTCACAGAAAAGACCCTGATCGACGGTCCGTCTATGAGAAGACGGCCGCAGGACCCTTCCGTCCTGCTGGTCTGTTGTGTTGGTCAGGGACTTATCGAAAACCATTAATGGGTAAAATTTCTAAGTGTTCATCGATTAGGCAATCAACGCACCCGTCGATTGACACACGGAAAGTCGACTGACAAGCTTTGGTGACGCCTTGAGCAGTTTCTTAACCCCCAACGCAAGGGTCCTCTTCAAAGGACCTTGGTTGTTCCTTGGGGTGTCGTAACTAGAAGTTTAAAACATTTATCAAGTTAAACACTTTTTATACACCCTTCCATAAATTTTCATGAATTTACAACTCCTAAAAGCTAAGCAATTAGGCTAAGGCACGCTAGTACCTCTTTGAACTAGTTTCCGAACGTCATGGACGTTCTTGGACGTTTTGGTTTCTACACTCCCTCAATATATTATATTTATAGAAATGGACCTTAAAAAAATGTCTAAACCTTATGACACTTATGTTAGTCTCTAGAACACGTCTTAGATTCTTGAAGTGTTACATACGTGTTGGGTTGCGATTATGTTAAATTGACTTACTATCTTACTATATGTGCATGTTGAGTTCAATTGATAGAAAGCATGATTTTGACTAAAATTTCCTTTTATCATGGATTGATGATTTTTGTGCATAAAAGCCATACTTAGTACGTGTGATGTGCTAACACATATTTATCTCTTTTTTCCCAAACATTTTAGGTTCGGGTCTTGAAGAGTTTGTGGATAATTGCAAGGAAGACTTGGATCTTTTCCCAAGTCATTGGTGAGTCCTCATGTTCAAGGATGTTACCATGTTCCTTCATTATTCAGACAATTGATGTAAGCCGATAATTTGGTATTGAACATGTATTGGCTATGTCCAAACGATTGTACTCTAGTAAATGCTTGATATTTTAGATGAGACTGTAGACTCTTTTATGTTTTACTTATGATAAAAGAAAAATCTATGTAAAATTCATAGCGAGGAGTCTATTTAAACTCCATATATGGTATACGAGAAGTCTAAGTAAACTTCCCTAAGTTAAGTTTTAAATTTTCAGCATTCTCATTACCTATGATATGCTATGACAAATTTAAGGCTTGTGTAAGTTCTCTTTGAGGACAAGGATGCTGGTATGCCTAAAGGTACTTTGAGTCGTACAAAATTGGTATCAGAGCATGAGGTTGAGTAACACTAGCATTGATGTATCACTAAACCACATCTTTGTAGGGTCTTATCATTATTGTAAAGTGTGCCACACTTATGAATGAGAGACTATGAAAAGATTAGGAACTTTCACTTTCTTGTTATTCTTTAGTCGTGCCTAAGTGTCGTAATTCAATCTAGTCATTTATTCTCATACTTTTTCGTTCTTATAGCAATGAATGCAACGAGGAACAATTCTCGAAGGGTCGAGTAGGAGAATTTAAATAAGGTGGTTCCGTCTACAGATCCTCAAAACCACCAAGTTCTTATTAAAGAAGGGGGCTTTTTCTAACGTTGAGACAATGACGGCTATTCATAGCTTGACTCAAGCGTTGGCTACTCAAGTTTTTGGGGATACAAGGGTGAAATTTAACACCAATTATAACACCAACAATTCAAGGATCAGGGATTCCACAAGTATGAATCCCCCTTCTTTCTATGGTTCTAAGGTGAAGGAAAACCCACAAGGGTTCATTGATGAAGTGTTCAAAGTTCTTGATTGTAATGCCCTAAAATGAACTAAGGTGAACTAGTGATTCATGGTTTTTTCTTGAATTAAATTTAAGTTAAATTGAGTAACATTAGTTTTCTTATGCAGTGTGTGAAGTTTGGTTATGTTTTGAGGTCAAACAACCAAGAACGTCCATGACGTTCGGAAGGTGTGCCTTAGAAAGTACTTGTGTGTCTTGAGGTGTTTGAGTGAGTTTTACGTGCTAGTTTTGCTTAAAACTTGTATGAGATGTTCCTAAGACCTATGTGACTTATTTTAGGGATTTAAAGTTTCAGTACGAACCATCCTAGGACCCACAAAGGGGCCCTAGAGAAGGGCCCAAGACTTGGACAAAACTGCCAAAACAATGACCAAACAACGACCCAAAGAACGGTCTGTTGGTCCACCAACTGTCCGTTAACCAAAGGTATCGATTGTCCCTGCAAGGAAGGATGGAATACATTCAAAAGGGTCTAAGTATCAAAAAAATATACCCCACCAACAGTCCGTCCTTTGACAAAGTGTCCATTGCTTGGTCCGTCCGTGAGACTTCCCCAAAAGCTATAAGTTTCCTGTGAAGTCTTGGGGTGTTTGATAAATTCACCCCAAGTATTTTATGACCTTAAGGCGTAATTCTTAGGTTCATTTATATATATTAAATTATTTCAAATCCTAAGACCTAAATTTAGACCTCATTTCCCAAAACCCAAAACCCCCTCCCTTAGAATTCTCTCTCAAGTCTCTTTGGAAGCTAGAACTCAAGAATTGCTAGGAGGGTTTTTGGTGGGCGTTTCTTCATATAAAATCTTTGTGATTTCTCTTATCTATGGTATGTTATCCATCCTTTAACCCTCTTCTATTCAAGGAATCAATTCCAAATGATTTCAAAAAGGGTTTTCAAACTCTACTTTCTTGTATCTATGATTCTAAGCATGGATCTTCTTTTAAAAGTGTTTTAGTGATCCAAATATGTTTATAATAGCATTAATTTTATTATTTTAATGTCAAAAACCCTATGAACTAATCTTTCTGCATATTTCAAAATATTAACTTAAGAAAAGGATTAAGTAAGAATGGTTGTGTAGAGAATGAGATTTTGTTTTCTTGTGTTGTTATTTTGGTTTATCTACTGCCCTAAGGGCCTTATTATGATTAAATATTTAGAAAATGATTATAGGTGGTGATGGATTGGGTAAATGGTAAGTTGCTTATATTGTATAGTTTTTATTATAAATTACTCTTGAGTGGTACGGTCCACCTTGATGGTGGCGGTGTTTATATGATGAATTTGATATTACTTTTTATGTATTGCAAATGTGGTTTTGAATTTCTAAGATGTGAAATAAAGAGATATTGAAAATGGGTCTTGTATTGTGTTTTGGGTGAAGCTTTAATTGTATGTTCGACCTAGATTATGTTTAAATGAAGTATATGATTATGTTAAACTTGTAAAGTGTGTGAGTTGATGAATAAAGGTCTAACACATGTATAGAAGTTGATATGAATGAAATGATGCTTATATGCAAGGTGTGCTCGCATGTACACATACGCACACTTACATGGATGTATGATGCTAAGTTGCGTAAAAAGGGGATTTTTTGGGTGGACACTCTTCGTGAGTTGAGATGAAGTGTCTAGTAGCAACCCCATTACATCCCAAGAGCTTTCTAAGATAGGTTGGAGGATGAATACCCTTCGTGAGTTGAGTTATGGTGTTCACTAGTTATGCTTAACCTATAGTTTATGATGTTGAGAATTTGTGGGGAGTTATGCATAGCACCGAGAGGATATGAAGAAGAGGTGGTTACAGTTTGTGAGTTGAGTTGTTGTATTACAATGTACCTCTTGAGATGAGTACTCCTCTTTAGTAGAGAATGAGTTACTTAGTAGCAATATCCTTATCCCTTAACTATGTGCCCGTCTAGGTGAAGCTATTGGGAAACCCATGTAAAAGCTAAAAAGTCTGACGTTACTCTTGGCAAGTGAGGATCCCTCATCTAGTAGGGGTTAATATTTTGATCCCATTCCTAGCTCTCATGGTCTATGTCGGATAACCTAACCCCCCACAAGATTAATCAAAGTATTAAGTCTTCTAAAAGAACGTGCTACTTATGTGAGTTGAATGAACTTAGTCTTCAAAAAGAATGTGCTACTTAGGGTAGGTGGTGGTATGGGATGTTATCTATCTGTTGCACTTAGTAGAACCTTCCGAAAGGGAAAAACTGGTGACAAACCTTCTAAAAGAGTGTATGACTTAGTGTAGGTGGTGGTATGGGACGCCATCTACGCGTTGCTCTAAGTAGGCATTCTGAAAGGGAAATATTTGGTGTTTTGTTGGGTGTTGTTGTAATGTCTTGTGATTGAGTGGTGACTTGTTCTCCCGTGGTGAGTAAGCTAATGGTGGGTTGTTTTAAGGAACTCCTTGGTGTGTATTGAAGGAGGTGTTTTAGATGTTTTCTTAATGTCATACCTTGGAGAGTTTTAGGATAGCCTAGGTTAGGAAACTCCTACGTAAATGAGTTCACTTCCTCAATGCCAATACCTTGGAAGCTAACCATTGTTCGAGTCTTTTAGTTCACTTAAATGGTCTTAGTTTTACTGTAAAATTTGGGAACTTCATTGTAAATGCACCTTTTTGGTTAAAATTATTGAAATCCTTCTTTAAGTGTTAAATCATGTTTCTTATGTTGTTTTACTTCTAAATACATGAATATTATAATTATTTAGCATGAAAGCTTGATTTACTAAATTGTCCCTTTTTTTCTTGATTTTACATATGTCATACTTTAGTTCACTGTTTTGTACTAACTCCATACTTTTCTATACTCTATAAGTATAGTTTGTGGGAATCTTTTGAAGTTTTGAAGGTGAAGCTTGCGAAAATTCCTCTCGATACAAAGTATGTCTTCATATATCCGATGGCATAAATCCTTATTTAGTTTCTTATTAAGACTTAGTATGTATTTCTCTTTTAATGTAAAGGTCCACGTCCCTAAGATATTATGTTGTGTGTTTAATTTGGCTTGTGACGACGAGATTCTCTAAGTATTTTATCAAAGACTTCATTTATTAAATTATTCGTGAAAAGTTTTTAAACTCCGCACTAAATGTGTTGTCTTATGCAATGAATGATAGTTAAATGGCTTGTATGAGACCTCAAAGGGTCAAGTACATGTTGCCACGATCCTAGTGTTCTCCCTAGCTTCTAGCGATGCTTTTGGGTCGTGACAAACTTAGTATAAGAGTATAAGGTTATGGAAAATAATATAGGTTTTACAGTTCTCACAAGCCATGTCTAGTAGTATCTTTGTAATTGGTGTGAGTCGTGTTACAACCATGAACAAGAGGCTATAGGACGATAAAGCTTCACTTTCTTCTCTATTCTAATGTCGTGCCTTATAGTTGAGTTCTATAAGATGTCTTTTCTCAACCTCTTCTCTTTGTATTTATAGGAAATGAATATGAGGAGATCAACCGCTGGAAGGGACGAGTGAGGTGTATTCAATGAGATTATTCCTTCCCGTGACCAAGTTTCTATTGTTGGCTTAGGGGAAGAGAATGAGGAGGTTCCTCTCCAAGAACCTCAAATGACCCCGGAACCCCAAGATCCTCCAGAGCCACAAGTACCTCCTATGCCTCAATCTCCTTTTGTTGAAGGTGATATGACTAATGCGGAGTTGAGGGATGCCCTAATGAACTTAACCCAACTCATGATGGCTCAATGTCATGTCCTCAACAATCACATTGTTGCCCAAGATAACCAAGGAGTTAGACCCCAACCAAATGCTAGAACTCCCGCTTCTATAATTCGAGTTTTAATGAGGATATACCCTCCCACCTGTCGTGGATCTAAGGTGGATGAAGATCCACAAGGTCTCATAGAGGATATTTTCATAGTGGTAGATGCAATCGGTGTGACCCCTTTGGAGAAAGAGGAGTTAGCCATTTACCAACTTAAAGAGGTTGCTCAAGAGTGGTATGATCAATGGAGGGGTCAGAGACCCTTAGAAAGAGGTCTGGTTGTCAAAGAGGATTTACTAGAGAGGTTATTTCCCAAGAGTGAATGGAGAAGAAGATGGTTAAATTCATCAACCTTAGTCAAGGGAGAATTATTGTGCAAGAGTACTATCTCAAATTCACCCAACTCTCTAGGTATGCCCCAAGCATGGTATCCATCCCTAGGGCTAGGATGAACAAGCTTGTGATGGGAGTGTCTAGCTTTGTGGAGAAAGAGTGTTATACGACAATGCTTCTTAATGACATTGATATTTCTAGGCTCATGGTTTATGCACAACAAATTGATGAGTCGAAAATTAAGGAGATAAGGCAAGAGGGTAAGAGGCCTAGTTCGGATGATTATAGTAACCGAAAACCTAAGAAGAGGTTCTATCACAAAGATTCTTCCATGGGAGACAAGGATAGGGCTCCAACCCAACATACCCAAGGTGTTGGCCATACTTTTGAAAGGGCTAGGTGTCCTACTTATGGAAAGAAACATATGGGTAGGTGTCTTGCTAATACGGATGGTTGTTTTTCATGTGGTAATAAGGGCCACAAAAATTTGGGACTGCCCTAACATCAAATCAAGAAGGAAAGAGGTCAATTAAGCTTCCCTTGATCCTTATTCTCCAAACAAGAAACCTTCCTCTAGGATGGGAGCTAGGAAGGATAACTAATCCGGGTTTGATGGTCTTGGTAAGTCTTATCCCTTTATGATTGTTTTTTATGTTATGAAATGATTTTATATAGTTTTATACTTCATATGATCATGTCATCTTGATGAACCGCTCAAAGAATGGATTTTTGAAAATTTTGCATGTTAACAGTGATACAGTGAGTAGTTGCATTTTGAATAGAATTTGCCTTGCCTTGATTTAAGTTTCTATGTGTGCAAAAGCGTTTTATATGAGAATGGTTAATGTGAAGTTGGGCGAAAATTGTTTATGTTGCAATGTCTTTGAAAGTGTAAATTTATGATCCTTGTTAGTTTATGCTTTTATTTTTTAAGTTTTTTTCATGATTTTAATGTGTTAAGTGATGCTAAATGATTCCTTGTTGTTCTTGATGTTTTAGTATCATTCGAGGACGAATGTTATTCTAAGTGGGGGAGAATGTAACGCCCTAAAATGAACTAAGGTCAACTAGAGATTTGTGGTTGTTTCTTAATTTAATTTTAAGTTAAAATGAGTTAATTTAGCATTCTAAGTCAGTGTCTAATCTTTTTTTAAGATTGGAGGTTAATCGTCTAAGAACATCCATGATGTTCGGAAGGCTTGCCTTAGATAGCTCTTGTGTGTATTGAGGTGGTTAAGTGAGTTTTATGTGTTCGTTTTGCTTGAAACTGATGTGGTATGTTCCTAAGACCTAGACGACTATGTTTAGGGATGTAACGTCTGGGTACCATCCCACATAGGACCCACAAGGGGTCCTAGATGAAGGGCCCAAGACTTGGACAAAACTCCCAAAGCAATGACCAAATGACGACCCAAGGGACGGTCCGTTGGTCCACCAAAGGCCTGTCGACCATGGGCGTCGATTGTAACATATGGTTCAGTTGAACAGGCACCAAATGGATCTAAGTCTCAACAAACGAGACCCCATTAACATTCCGTCCTTTCACAAATGGTCCATTGGTTGGTCCGTTGGTGGAGACTGTCCCAAAACAGTGAAAAATCTGCCCAAGTCTTGGGGTGTTTGTGTAAATTAACCCCAAGTATTTTATGAACCTAGGAGTTTAATTTTAGGGTTATTTAAGTATATTCAAGTGTTTCAAACCCTAAGACCTAATTTTAGACTCCTCTTCCTAAAACCCAAAACCCACTCTCTCTTAGAAGACTCTCTCAAGTCACCATGGAATCTAGAAGTCAAGAAGTGCTAGGAGATTTGTTGGTGGTCATAACTTCATCAAATATAATTGGTGTATTTTCAATGTGATGTATGGTATCCATCCTTGAACTCTATTCCATTCAAGGAGTTCAAAAGAGTTTTCAACCCTAGTTTCTTCTATCTTCAAATCTAAATATGGATCTTGCATGAAAACGTTTTGAATGACTTAATAATGATGTTTCTAATGTTAGTTTGTAAGTTTAAGGTTATAACTTCAATGAAATCATGTTAAAGATTTTCATCTAATGTTGGCTTAAGAAATGGGTTAAATGAGCTTAATTTTGTAATGTTTGAACTTTGGTTTACTTATGTTGTTATTGATGATTAGCTACTGCCCTAAGGGCTAACTTATGATTAATTATTGAATAGAATTATATAGGTGATGGAATCTTGGATTAAAGGGTAAATTGGTTATGTTGATTAATCTTAAGTTATAAAATGCTCTTGAGTGGTATGGTCCATATTCTTGGTGTGTTTACTTGAATTGTATGAAAGCAAAAGTTACTACTTTATTTTGAATGAGTCTATTAAGTCTCGTTATGTGAAGTAAGATGATAAATGTGCCATTCTTGTAAAATGTGCCTTATGAAGTGATTATGTGAAGTAGACTAGACTGTATGCTTGAATGAAGTTATTCTTGTTAATTGTTTATGAAGCTCATTATGAGAATAATGTTAAGGAATATGTATAAAGGAATTATATGATTATGTGAAGCATTTAAAGTGTGTGATGTGATGAATGAAGGTCTAAGCATGTATAGAAGTTAAATGTAAATGAAATGTAGCTTATGTGCAAGGTGTGTCACATGTACACACACACTCACACTTGAATGAATGATGAAGCTAAGTTAGGTCATAAAGGGGAGTTTTGGGGTTAACACTCATCGTGATTTGAGATGAAGTGTTTAGTAGTAAGCCCACTATATCCCATGAGATTTCTAAGATAGGTTGGAGGATGAATGCCTTCATGAGTTTAGATGCGGTGTTCACCAGTATCCTTAACCTATAGTTTATAATGTTTGGAAGCCGTGGGAAGTTATGCCTAGCACCGAGAGGATATGAAGAAGAGGTGGTTACACTTCGTGAGTTTAGATGTTATATTCAAATGTACCTCGTGAGATGAGTACTCCTCTTTAGTAGAGAATGATTTACTTAGTAGCAATCTCCTTATCCCTTAACTATACGTCCGCATAGGTATATCTATTAGGAAATCCATGTAAAATCTAAGAGAATGATCTCATTCTAGGCAAGTGACGATCCCTTATCCGATAGGGGCTAATATCGGAATTTCATGTCTAGCTCTCATGGGCTATGTCGGTTAAGCTAACTCCCACAAAAGCAATGAATGTGCTAAGTCTTCTAAATGAGTGTTCTACTTAGGGTAGGTAGTGGAATAGGACGCTATTTATCCATTGCACTAGGTAGGCAATACGAAAGGGGAGTCTTGGTGAGTCTTATTTGAATTGAATAAACTATGTCTTCTAAATAACGTACTACTTAGGGTAGGTGGTGGTATGGGACGCAATCTATCAAGTACACTAAGTATGCCCTTCTGAAAGGGAAGACTTGGTGCCGAACCTTCTAAAATAGTGTACTACTTTAGGTAGGTGGTTGTTTGGGACGCCATATACTCATTGAACTAAGTAGGCATTCCAAAAGGGAAGACTTTGGTGGTTTGTTGGGTTTCTTGTAGTGTCTTGTCATTGAGTGGGGGCTTGTTTTCCCGAGGTGAGTAAGACAAAAGGGGGTAGTATTGAAGATCGCTTTGGTGTGTATTGAAGGAGGCATATGTGTACTTCCTTCATGTTTTACCTTGGTGAGTCTTTGGATAATGTTTAGTTAGGGAAAATCCTACGGAAATGAGTTCACTTCCTCTTTACTTGGCTTTGGAAATTCACTCCTTTAGAATAGGGTAGTTCATTGTGATTGCTTTAAATGATTCACTTGTTCACGCTCAAAATAGTTCACTGTAATGTCAATTTGAGTTCACTGTGAAGTTTTAGGAAGTTACTATGAAGTGCTGCTTTAGTTTAAAAATTATGGAAATAGTTCTTTAAGTGTTAATTGATGTTCCTTATGTTGTTTTGTTTCTTAATTCATGAATGTTATAATTATTTGTCGTGAAAGCTTGTTTTACAAAAATGTCCCTTTTCTTATGATTTTGCATATGCCATACTTAGTACATTATTTGTACTATCCCTATATTTTTCTATACTCTATAAGTATAGGTTGGAATCTTTTGAAGGTTTGAAGGTGAAGACTGGGAAAGTTCCTCTCTAGAAAAAGAATGTCAGCATATATTCAAGGGCATAGTCCTTTTCTTAGTTTCTTATTGAAAGACTTCCTATGTATTCTATTTCAATGTTAAGGGTCGTGTCCCTATGATATTATGTCATGTTTTTAAGTTAGCTTGTTACGATGAGGTTCTCTAAATATTTATGAAAGACTAGTTTTTATTAATTTTTTTTTGAAATTTTTAATTCATCACTACTTTTCATGTCTTATGTAATAAATGATAGTTAAAGGGATTGTACAAGACCCCAAAGGGTCAAGTACGCTCAGTCACGAAATGAGAATTCTCCCTAACTTCTTGGGGGTACTTTCGGGTCGTGACACTGATTGTTTCCGGGAAATGAAAAATGGGGAGATTAGGGAGAATTTACTTGGTTTATCCCGAGCCATGACTACCCATGTTAATAGGGCTATTGAGACTAGAGCGAATGTTGTTGAAAGAACTATGACATCTAGATTGATAGATTTTGTGAGGATGAATCCTCCTATCTTTCTTGGCTCTATGGTGGGAGTGGATCCCCAAGAGTTCCTAAATGGGGTTTATAAGGTGTTGAGCTCCATGGGGGTGAGTTCTAGGTAGAAGGTAGAGTTAGCTTCGTACCAATTCAGGGAAGTTGATCAATTTTAGTACACTCAATTCAAAGATAATAGGCTTGTTTAGTCGGGTTCTATAAAGTTGGAGGAGTTTAAGGAGAATTTCTTAGGAAAGTACTTTCCCCGTAAGAGAAGGGAGGTGATGGTTGAGCAGTTTATCAATCTTAACCATATGTCTAACCCGAGGGATGAGATGACTAGGTTTGTGACCAGTGTCGCCGACCTTGTGAAAGGAGAATGTCGTATGGCCATGATCTATGCTGATATGATTTTTCTAGACTCGTGGTGTATGATCAATCCATATAAGAGTGTAAGCTTAGTTGGATCTCTCAAAACATGAAGACGAGTGGGTCAAGTGGACAAGCCTACATACGTCATTCTTACATCATCTAGGTTAGTTTTAGCAGAAAATTTGAAACTTTTTTCTTCGTAACATACATGTATACATACCGCTTAACATCATAAGCGTTCACAAATCAACCATTTACTAAAGATATAATTAGAAGAAAGAATTAGTTCATAATTTTATTAAATGTATTTTTACCAAGCTACATCAATACTTAGTCTGAACAAAAGTGGAAAGAAACACTAGTGGAACATGCTCCACTAGCTATAGCCTACAACTAAACTAGATAATAACGGTAGACATCCTCGAAAACATGAAGTCCTACCAAGTCCAGATGAAAGCTCCACGTCAGGATGGCTGCAACGTTAACCTGTAAACTCTAGTGTCCACCTGTGCCTGCACCTAAAATTGTAGAATTGTATGGGATTAGTACACACTTGTACTAAGTATGGGTATATGCAAATGCACACCAAAGACATGCATGAGTAATAACAAATCTTTCCTAACAACATTATTATACAAAGTAAAGTCAGTGGACTTGCCAAGATAGGTTTAGGAAAGTTAGTGAGCTTTCCAAATTTAGATTAGGAAAGTCATGCCGTGAGAGTAACATGTATCATCTTACTTATCATATTTCACATAGCACATAACATCTTACACGTAGAACATATCATTTTCATATAGCACATAAAATTTTTCATATCATTAATTCATTACCATGATACCTTGGAATCATGAACCTGACATTACGACTTTCCAAAATGAAGGCTCAACATATGGGACCTCAACTAGGGAGCGTTCATTAGCAAACACAGAGTCTGCTTCATTCATTCATACGTACATCATTTCATTTCGTTCATAGGTTACTGTGAACACCAGCTATACCTAGGATGTTGTATAAGACTTTCATCATGTTCGCTCTGTAATGATCAAGAATGACCTAGTGTCATTACTTAAGTCTAGCTCACCTCTTGATCATCCTATCCTAACATTTTTTGGTATCATTCATTTCATTATGTGCATCATTTGAGGCTGACCTCATTCATTCATTGCGAATTTAACTTTAACCAACATAGATCATGTGAGGATCATGAAAGCTAGTGTCTCCCCCACAACAAAAAAAAAGATTGAATTACCGGCCAAAGTGACTCAAAATAGGCTAGCGTACATGAGAAATTGAACTCCTCCAGATCCCTATATTGGTAGTATAGGTTCTAATATTAAGAGCTATAAGGAGACCCTTACCTGGCATGCCGTACAATCTCATCCCATGAGATTTACGTGAACCTCCACCCTTCCCAAAAGAAGGCATCATCGCTCATAGCTAGTCTATTGGTCCTCAGTATAAAGTTCCATTATAGTCAACTCGTACGTCACGAAAGCTGTCTTCTAGTATGAGAACTTCATAACTCAATAGGTGATTTCTCATCTCATCATTAGTATTAAGCGTATTATTCTCAATACTTTCATTAGAGTGTTCATTGAGACTGGTCTCTTCATTAACTTTAGACTCTCTTAGGTGAGTACGTTTTGGTAACATTCACTTAGGCTCATTTGAGATTGCTCTCATCTCTTACATTAGCCTCTTATCATATTGTCGCCACATTCATTAGGTTTAGCACATTTTCTCTTCATATTTATCCACCATTTATTACGTGAATGTTCATTTCATCATAAAGCAATGCACTAGGCCATTTAGTGTGTTTCACACTCTTACTTAACCCTTCTAGATTCTCATCATTTCATTGTTCATTTCATCATATGCCAATGCACTTCAGCATTTAGTGTCTTTCACACTCTTACTTTCATTCACACTCTTACTTAACCCTTCTAGGATTTCATCATTTCATAGTTCATTTCATCTTTTCATTACATACATCTTAGGTTCACTTACTACTAAGTGAATTCTAGACTTATGGGTCCATAAATACAAGCCATGAGGCTCCATTCATAGTTCATTTAAGTGATTCATATCTTCTTAAGGTTATGTGATACAAGACTTATGCATCTTGTATGTATGCCAAGATCTCGGTTTCGATCTATGTAGGCAACATTATTCTTGAACATTTATTCACATATGACTTATGAATCAATACAGAAATTGGGCAAGGGAACCCGATTTTGAATCCCTTGGACAACACTTACATTTTTCTTTTTGTTTTATTTTTGATCCACATGACTTGGGACCCGTGATCGAGCCCCAACTTCTTTTTCTCTTTTTTTCTTATTTTTCTTTCTCATTCGCTTGTCTTGGGAAAGAATGATTGTGGGATCGATTCCCCACAGCCTACTTCATTTTATTTTCTTTTGTTCTTGAATTTTCCGAGTTGACCGAGAGGGTGTGGGATCGAATCCCCACAGCCTCACTTGATTTTTCTTTTTAAATTCCCTTTTTCCGCCTAGAGGTCCTGGGTTCGATTCCCGCACGCCTCAACATTTTATTTATTTTTATACATTATTTTGACCGAGAGGCTGTGAGTTCGAATCCCACTCCTCTCATTTCTTATTTTCATAATTCCATTTTCCAGCCAAGATCACGGTTCGAATCCCCTCACCACATTATTTTTAACTCGCTTATTTTCATGATTTTTAACATGGTGAGGTAACGCGTTCAATCCTCCATGACCTCACTTGTTTTGATTCATTTTTCATAACATTTTGAACTACTTCAATGTGACCGAAATCCATCAACTTGTAGCTGGATTTTTTTTAGTTTTTTAGCATCTTTTTCATCACATTATACGTTAGTTCTTAGGAAAATTTCATAGTTCATTAGAACGTTTTAGGTGCATTTTCATGGATTCCTTTGGCCAAAATTTCTCACTCAATTAAGCCACATTACACTTCATATGAATATAACGATTTACATAAGTTTGTGCACGGAAGAATACAACCATAACATTACATTTTAGAACCTTAAACTCGAGATCACATTATCACGGTTCACATTGCACACACGTACACATAGTTTCAGATAACATAGGTTGTCATTCCTACGATTTCAAACAAACATTCATGAACATATTCATCACGAAAACACAACACATGCCTAATATATACCAGCAAACATACCCAACCTACGAATCATTGGGAGCTAGTGACAGGGACATGCAATGGGGAACAACCCTAGTTTTCAGATTTGAATATATTGAACCTTAAAGGATATCTTGGGAAAGGGACCAAGAGAGAAGAGAACCCATACCTTTTTGACATTCAAACATTGACCTGCTGCCCAAAGTTTCTCCTCTAAATTCACGTCCAACACCGAAAACCTCAACACAAATTCGACGGACAACCCTCTCTTAGCCTAACTTGATTGATTAGTTGTTTATTTTTATCTTTCGTTTTGAGTTCTTCAAGTGTGAAGAACTTTGTTAAATTTTTCTGCTCTTGAAATTATTTTGGCAGAGAGAATGTCAATGAGAGAAGTGAGAATGATCGTGAAGTGAGATAGACGTGACAGAGTGAAACGTGAAAGTAGTTTAGGCTTAGGTAAGTACTTAGTCAAACTAGGACTCTCCTTAACTTTAAAAAAAAATCTGATTTTCCTTTTAATTAAATTGTCTAATAAATATCAATTAAATAAGTTAATTTACCAATTTAAATAAAAACAGTTTAAATCATCGCTTCCACCTAGGTTTAAACCCGGGTGGAGCAAGACTTCACTCAAAAATCCAATTTTTGTCCCACTCTCCCCAAATTAATTCTCTACCTTATTAATTAAATAATTAATTACATATTTTGGGTAATTACGATACTACCCTTATCCTGGAAAAAGACCATTTTACTTTTAGAACTTCCAAACTTAAGTTTTTCCCTTTTTAAGTCCGGTGAAGACTCATCCGGGTAAATATTCATATTCGGGAGCCATACATGTCTGGACCCAACCTTTCCTAGATAAACTAACTCCCCAAGTTAATTTTCTTGGCATTCACAAGGGTTCAAAGGTCAGATTTAGGGGGATTTTTGGAGGGATTTTGAGAGATTTTCAAATTAGGAATTCAAATCCCTCCTTGAGAGATAAGGTTGCAGCTTGAATAGTACTATTTTCCAACAGATTGATAATGGAGGTCGTCAATTTGGAGAGCAAGATGAGTGAGATGCGGAGATTACTCCACCTAGAAAATTTGTGTATGGGCAGAGACACGCTGCAAGAGTAGAGAGACCCAGGGATCTCCGGGTTGATTTGGGTCAGGTTCTCGATTCACAGCTTGACTGGAGCAATTTCTGGATTTTCCTGGACATAGGTTTTGCGTCAGAATTTGATGCATCGCTAGCTGAAGAAAGGGAAGAAGAGACGCGGGTCTGGGTCGAGTAATTTGTTATTTTTGAGTGGGTATAAACGTTGCCAGTGATGCTTTTAGAATTGTATTGTATTCTTGGGATGGGTATTTTGTGAGAAAGATGAAGTTGGTCGGGTCAAAGGGAGGGTGTATTGACTTGGAGGTGGGCTGGGCATTGTATAAAGAAAGGCTGAAAATTGGGAAATGGTCCTTTAATGGGTTTAAGGGAAATAGGTTATGTCTCGGAATTTAAGAAATGGTCAAATTTAATGTTAGTTTAGTGAATTTGACTAAAATTTAAATAAGACGGATTAATATCAATTAATTAACGAGCTTCTTAATATTAGAAAAAATAAAAATAATTTATTTAATTGTAAGCTAGTAACTCGAAAAAATATAAACATAATTTAGACTAAACTAATTTAATAAAATACTTACTAAAATTAAAATCTTTTGAGATGATTTTCAAAATGTTTGTGAAATACACTATGTATACACAAAATTAAATAAAAACTATATTTTACATAAAAATTTTAAAAATGACAAAATTATTTTAGAAATAACTTGAAAAATATTTTGAATGTTATGAAATTACTTATTTCAAATCATTTGGGAATTAAGAAGCTCGCTAATTAATTTCCATCAGGGAGGTCTGAAATTGAGTATAAACATTATGAATTGCGACATAGAGCCTATTTTTGGGGCCTCTTGAAAAATGACTAAGGATCCAGCTCCGGAGGACATCGACATCTTGTCGATTAGACAACGGCTTGTCTACTGGTCTCGTAGGTAGCCATTGTCATTTGACAGCTTTTGGCCATTTTCGGAAGTGTCCTCTCCAAGGACCCTTAGGGTGGTCCTTGGGGAATCAAACCGGACGGTTCAACCCTAAACACACTCTAATACATGTTTAATACCTTTCTACCATATTTCATTAAATTTCGAATTATAAAACCTCATGAAACATGCCAAGGCACACTAGCACCTATTTCACTAGTCTCTGGATACCAAGGACGTTCCTTGATGTTTTGACCTAACACTTCCTAAATGGTTTATATACATAATTTTAGGCCTTAAAAGTGTTACACCCTTTGTTAAACTTTTGAGGCTTTAACTCGTATGACCATGGGTAGTGTGTCTTATGTAGAAGAAGCCAAGAAAGCTCTAGTGAAAGAACTTTATTGGTTGGCTAGATTGGGTATTATATTGGAAGATTCTCCAAATGGTGGTTTTGTCCGCCATAACTCCAATTCATCTTTGTTGGTTAAGGTGAAATTCGAACAATACCGTGATCAACCATTGATGGAGTTGAAGGAAGCGGTTCTTCATTTGCTTAATGATTCATTCTCCTTAGGAGGGGATGGTGTCTTGAGGTATCAAGGAAGGTTGTGTGTTCCCAATGTTGATCGTTTCAGGAACATAATCCTTGAGTAATATCATGGGTCCCATTACTATATTCATCCGAGTTCGACAAAGATCTACCATGACCTTAGGGAATTGTTTTAGTAGGAAGGTTTGAAAAAGGACATAGGAGAATTTTTTGCTAAGTGTCCAAACTGCCAACAAGTGAAAGCCGAACACCAAAATTCGGGTGGTTTACTTCAAGAAATCCAAGTTCCTACTTAGATGTGGGAAGACATCAATATGGATTTTATGGTAGGTTTTCCCCGGACTCAAAAGCAATATGACTCTATATGGGTGGTTGTGGATAGGTTCACCAAATCCGCTCATTTTATTCCCATCAAGTCTACTTACTCGGTGAAGGATTATGCAAGGATCTTCATAGATGAGGTTGTGTCTCACCATGGTATTCCGTTATACATCATATGTGATAGGGGAGCACAATTCATATCTAGGTTTTCGAGGTCATTCCAAGTAGGGTTAGGTACCAAGGTGAAGTTAAGCACCGCTTTTCATCACCAAACGGATGGTCAAGTGGAGCGTACTATACAAATTCTTGAGGATATGCTTAGAGCTTTCATAATTGATTTCAAAGGAAATTGGGATAAACATTTGACTTTGGGGGAGTTTGCTTACAGCAATAGGTGTCATTCAATCTATATCTATGGCTCCTTATGAAGCCATATATGGTAGGAGATGTAGATTTCCAATTGGATGGTTTAAAGTTTGTGAGTCTTCACTTTTGGATCCCGATTAGATTTATAAGGCACTAAATATGGTTCATATCTTAAGGAATCGCTTGCAAACAACCTATAGTCAGTAAAAGTCATATGCAGATCATAGCAGAAGGGATTTAGAGTTTGCAGAAAGTGATAAAGTGTACTTAAAAATTTTGCCTATGAAAGATGTAGTTAAATTTGGCAAGAAAGGAAAGTTGAGTACTCGTTATATGGATCCCTATGAAATCTTACAAAGGGTTGGTAAGTTTGTCTACGAGTTGAAACTCGCTAGTCAATTGTCTTTGGTTTCATCCGGTTTTCCCTGTTTCTATACTTAAGATGTGTATCGGTGATTCCAAGTCTATTCTTCATATTGAGGGTCTTGATGTGAAGGATAAGCTCTCATACGAGGAGGTTCTGCTTAAATACATGATCGATAAGTAAGAAAGTTGAGGAACAAAGAGGTGGCTTCCGTAAAGGTATTATGAAGGAATCACCTAGTTAAGGGTGAAATGTGGAAGGCCGAGACCGACATGAAGTCCCGTTAACCGCATCTATTTTATAACTAAGGTTATTCATTCCTATTAATAATGAAAATAATAACAAAAATTGAAGTTGCTTGATGTATGGTGAAGTTTTGCAAAAACGAGCATTTTTTATGTCATCACGGTGAATAATATAGTGAAACGTGCATTTTGACTTGAAAATTTGCAGTTATTCTTGTTTCGAGTTATGTGGTGCATTTTGATATGGTGAGTCTTTATTAAATGATATTGAGCATGTTTGTTAGTAAAATTTTGGCATAATTGACTCATATATGATATGTTGAGCTCTTGTTTTTGTGATATGGATATTCCTCATAATGTAATATTGAGCTTTATGCGTGGTAATTAAAGTTTTGAATTGTCTTGTGTAAATGATTGATGTTGTAACTCATGTTTTATGTATTCTTTTGGTTGGGCTGCTAGTCTTGAGTCTATTCCTTCATTTCAAAAGATTTTAGTGTCATTCGGGGACGAATATTCCTAAGGGGGGGATAATGTAACATTTCAAAAATCTAAGACATGTTTTAGACCCTAACATGAGTAAAGAGGTTTAATCACTGTTGTAAGGTCTATATTAAGTATATAAGTCATTTAGGAGGTTTAGAAACCAAAACGTCGAATAATGTCCAAGATGTTCGAAAACTAGTTCAATGAGGTACTAGCGTGCCTTAGCCTATTTGACTATACTTTGGGAGTTGGAAAATGACAAAAATTGGTAGAAAGGTGTTTAACACGTATTACTGTAAGTTAATGGTCGAAAATTCCAGGCACGACTTCCCAAGTACCAACTAAGGGCCCTTGAGGAGGACCCTTGAAAAAGTGACTAAAAGATGTCAGTAGACAGTGTCAACAACGGATGCCGAAGATAGCACATCGTCCAATCGACAGGTCATCGATTGCCTCCATCGATGTACACTTAGAAAAATTTTCCAAGCCCTATTTTTTACAAGTCTCTGAAGTCATCGAAGGTTGTGCATCACGGAAGGGAACTGTGGCCGTCGATTGACACACGAGGCGTCGATTGGGGTCTCCTCAGTGAGGGGCTGGTTTTGTTGCACGTTTTGAATTAATTAATTTAATTAGTTGTCTTAGTGAGGATGTTAATTAGGGTTTTTGTTAGGTATAATTAAGTTAGTTAAAAACCTATATAAATCCCCTAATTTAATTAGACTAACCTAAGCTCTCATAATTTCCCAAACCCAAAACTCTCTTCCTTCTCTCTTCTTTCTCTCTCAAGTTGAAGAACTCCATAGAAGACAAGGTCAACGTGGGTTATAGGGCTTCAATAACCAAAGTTTCTCCATCAATATTCATCAAACTACAAGTTATGAGATTCCTTTAACTTTTGGGACTTCTTTTCCCAAAGGGTTCCATCAGATTGATTTCTAAAGTATGAAATTCAAGTGGGTCTTTTCCAATCTCGAAATTGATTTTTTAAATTAAATTGTTTACGGTTTATTTGGATTTTATTGATTATATTATGATGGATTATGACTATATTCCACTACTTATTGATGGATTGGTCTAGTTTTTAGAATATGACCTATTCCCCTTAACTCTAGGGTGTGATCTTGATATGAATTGTGTAATGATGGTTCAATTGAATTGGTAATTGGTTGAATTACTATCATGTGATGCTATTATATCAATAATGAAAAAATTAGGGTAAATTATAGTCCTAAATCATTCTCGTTCTTGAGTAATTAATCCAGATTATGACTTTGATGTAAGTCTCTTATCTAAAGCTATGAACTAGTAATGTATTGTGATGTAGTGATTCCGTTGGGATTTTTTCATGTTTGTTATTTATTTATGATGATGTTAAAACCTTATTTGGTTGTGTTAAGGGTTAATGGTAAGACCTTGATGATGAATTATTGAAGGAGGTTTGGTAAGTCTTGTGATCCTTATTTTTTACTTCAATTGTGGTAAATTGTGATTAATTGATGATATTGCATTGAAGTATATATATTGTATTAAGATTCTTAGATAGGTTTGATATGATGTTGAATTTAATTGTCTTGACCACGGTTTGTGAGGTGTTGGTTAAGATGTAAATGATATATGGATGGTGATGATTTACCAATGTGCCTTATCATGATGTGATTATGTAAATGTGTTAACCTCACTTTTATGAATTGTAATGAAAGGAATATACTCATAAATTCTTATTGATGTATTATGTTGATGGTTATTCAAGGGATAGACCATAAGACCTACATTAATCTATGATTATTAATAAAGGTATTAAAGACATTTCAAAATTGACTTTAGCTCAGCACCGAGTGAACTAGAGTGAGGAGTGTCCCTTACCACATAAGAAAGGTAGGATCACTAATTTAGTCTTGAGACATGTAGCATAAATAGGATCACAACTATATCTCCTATTTCTTGAACTATGTTGCCCCCATATAAATACTAGCTAGTGGATCCGCATAGTTGCTATGTTCATGTTTTGGTACTACCTTGGCAAGTAGTCTGCCTTCCTTCGGTGTCGGGTTCCATGACACTGGATCCCACATTAGCTTGTGTGGTCTATGTTGGTTAGGGCAAGATGTTCCCAAAAGGTAAAATGAACTAAAGAAATGAACTATAATTAGGATAACCTAAGGGGTTCAACTTAGTCTAGGTAGGGGTATGGGACTCTACCTAAACATTGCACTAGTTATTCTTGAGGGAAGTCTTAGGAGAATGTTCTATATATATCTATATGCTTAGAATAGTACATGATATGTATATGATTATATTGCATACTGAAGGTGTCTTATGATGTTGAATTCACTTATGGTTATGTGTTTGATCTCTATGTCTAATGGATGATGATATGTACTCTTAAATGGTATGATATGTGAAGTTGGATGTTAGTCATGGTTCTTGTTGAGTTTACTTGATTAAGGTTATGGGGAATTGCTTTGTCATTGCACTTGTTGACTTAATGAGAGTTCATAGGTAATTGTCTTTATTTGGTTATATTGTAATGAACTCTTATTCATGCTTGTGGCTATTATATTTGATGAAAGAATTGCTTTGACTATGTGTTCAATGATATGATATGCATGTTGACTTGACTAGACTTAGCTTTGTTGGTCTTGTTATTTACATGCTTTTGACTTAATATATATGTCTTATTGATTGGAATGGTCTTCTTGAATATGCATAAGACTTTCTAAATGTACAGTAGCATGTTTTAATGAAATGTCCCTTTTTAGCATGATTTGATAATATGTGTGCACATGGTCTCATACTTAGTACAAGTGGTGTACTAACCCCATTTTATCCCTTTTCCCCCAACATTTTAGGTTCCTACCGTTGAAGGGCCTTGAGACAACTTTGAAGAAGAATGGGAATTCTCAATCATCCAAGTTGGGTAGGCTCTCACTTCCCGAGGGCAATGCCAATATCAAGCTATGAATTTTTTCTAGTTTTAGGACACTTATGTTCTTTCCTTTTCATCTAAGTACTAAACATTGTATAGCCTGTATGTGGCTTTATTACATTGATGTATGGGCTAGGCCCAAATTGTTATACTCTTGTTAGATGGTTATGAGATGCGACATCTATTTGAGACTATGTCATATTTTATATATCTATGTGCAATAAAAGTAGAAGACTATGTAAGATTCCTATACGAAGGGTCCATGTATACTTGTTATAAGTATTATGTGTGTGTAGAGGTATATGTTAACCTCAATGTATAAGTAACTAAAAGTTTTAAATTTTCCGTATTTTTTATCTATGAATGTAATGATGTAAGCTAAAAGACTAGTCTTAGTCCTCAAGGAGGACGACGATATCGATTACGTCTAGGGGGTACTCCCTGGATATGACATTCTAAATGGTTAAATAAACATAGTGAATTGAGTTAATGGCATGGTAATGAAAAGGTATTTACTTTAAGTAGATTTGGGGATTGCTTAGGTAGGCCTGGAGAGGGTGTATGGGCAGTCTCTCCATGTCTTACTTAGGTGAGTCTTGGAGTAATTCTAGGTGGAAGGTTTAATTGGTGAAACGGGAATAATCTTATATTAGGTAGTGTAAAGGATCTCTTTGTTTTTTTGTGAAAGGGTTGTATGGGCGGTCACTTCATAACTCACTCAAGTGGCCTTAGAATCACCTTTGATAGGAGGGTCTTGTATTATTTATTTTGAAGTTTTCTTGATATTATATTGTGGAATGTGACTTATATGTGATCTTTGGTATTAAATGTGTTTCTTATACTTGTGTTGTAAAGATTTCCCCAAAAAGAGCATGTTTCACATAAATGTCCTTTTATCATGATTTTATGCATTATACCATATTTAGTGCATTCTAATGTACTAATTCCATACATATTTATATCTAAAGGTGTAGGTGGAAATTGAAAGGACATCTTGAAGAAAATCATGGAATCTAGTACTTGTTCAAGCAAAGTTGTGGTATGGTGTCACTTGTTTCGAGGACATAACTATCTTTTGTTTTATTTGTTAAAAACATTGTAATAGACCTAGTTTTCTATATTTTGATGTATGAGTCGTGTCCCAAGATATTTGTGTGTCTAATATGGAAACTTTTAGACTTTGCCTTATTCCATGTGTTTTCTATGAAAGATGTTTTGTAATATTATTCGTTTGAAAAGTTTTAATTTCGCACTACTTTTCAAACATGTATGCATGAATGATGTCAAATGGATCATAAAAGACCTCCAAAATGTAAAGTGCGTTGTGTGTCGATTCAAGAGTGCTCTAACTTCTAATTGGTACATTTGGTCATTGCATAAAGTCCTTTTTTGAAATGCCTTTAAGTCATTCTTAATCATCAATTCTTAATATAGGCCATAGTAGACTAACACCTTGTATTATAATGATCATAGATCTTTAGGTTTAGAATGAGAACTTCCTTTCATCACAACCCAACATTAGTGAGATCAACACATCATAGTCATAATAATAGGTACACTAGATGTAACGACCCTAAGAATGAACTAGATTTATCTAGAGTTTCACTTTTGCTTTAAGGGATGTTGAATAGCATAATTAATGTTTATGTGATTTTGAATTCAATTTGGTTTATTTTGAAGTCAAACGTCAATGAACAATCAAGATGTTTGACGACTTTTCCTTATGTGCTTGCATGTGTTCTAGTGTCTCTTTTCATGTTTTGTGACTTATTTGGTGTCTAAATTGATAGGGGAGGGCCCTAAGGCCTAGATTAGCATGTTTAGGATTTTAACGTCTGGGTACGACTCAACCTAGGACCCACGAGGGGCCTTAGTGGAGGATCCCAACTCAAAGTCTTGAAATTGTCTGGTAGTGGCAAACGACGACCAGTCGTTCAAATGATAGCTCGTCGTCTTGGGGAATCGATTAAGACTACAATCTTTCACATTTTGAGTTGTATACCAAAAGCACGACCCCCCAAACGAAGGGGTGTTGACCAAACGACGTTCCATGTTGGTGGGCGTTAATGGTCACCTACAAAAGTTGTTAAGTCCCGACCAATCTTAAGGTGTTTTGGAAAATTCACCCCAAATTTTTTAAATTGTGAGGAAGGTTGTTTTAGGTGTATTTTGGTATATTTAGAGTATTAAAATGATTTAACTTTCATTTAGACCCTTAACCATAAATAAAAATTCTTTCCCTCCAAAGTTCTCTTTAAGCACCTACATGAAAGCTCAAGGTCAAGATGGAGCATGGATGATGGATTTCAACGGAGTTCTTCTTCAATTATCTTTGAGTTTCTTTAAGTAGGGTATGAGAGTTTTTATCTAAGGCTTGATATAACCATAGATCAAATTTCAAAGTGATTTCAAAGATCTCAAGGTTTTTGAGAACGTCCAATTTCTACTCTATGTCATGGGTTCTTACATAAAACGTTTTCAAACAATGAGATATGATGTTATTGATGTATAATTGATATTTTCCAATGAAAATCTCCATGAACCCTTGGACTTCGCAAATCTATGAATTTGTCTATAAAGTGGGTTAATCGCTTATGATCTAATGCTGGTAGAATTGAGTTTGTATTATGTTGTAATGCTTATTTGTATGATGAATTATGCTATTATATCGTGAATAGTTGGAGATGTTAAGGAATGGTGATCTTGGATATTGGAATAATGTATGTTCACCTAATTCCCTTAGTTAATGTAGAATTGATGTAGAACTGTTATTGATTGGTATGGTCACTTATGATGGTGGTGCTTATGTGTCGAATATGTTATGATCATGGCCATGTCGGGATTATTATGGAAAATGTAGTAGTATCATGTTAGGTCTTATATGAAGGTATAATGTGAAGATGTTTATGTGAAGTAATGTGATCATGTATAAGGTGTTATGGCTTCTATAAATATTTAAGGTGATGTTATGATATGATATATGTTTGATCTTATATAATGTGAAGATATGAAGTGAAGTAATCTTGTAGTGCTAATGTGGTCTTGTATGAGTGATGATGTTATAATTCTTCGTTAAGTGATGGTATATGGAGATGAAAGGTTAAGAAGTGTCTTAGGTGATAAGGTAGTATATGTAATGAGTGAGGTTAAAGCATGTTTTCCTTTAAATGATTCTATGTGACAATGATAGACTATGATGAGTTTCTATATGTGTTGATGTTGTATCTTGTGTTGTAGACATCACGACAATACTTGGTAATCGAATGATATGGAATAAGTGAAATGATAAAGGTTCTATCTTGATTTGGTAGTCCTAAGTCCCTCTTCTTAATGTATGAAAGTTATGTGAATATGTGATCTCTTTACTTGTTAGGCTTAAGCACCCTTGTTATGTTTATATATGAAATAATTGATAAATGACCTTGAACATGTAAAGAAGGTCAATAACTTGGAACCTTCAATATAGAAAGAAGGTTATAGAATCCTTGAAGTTAAAAACAGTAATGGTATCCTTCTTGTGTGAATGATGAACTTAGGGATAGGTTGGATGTAACGGCATGAAGTGTTCCATTTTCATATGCCTTATTGTTGTTTTATTTCGGAAATAAATTTTATTGTTTTAAGACTTGTTTAGAGTCGCCACTTAATTCTTTAAAAAAATTAAGAAAACTTAGTTTTCAAAAGACTTAAACAGGGATTCTAATGATAACCTTAAAAGTGGGTTTGGGATTCTTATTTATATGTTAGGAAGGTTTTTACGGAACCTAAAATACTCGCTAACTCGTGATAATCCAACAACTAACTTATTTGACTTTGAATAAATTTTAACTGGTTTCCATTATTTGAAATTCTTGAAATATCATCTTTTTGTCTAAGATGAAATATTTAATTTGCAAAATTTTCATTTTTAGAGTTATTCATAAAACTATCGACTTGGTTATATCGTAAAACAAGATGAAGCGTCTTACGGGGATTTGATGTTTTTTAACATTAGAACTAACGACATATATCGGCAAGTAGGGAAATAAATGCGGTAAAGTAAAATAGAGAGAGAGAGAGAGAGGGAGAGAGAGAGAGAGAGAGAGAGAGAGAGAGAGAAAGAGAGAGAGAGAGAGAGAGAGAGAAAGAAAGAGAGAGAGTTGGGTCCGAATCCAGATTCTGTCCGCTTCAATCGGTATTTGGTCCAATTTATGCTTTGGATTTTTGGCTCATTTTCACCTGTCCTAAAATTCTGATTATACAATGATAAATGAAACAAAGGCTTAGGCCAACCATAAAAAAATACAGAAATTCAAGAAATAAATTTTGGCCTTTTAGCCCAAAATCTTTAACTTCTCCAACTTCGGTTTAATGTTCCCTGGTTTTATTGCTTAACTCGAGAGAAGGAAATTCGGGCCTCCGTGGTCCAACTCGAAATGTAATGAATAAGATGGTTCTTAACGAACTCAGGCGAGTTTCACATGCATAGAAAAATGTAAATAATGTAAGAGCCAATTTTAAATACTTCTTGAAATACTATCATTAGTGATAGATGCATAAATTGGTATCCTCATTTAAAAGAAGTAAGAACACTCTGTATCATTAACAAATCACAGGAAGAAATTTAGCATCCTTGTTAGGAAAATAATTGAAAGTAACTACCAAATGACTACATAAACCTCACATTATTTGATGGGAGTTTTTATTCAAATCAACACAAACATTTGGTAAATAGGTACTAACTAGGGAGAAAATAACTATTGAACCAATGGGATTCACACAAGAATTGAAACTGAGGAACAAACAATCAGCAAATAAGCCAAAATCCAAACTATACGGCATGTTATTGACTTTTGGTATTAACCTTACACATAAATTGTATGCACACAATGTCCAATGTCAAATAAACTCATGTTTAAGTGATTTTTAAAGAAATTAAACTTTAGCAAGATTAAAATATAAGATATAAGATAAGAAAGTTTAGCTCCATACTGACTCAAACTACAAAGCAATAGAACTTTTGAAAATTGATTACAAACCAAAGAGGTGTGAGCATATTACTCCAAACATTAAGAAAACAAACCCCCGAAAAATATGATTAAGAAGAAGGGAGTGGAAAAATATAAGTATCATTTTCCAAAGTGACCTGAATACTACATTAACCTCATTTGGCGCAGACTTCATTAACTTCATTTGGCGCCTGCTTCTTAGTAAAATAAAATGTAATAAAAGCGTGTAGCAAAACCCAATAAGAATAACATCAAAAGAAGAAGTTTAAACCGTTTGAGACAATCAGTCCGCTCGCCTAACTCACTTATTTTTTAGAAAATTGGACCCATCGCAAATCACTAGACGTGAAGACTAACAGGTTGTAAGAGAGCAAAGCATGAATCAATATTACCAACACAGAAATGAGACGAGAAAAAGGTAATAACCACTAAAATCCAAGAAAAATATTCCGTGATAACCAATATTTAGCTCATTATTAAAGAATGCTCATAAAAAATCTTCCATTCATAATCGACAGTAAATTCTAAACAATAAAGGAAGATGCATTTTTATTAGCGTTGCTTAAGAATAGATAGAAAAGAAACCCATTATGAGATGTCAAAATGAAGCTTAAAACTATGCACAATTTCATATACACAAATCACAAAAAAAAAAAACCATGCTAATGTATTAAAACAAGAATATGCAGATGTGAGCAAAAACACAAACTTCCATTTTTTACAAATTCAAGTAAGAAAATGAAGGAGAAGGAATCATGCTTCAGCACTTAGGAAAAGATTAAAAGAGTATCACGATGGACTACACAAAGCTAAACAGAGAGATAACAAACAAGAACTTGAATAGAATGGCAAAGAAACATCGACATTAGATACGAATCTACGAAGTTATGACTCGACCAAATCATTGAATCGCTATGAACATGTGGAGCTGCCTACATTCAAACATAAACAACAGGAACACAACATCAAAATAGTGACTTTACTACACTAGAGATGTCCTGTGAATATGGAAGAAAGTAAATAAATATATTATGAGGGAGGAGTTACCTTTTTACGGGCAGCCAACAGGACAGTAGCGAGCTGGAACGACGACCTTTCACCGCGCGAAACTCTAACCAAATGACCAACTATAGAATCTGGGCAGCAGCCTAAACCCGACACCAACACTACTACTTCTCTTCTTCCTAAGTATGATTATGTATATTTCCGCTCAGATAATTGTATGTATTCTTGCGGAAGAAAAATAAATATCCAAAACTATAAAAGAACTCTAAAAACCTTTCTTTTTTTCTCAAATCCCCTCCCTCACAATGAAAAAGAAAGCAGTATTACAGAGGGGAGTTAGGTTTTTTTTTTTTTTAAAAAAAAAAAAAAGGGGGGGGGGGAACAGTGAGTAAAGGACGAATTTCAATTTTGAATTCCCAAATCCTTTCAACCATTTTAGGGAGACAACTTTCTTTGAAGCTCTGAATTCATTCCGAAAGAGGAAAAGGGGACAGATGGCTAGGATCAATTCAATCGTCCTTGGGGCGACGTGGTTCGATCTCACAGCCCCAAGGACGATTTCGCGTGCCCTTTCACAGCTTAGACGGTACTAAGGAGAGAGATTACTGAGGAAGACAACAAGGAAGAGTGGAGTAATTTGCTTTTCTCGCTGCTCTTTAGTGAATTCGCATTATGCTGGAGAGGAAGTGTACGCGCTGAGTTCTGGGACTTCTGATGGAGTTTGGATGTAGTTTTCATTATTGGTGTCTTGGAAGAAGAAGCACGTAAGGATTGGGAAATTGGTACAGTTGGATTCCTTTGATGACAAAGGACTGGGCTGGGCTGGATTAAGGGAGGAATTGGGTTGGGGGGGTACCATTTGGAAAGGTGGGCTAATTTGACTATTAATGCAAATGTTTTGAATTAAAATTGGGCCTTTTGGTCACTGATTGTGATAGGTTAAACGGTCCGAAGTTTATTAAAAGGTAGACAATTTTGAATTTGTGAAAAATTGGCTAAATTCTAATAAGATGAATTAATGAAATTAACTAACGAGTTTTCTTAATCTTCGATGAAATGAAATAACCAACTTAATTACAAAACAAATAATTAAAAATCAAATTGCTATTGAATAATTAAACTAATTCACCAAATATTTAACAAAATCTTATTTTAGACGGTTTTCGCATAGTCATAAACTATACTAATTAAATGCAAAATTAAATATATATATATATATATATATATATTATTTAAAAACTAAATAGTGACAAAACTATTTAAAATAGCTTAAAAATGGTCATCCGGAAGGGTCAAAAATGGGAGTCAACAATTGTCTCTCGTTTTACTTGGATTGATGCAAGATATTCGAGGAAGACGAAATTAACCGATCCAATTTTGACTGACCACATATTCATCTTTCCGACAAAGATTTTGGTATGTACTTTAGAAATTATAACTGAATCCTGGAAATGGGCCTCCTGCATATCTCAGGCTATATGAGAATTTACGCCACTTGTAGTTTTTTGTACTCGATTTGACGCAAGATTTTGAAAGAATTCTAAAGTCACCCCAACACCGAATTATGAGGGGATCAAAATGGTCGTGAATAGGATTTAAGGGCAAATCTTGGAATACAACCGAGTTTTCAACATTGAGCCAACTTACATATCCTTACACTTAAAGAATCAAGCTGCTTGTAGTTCGACCCGATCGGCTGAAAAGGAAATCTATTATGTTAGATAACCATTGGTTTTGGACAAGTGACCAATTAAGTCGAGTATGAAAAGGAGGCTTGTAACCTCTTATCCATGAATGTAGCGCGATTCACACTCATAATTAAGAACTTACACAGACATAATTTCCAAAGCTCTTAGTGCATTGCCACTCAGATTGGAAACTTGTTTTCGGAAGAGACCAAAATTTACGGACGCAAAACTGAAACCAAGAAATCTAAAGAAAAACATGCATGTCTTCTGATAGAGGTTTGGTTTGATTGTGGTGGAAATCACTCCTCTGCTCGCGTCTGAAGAGTAATACACTCCTCTTTGGACTATGTCCCAATTCACTACTAAGGAAAAGTTCCACATTGTGCTGCATCCTTTTTGATGTCATCCGCACCTGTGGTTCGTTTTTGGAGAATTCATCCTTCCTGATGCTCTTCACAAAGCCTGAGATAAACTCATTAGAATAAAAAGGCAATTCAAATGGGAAAAAGTGTGTATTGCAACTGTTTTATTTAAGGGGTGAATGGGAAATTCACCCCACGTCCTAAAATGATTCTAATTTATTAATTTACCTATATTTGGGTGCATATAATGGATAAAACAGGTGAAGAACCCATTCAAAATCCTTTCCCACGAAATTGAACCTTTCCTTCAAAAACTATTATGTCTAGAAACCTCCATTGTTGTTGCAGCACAATAACAACTTGGAGCTGGGATTTCCATGATTTCTTCACCAAGTTTTAGAGGTCTTCATGTAGATAAAGATATGGTGATTCTTTATCTCTAAGTAACCTTTCACTTGGAGAGTTCTTCTCAAAGTTTTCAAAAGAGTTTTCATAATCAAAGTTCTCCTTCTTCAATCTATTCATGGGTTCTTTCTAAAAACATTTTGAATGATTAAATAATGATGAATTGAAGTTAATACATTGGTTTGAATGTGATTTTACTTCAATTGCATGATGAACCCATGCTCCTTCCTTAAATTAATATAGCCCTTGCATGGGCATTGTATCATGACTTGTTATCTATTGAATTGTGATTTTCATACGTTGAAATGTCTACATACTCCGTAATTTACATTAATTGATTATGAATTTATGATGAAGTATCCATGTGGATCCATGTATGAAGATTTGAAAAAACTAGACTATGTTATATGTGTTCATTGTAAAATCAAATTCATGGTAATTGTTATGGGATTTCGATTGAGTAAAGATCATTGTAGCTATTTCCTTTAGTTGGTATTATGGATGAATTGTGGGTGTAAATCCTTGATGATCAAATTAAAGAAAGGCTTATATGAATTGATCTAGATTCTTTTAGTCTATGAATTGATAATTTTATGTAGCTGATGTGATCTACATTCTAAAATGAATAAAGTATGAATAAGACTTGATTTCCTATCTTGTTAGCTACTGCTTAGTATGTACTTTATTGTTAAAATATGATTGATGATTAATACTTTGGGAAAGTTAGTAAGACGGCCTATTCTCTCTACTCTACATTGACACTACACCACATATATGACCACACTTCTAAAATGTCCTATTTTTATAATTGAAAAAACAACATTTTATAAGTGTTGCCTTAAAAATTTTCACTAAAACATTTAATTTTTTCACTCTCCCTCCAATTATTTTCAACTCTCCCTCCAATTTTTATTGGCCAAAAAAACATTAATAAATCATAAAATATTTAACTTTTGACTCTTTACTCTTTACTCCCTCCTTCAGCTTTCCTCTTCCTCTTTCACTTTTCTGATTTTGTGAAGGAACTGAAGAACCAACTGAAGGAGCTGAAGAACCAATGTGAAGAAAGCTGAAGAACAACGTGAAGAGTAGAAGTCGACCCAGAATAGAGATGAAGAGGTGAAGAGCTGAAGAGCTCAAGACGTTTTCTCCAATAATGATTTCTTCAATAGTAAGTACGATGCTCTTTTTCAATACGTTAGCTGAAGTGTTTGATTTTTTGTTTTGTGTTTAGAAAGAATGAATGCTTTTGGGTTGTTGGAAAGATGATGAATTGAAGCTACACTTTTCTCTCAAGTTTCTCACTTAAGAACACGACAAACTCATTTCGCAGATTAGTTTTCCCAAGCTTTGTTCGAGTCCGAGATTCTGCCCGAAATTCTCATCCGTTGTTAGTGTTCAAGTTTCATGGAGAAGATCGATTTCCTACTCGTCCCCTTCCAGTTCACTGCCTGAAGAAAGGTAATGTTGTTTTCCTCATAGTTTTTGGTGCATATTAACTCTACCCTCCACTAACTCCACTTGTTTAATTATGTTGTGTATGTTGTTGTATTCCCTGACCCACTCGTAGGGCTACACTTTTTTGTTGTTGTTGTAATAATAGTAGAGCACATAGTTGAATATCACAATCTGCACATTGAAGAGAACCACCAGGTTTTGATTTGTTGTGCTACGTCATGAGTAATATATCACAATCTGCACATTGAGATGATCTCTTTTCTTTTGTCAGATATCAAATATCGGTCTATCTTCAGGTGGGGGTTGTTGGTTTGTAAACAAATACTTTTCCCCTGCTTGGCCACAAATGATTTTGTAAATAGGTGAATATGTGGTTGTTCCTTTGCTTTTCATGTTAATTTCTGCAGATGCTTAAGATTTTCTTTGTTCTTATTCTGATTGTTGGTACTGTTGCTTGTCCATGTTTAAGATCTTTCTTGCACTACTAGGTAGATCTTGAAATCTGTGATACTGCTGCCTGTTTTCTTGGTTAATAGATATGTTTGTGATGCAATTAGCTAATTGATTAACTTCTCTAAATATATGTACTATCTGGATTTGAATTGTTCCCATAATCATATGCATCTCCTCTATCTTATCAATTAAAATCCAAGTTAACCTCCACTCTCATTGAATCATGTTCTTGAGACTTAGCGAGTCAGTCTCTAAAATGGCATTTGTGATCCCACACCTCTTGCAATAACTTAGTGCTTTCCAAATTGCTGTGATTTCAGCTTCAATATTTGTCGTGTTGCCTATGCTTTGTGTTTCTGCATATACTAGATTTCCTTGGATTCCTATTATACAAAATCCGTAAGAGTTCTCTCCTGGGTTGACTTTGCTAGAGCCATTCGTTCTCTCTTAGGTTGCCTTGGGGTGGTAACAGGGGATCTATGATCTTGATTCACTTTTCAACAATTCCAATTGATTGCACTCACAGAAAGGGTGGGTACTGGGATTACTTCTCTGAACTTCATGACGAACCTGCAGGACGGACCGTCATAGACTCGACGGACCGTCGTGGACTCCGTAACCCCACACTTAGACTTACCCATCTTCCTTCAGCAGCTGCACTACGCTGCCACCTACGGACCGTCACAAGCATGACGGTCCGTCGAGGGTCTTCGTTCCAAAACACTTAAACTCTTGGAATATGGGTACTGGGATTACTTCTCTGAACTTCATGACGAACCTGCAGGACGGACCGTCACACACTCGACGGACCGTCGTGGTCTCCGTAACCCCGCACTTAGTCTGAGTCAGACTTCCCCATCTTCCTTCAGCAGCTGCACTACGCTGCCACCTACGGACCGTCACAAGCACGACGGACCGTCACAAGCTCCGTAACCCCACACTTAGTCAGACTTCCCCATCTTCCTTCAGCAACTGCACTACGCTGCCACCTACGGACCGTCACAAGCACGACGGACCGTCACAAGCTTCGTAGGTGGTCTCTTCTGCATTTCTTCGCTCAAAATCTCCGCATTTATCTATGGACAGATTTATGTATATCCTATTAACTGTACTTATTTTTTCATTTATAGTATCATCAACATTGAAAAACATTTGTGAAGGATTAAAGGTTTGATTTGACATAGCGAAAGCCACATGACTAGGTAAGAAACTTTTATCATCTCATAACACACGATTCTGATAGATTACTCGTGACTTTTAAAACTTATTTATTAACTGGTTAATGATTATTGCTGAAAGACAATCATTGATGTGCCTGTGGAGGAATTTGTCAATCAACAACTTGAAGTCGAGTATGAAGAGGAGTTTGAAGATGAGTTCGAAGATGAGTCTGAAAATGAGTATGAAGATGAGTTTTCAGATGCGTTTGAAGACGAGTCTGAAAATGAGTATGAAGATGAGTCTGATGATGAAGTCGAGTCTGAATAACACACACCATGAGTTTTATTATTGTTGTGATGATCATATAGTGCTCACTCACTGTTTTTGTAATATAATAGTTTTTTTTGGTAAAATACATTAATATATCTAATCTGTGGAATGTAATATGTTGCCTTCTTATCTGATTATTATTTTATTGAGGAACCTATACTTCTAGCTTATTTTTGCTTGATTTGGTTGTTTGTTATTTATATACTTTCTGGTTTCATTTAATTATCAGGTAGTTGGCATTACAGGCATTCAACTCTATAGTTTGAAGTTGCTTCTGGTTTGGTCGTTGTCCCGAGTTTGTCGCTCCGAGAGAGGTACAACTCTTTACCTTTTATTAATTTAAGTAATAAGAAGCTCTCCAGTTTTTAAATGTGGATGCAGCCAATGGCCTCTGTTGAGGGAAGAACCCCACCCAGGATTGCAAACATTGGGCATGTGACGCGAATAGCTAACAAACTTGTTCAACTAGGGAACAATAATAATGGCATACAGTCGCGTCTGCAGTTGTTTGAAATAACTTGTTTCATATGTTATCAATTTTTTCTGTTTGTTCATGTAGTTCTTCCAATATGAATCTGTCCTGCTACTTCTTTCACTTAAACAATCTTATTATTTTGTAGGTTTACTTACTATTGGGAAACAAATTGAAGAGATTTAAACAAAGCAAAAACAATGAATCAATCAACAATGCTAAAGAAAAAGGGTTTGAATCCAAACAAAGCTCAAAGTCCATTGAAGAATCTGGATGTTGATATGCAATACTGATCAAGTGTTGAATTGGCCAACAAATTCAAGATTAAGAGAGAACAACTTGCAAATGAACGCAATGATAAATCTAAGAAAGAGAAGGCACCAATATCACATAAAATAAAGAATTTTGAGGATTTCATTCCACAACAAGTAAAGAGTAAATTGCTTGGGCACAAATCAGTCATTCAATCGTCTTCAAGGGAAGAGCTTAGAACCTCACGTATGATTGCAGGGAAAGGACAAACTAAACAGAGGTTATTTCAATTTGAAGAGTCCATTCAAGATAATGGAACTAAACTTCCTATGAATAATTCTAGGTTCCATACGTCATTCAATAAAGATGTTACTGCTTCAGTACATGCGACTGGAACAACACTAGGTAATGGAGAGGCACGACATGATATTCTTGATCTACCAAATTGCAAACAGGTAAAGAGGAAGCCGGTCATACCAGCTAGTACTCTTGATAAGTTTCTAAAAGATCAAGGGATACACAAAGATGATGAAACAAAACGTGACAACAACAAGTGATGTCGAATTTATGCATACTCCTATTATTAATGAACATAACAAAGGATTGGATGATCGTGTGGAACAAGAAGAGGAAATTGACATTGATTGTAGTACAAAAGGTATGTTTTAAACCTTGTAAGATTTAGAACTCATTATAAAAGAAATATCTTATTTCATGTCTGTTACATCAATCTAGAAATGTCGAAGCCAAAAAAAGTTCGAGGACATACAACATGTAAGATATTCATGCAAGAAATTTGGAAGAAAGAAGGAGGTGACATTTGATAAAGGACAAGCGGTGGGACCAACTAATAAGATAGTGTCACAATTAAGCAACTTTATAGGAACACTTGCAAGGAATCCTAGATTCATCAGCTTGATATACACTA